>JADDOH010024724.1:0-74645 GCA_016648135.1 Agrypnia vestita | reverse complement strand
ACTTCCCGGAAATCAGAATATACTCAATTAATAAAATAAAAGCTTTAGCAAACAACTGGCTTACCTCCAAAGGTAGAAGCGCAACTGAAAATTTACTTACTGTAATTGTATAATAATGTCTTCAAATAAAAATATATACCTATATAAATAAATAAATTAATTAAGGAAAATAAAAAATAATCTTAAACAAAACTTTAACCCTTTTTACATTAAACAATTATTCTACACATATTTACACTTGGACTTATGACTAACTCAACTTTCACTAACATTCCACTTGATACTCTGTAGATACATAATAACTACCTTATGAAAATAAATACTACTGACGAACTCGAAAAAATATTATAATTGTGTTCTATAACGCCACTCTGGGACAGGCGTAGCCTAGTAGAGTGGCATAATCTACAAATTAAACAAAACAAAAAAAATGTGTAATTTATCTTATGTTTTATCTTATGTTTTATTGTTAAATTAGTATTAAGTATCTTTATTTGTAAACAAGGATTTTTTTAAATAAATAAATAAACTATAGCATTTCAATAGAAACAATGTTTCGCTTTATACTTCTGAACTACGGGAACTACCCTAGCTAGCACAATGGAATAATCTGATAATAGTGTTCAACTCTCGCCAACAGCTGTTTAAGTTACGTAGATATTGCAGCGCCTCTGCCATGTCTGTGGAAGCTAAAGTGCATTCCTGTAACTCAGTAACAACGCACCACCAAGTGGGAAACTTCTGGCGCAAGCTGCACCAATCAATGAACCCCAACCCCCTCCCCTTTAGACCCTGCCACAAATAATACTCCTAGAGTCGCAATATTAATTTAATAAAAATAGGAAGTTACAGAATAACAGACAGACAACAAAAATAATCCGTCAAATCATCGTTTACATGTCGGTCATAATAAATAATAAGTATTTATTTTTTATTAAAAAAAAGAAAAAAATTAAAATAAAATAAGTTACGGACGTTACATACAGTTACGGACGGACACAAAACGAAATTATTATTATTATTATTTGGATAATAATATAAGAATTTTTATATTTGGACCGAATTCCCGTGGTCCAAATATACATTGTCGTTGGACCAAAGTTCGTGGACCTTTTGTCGTTGGATCATATGTCTATAGGCCTTTTGTCGTGGGACCAATTATTCGTGGATCTGTTGTCATTTGATCAATTTTTTGTGGACCTTTTGTCATTGGGCCAAATGTCCGTGTATCTTTTGTCATTGTACCAAATATTTCTGGACCAATTGTCGTTCTCAAAAAATAAAAATAAATAAATTGAAGAAAAAATCATTTTAAAAAAGTTACGGACGTTACAGAAAGTTACGGACAGACAACAAAAATTATTCTTATTGGGATTATTCAGATTCAAATAAATCGTAATACTCTGACAAATAAATATGTTTTTAAAGACATATTTTTTTACGTTAGTCTTATGCTTCATATTTATACCAGTAATCGTATCCTTATATGAGGGAAGTAATGTATGTGTAAGAGTCGATGGATAATTCATCATTTATTATAAATATCCATATTACACGAAGCTTATTATTACAGTTTTCACCCGTAAATAGGTCTGCAATACTTAATCCAATCTCGAGCCAACACTGCAATACCTTTGTTTTGGAATTCTATTTCGGTGAATATTTCGGGATCACTGTACACTCAAAGACTTCTATACCTATAAAAATACAGTTTCGCATCTGTGAGACATCTATAATATACTTCTATTCCCATAAAAATACAGTTTCGCATCTGTGAGACATCTATAATATACATTGATTGATTAACGATGTCCCTGTGACAAAAATCCAGTACTGTTCTGAAAAATTTGGACATACTCAAAATATTCTGAATAAATTAATTAGTTTGTTGTATCACCTTCACTTGCTCCTGTTCCATTCTACGAACTCCAAACTTTCCTCTTAAGTGTAAATACATATATTACACGTTATATTATTACTTCCTTTCTTTTAACTCGTGGCGTCTGCTTGCTTGCCGGCTTGCCGTCGAAAAAACTTTGGATCGATTCTTTAAAAAATAATAATAATTAAAGTATAATTTTGGATTTTTCAAATTTTCAATAGTTTTTTCAAATTGGAATCATTACAAAAGTTTGATTACTAGCAACGGCGGCCCGATAACGTCGCGAAATATTTTCCAAATTTATCTAAATTACTCCGTCGGTATACATAATAGGTACTTCACTACGGATTTCGAAAATCTAAATTGACTGACGAATGTTTTTAGAATTTAATCTTCAAAGCGTGAAGTGTCGTATCAAAGCTCAAAACATCTGACATATTAGAAGTATATTAAATTACTGTAAGTTTAGTGTTATGTTATATGTTATAATTCGTCTTCAATTGGTGTTAAAAGAAAGGGAGTATAATAAAAACATGGTTTTTATGGAAATGTCCTTAGGTTTTCACGGCCGTTCAGAATCTTCTGTGTATAGTTTTCTGGGATATTCTGCCGTGTATATGTGACCTCTCTGGCCAACGTTTCGGATCCCGTTGCAGGGTCCATCATCAGGGTTGATGTCAGCCCTGATGATGGACCCTGACATCAGCCCTGATGATGGACCCTGCAATGGGATCCGAAACGTTGGCCAGAGAGGTCACATATACACGGCAGAATATCCCAGAAAACTATACACAGAAGATTGGTTTTTATGGGTTACTTTTTGTAATAATTACTTCATTCGGATAAACCATCCCGCGCGCGCGCCATTTGCACCTGTCCTAAGACGTGTTTTAAATTCTCGTATAAAAGTATCGCTGTGATAAATGTTCCGCTGCATCGCTCGAATTTTTAAAATGTTCCAAAGTCAAAGAGCCGTAAATTCTTGGCGCCAGACCCGTCAGGTGCAGGAACCGGAACTAGGGCTGAAAGCGCGGGAAACTTGCGACGTAATGGCGGCGCTGGCTGTTCACTCCATTACGCCCACTTTTGTGCCAGCGTCCCTGCATGAGATATTAGTACGCATTAGCAGCGAGGGGTCGCGTATTTATTTCTTTGACAGTCTTTTTTTTATTTTTCTGCGATTTAAATTCTTTGTGATTTACGTAACATGTGACGTTTAAATTATTCCTTGGCTCAGACAGTATTTTTCTCATTAGCATTGAGATGCGGGAAAGAAACATGTTTGTATATTTTTTTCGCGTTATTTTTAAGCGTGTTATTTTTTTATAATTTTAAATTTAAAAAAACGTGTAGAAATTTCGATGTTAGAGTTAAGGAACACTAACTTAAGATGTTTAAGTAGCAATAATTATTCTGAGTTTGCGAATTATCTCTTAGTTATGGATCATTTTTTTGATATTTATATAAGGGTTTTCATATTTTACATACAAATTATATAGGATTACTTGTTTTAATAGTAAATTGAATATTATAAATAACGAGGTACTTTTTACATAGTTATCTTTACAATTTGTTTTCATGTTAGTAGGTATCTACTTAGTTATTTATTCGCATGTATATTATAATTATTTCGCATGTATAATTTTTAGTCTATACTTCGATTTTTCATTTATCACTATAGATTGTATCCTTACGAAGAGATCATTCGCTCTGAAAAGCATGTGGATATTTTCAATAAATAAGTGGTGAAAACAAAGTATATTTTTATTAATTATATTAATGTCATCACAATATTATTTTGCTCTTTTTGAAAGAGTATTTTTTTAATAAATGTAACTTACTTTTAAGAAAATAATCTTATTGCTGTTTTTCCTGAGGGGTAGGCAGAGAGGTTATAAAGTCACATTCTTCAGTCCTGGCACACCACTTTTGCCTTATCCACTTTCATATATCTTCTCATGCACTTCTTCGGTTTTTGAAGCTTTTATTTATTTGTATTTAATTCGTAACATAATATATTATGTTCAAACACCTCGATTGGTGAAAGAACATAATAAATTATGATCAAAGAGACTAAGCTTATTATATGAATCTACTTGATGAGCAGGTATTTTTGAGAATGGCAGTAAATTATATTCAATATAAATAATAGAAGTCAATTAAAATGTACATTAAATAAACTAAAAAATACTTATCCGATAACTTTATAAATAAGTTTCCGGGAACATAGAGGAAGGAGGAGAAGGAAAATGGATTACGGATGGGGTAAAGATCTGTATCTATGTGATGACGTTTAATTTGAATGCTCTGATTGTGGTGTAAATGGGCCAATCCTAATTCATTTGGTTAATCTGGTTATGACAGGTCTTCCGCGGATGCCCTCTGTTTCTGCTCAACACTCGCATCATAAATATTATTTGCCATTCTTTAATCTCTCTTCCATTCCGTTCTCTTTAATAATTCATAGTTACTGATCTTAATTTTCATCACATCATCTATAGCCTTCCTTTGTTTCTTACCGCTTCCTTCAGATTAAATGGAGCTCTATCTTTTGGTCGAAATTCAGTGCCGTAGGGTATCAGCACAATTTATTTAAAACTTATTAATTTAAACTGTAATTTTTGCAGGACGTGAGATCTAACTATACAGTTGTGGTGACATGGGTAGTTCGCTCGGCAGATGACATGACACCCATATATCTCCACGTTTTGTACTCATCTTGGAATGATCTTATATTTTATTTTTAAATTTAGTGTACATTGCATCCTGATGAAGGAACCATTGAACCTGAAAAATGTTAGTATTTTCAACAAATAACTGGTGAAAACAAAATATTTTCTTATTAATTTTCAATTTCAATTTATTTATTTTTAATATAACATTTACATTACAAACATATGTTTAATTCGTTAATATTATTAACAAGTGAGAAAATATACAAACAACAAAATATCGAACGTATATAATCTCATTCATAATAAAAGTGTAGGAGAATCCTGCTTCGGAATACCCTCTCTGAGACATGGAACAGTGATATTGTTCAGCATAGCAGTAGCTCTTCCAACAGGCGTAGCCATTGGCTGGTTGGTCCTGTATACTGGAATTTGAAACAGTCTATTCTTAAGCTGTCTTATGTAATTGTCGGGAACATATAAACCAATGCTCCGCATAAATTCAGGATTATAGATCATACCGCGCAACAATCGATAAAGATACGTAATCAGATACACATTCCTTCTAGTCTCTAAGCTATTGTAGCCAAGCACACCCTGGAGGAACTCGGTTGGGTAAACCCGTACTCTTTCATGTAGAGATATCTTAGAAACTTTTTTTGTACTTTCTCTACCATAAGTGAATACTTAAGCTCATGTGGCCCCCAAACCGTCGAGCCACTCTCGAGTCTACTTCGCACCAAGGAGTTGTAAAGAGTTCTCAGTACGCGGATATTTTCGATTAATAACTAGCAGTTAAACAATCAAATTATACCAAACACTGGACAAAACCGCGCATGCGCAATGACAGCCAGATTAACCAGCACAAAAAAATGTCGAGATTCAGATTATTATAAAACACATACCTATATTATTAATATTATAATATTAAATAAATTATTCGTGTAAGTGACAGTAGATAATATTTTATGTGCATAATTTTAAATATTATTTGCATGTGTTTTAAAACAATATGTACTTCTCACTACTTTACACGATTTTGCCATTTGTTTTTTTAAGCTGGCAATGGAAAAGATAAACGATGTACACTACTTGGAGCAGATCTAGCGAATTCGTAAAGTAGATATTAATAATGTCACCACAAAATTATTTTGCTCTTATTGAAGATATTAAATTTTTTGTATGTCCTTTCAACTGGAGTTTCAAAAGCAGTCCAGTGTTTCGGTACTTAATATCTGTATATTCTATTTTAGCGGCCGCGGGCTGCAGTGAAAGGCAGAGATAAATTGGGTCATATCCCGGGGGTCGCTATGCTCAGTAATGAGGGAACTGGCGAGAAAAACAGGGAGAAAAGATTGAATCAAACAGGATAGACACGAGATTATCTATATTCTAGGTGTGTCCTGAGGGTCCGAGAATACGTATCTTTAATTTGTTACTCCCTTTCTTTTAACTCGTAGCGTCTGCTTGCTTGTCTATCGAAAAACTTTGGATCGATTTTTAACCCTTTTCCCGTGAACCAATCGAGCTGAAACGTTGCAGGCAGACTCGTAGCGACGATAAAAATGGTATAACAAATTTTTGTTTTAAAAAATTATTATTATATTAGGTCCTTACACATGAAATTGGTGTTTTGCCGTACTTGCAAATTTGATCTCAAATATCTTCTCTTTGGTTAGGAATTACAAATCCAAATTTATACAGCTATTTACTCATGTATTTGTGTTTTGAAAATTATAATTCATTTGTTTTTTCCTCAATTGTTTTTTTCTTTTGCGTCACTCAGTTTACAAAATGAAAAACTTGAAATATCGCGTTATTTACGAGTACGAGTTCCACCGTGGCACCAGTACTGCAGAAACGACTCGAAGAATTAATGATGTGTATGGCGACGGTGCCGCAAAAGAAAACACAGTGCGTTTTTGGTTCCAACGTTTTCGTTCTGGAAATTTCGACCTGCAGAACAAGCCCCGTGGACGGCCGGAGACCAAAGTTGATAATGAAGAATTGAAGGCTATTGTGGAAGCGGATCCATCGCAAACCACATCCGAGTTAGCTGCAGGCTGCGGTGTTAGTGATAAACTGTTTTAATCCACTTGAAGCAAATTGGTAAGGTGAAAAAGCTTGAAAGGTGGATACCTCACGAATTGAGTGAAGCAAATCAACAAACGCGCGTTGACTGCTGCGTTGCATTACTCAACCGGCACAATAATGAAGGTATTTTAAATCGAATCATTACCTGTGATGAAAAGTGGATCCTGTACTATAATCGGAAGCGCTCATCGCAATGGCTGAACCCTGCCGAACCAGCCAAACCATGCCCCAAGCGAAAATTGACTTCAAAAATGTTACTTGTGAGCGTTTGGTGGACTAGTGCTGGTGTCGTTCACTACAGCTTTCTTAAATCTGGCCAGACGATTACGGCAGATGTCTATTGTCAGCAACTGCAAACCATGATGGAAAAGCTAGCTGCTAAACAACCGAGGCTGATTAATCGCTCTAGGCCACTGCTGCTTCATGATAACGCTAGACCACACACTGCACAACAGACGGCTACCAAATTAGAGGAGCTTCAATTGGAATGTCTAAGACATCCACCGTACTCTCCGGACCTTGCCCCAACAGATTACCATTTTTTTCGAAATTTGGATAACTTCTTGCAAAGGAAAAAATTCAACTCCGATGGGGCAGTCCAAACCGCCTTCAAAGATTTTATTGATTCCCGTCCGAATGGTTTTTTTAGTAAAGGGATCGATGAACTACCTATGAGATGGCAAAAGGGCATAGATAGCAATGGTACATACATACTTTGATTAAATAAATATATTATAATAAAAAAAAATCGTCTTTATGTTCCTCCCATACTTAACACCAATTTCATATGTAAGGACCTAATAGTATAATTTAGGATTTTTCGAAATTTTTTATTACTCCCTTTCGTAGCGTCGTCCGACTCAATCCCAACGCGTGGGGTAAGCGCCAAACCTGTTTCATGGTTAAAAACTTGGTTTTTATGGATTAGTTTTTTTTCTTCATCGTCTTCCTCTAATCAAAATACCTCATTTTATAATAAAGACAAAAAACGTATTATTCTCTATGTAACAATGTTCGCCACTAACGTTACCAGGTGCCGCAAAAATGCTGAGGTAGGTATATTAAATACAAAAAAAAAATGCGTAACTCTCTATGTAAAATAATTTTTACTAACGCAACCAGATGGCGCTATATGTAAAATTAAAAAATGCATTAATAATGACCATCACTAACCCTACCAAGACGCTAGGCGGCGCTGTTCCTACAGCCTTAAATAGCGGCCGAAATATATAGTAAAGGTACCACATTTTTGACGAGTGATTACGAGCGATGACGAGCTAGTCAAACAACGTAATGAGTTGGAAACGCACGCACTGAATTGGACTTTTGTATAATATAAAACACAAAGTAGCATAGATTTCTATGTACACAGAAATAAAATTACAATAAATAAAATAATATCAACAATAAAAATACAACATGTAATAGTAGAAAATAGTAGAATACGTGTTGATGGTTCCTACGTATGCTGTCGAATCTACAAAAGTTCGATTTTCGTTATAGTATCTTAAACCATCCGATATTTTTTAATAATGTTAAATAAATGTTTAATTTTCCTGTTATTTAATTTTGTTTAAAAGTATAAAATAAATTTGATGATTTAATTTAAGATAGTAAAACGAAATAATGTTTTTTGTAGATTCGACAGTATACGTCGCGACCGTCGGTATACAATCAAACTATAAAATAGAAGATTCGTAAGTAGATTTGTATTTTATTTGTATGTGGTGAACGAGCATTAAATATTTCATCAGGGCTGTTTTTTTATTATTTTTTTTTTATCATTTTTCTTTTATTACATATCAGATCCCCAAAACATCACATGGACATTTTTCTGTAGGTGCATTATTACATATATATATAAATTGTAAATTATAAACACCAGAATACATACATATGAATAAAATACGTAAATTTTAAAAACTCAAATACAAATCAATACAATATAACATACATGAAACAATACGAAATTATCAAAATCAAAATAAGTTTCTTTGTATTTTGAGCTTTTTTATTAATGTCCTTTTTAACATGACATGGTATTTTATTTAATATTTTTGGAATGACGTATTTCAGTGTTCTTTGTCCATACTTATTTATGATCTTCGGTATTCGCAGTCTTTCTTTAACCGTAAATCGGGTACCATGTTTATGAATCAACCTATGCTTATATGTCCCATTATTATTTATTCTAATTTTATTTTATGATAGCTCAATCTTTTACAGGAGATAAACCGTAAATATTTTTAAAAAATATATAATTATTTCCATTCATAATTTAAACAAGAAGCAAAGTATTGCGCAATAGCTCTGCAACATATAATATATGTTGTTTATTTATTGACATTTTAACGAAGGGTGATTTCGAGGTCTTCTAGTCATGATCGAAGAAAGAAAATTGAAATTTTCCGGAAGACCCTTTGCAATAATTCATATTTCTCCAGAAATCGCCACGAAATGATAGCGAAGCAGTTACTATCATAGGGCCAATTTATTATTGACAAACAATCAGCATTGTCCTTATTGATGTATTCAATTTCGTTCTGAAATATTCCCGTAAATAATTAATAAACCATTTTCTTACCTTAGAAAGAAGGACGCAAAAAATATTCCTAGAAATTCTGCGAGAGAGGAAAATATTTCTTAAAAGAGACCAAATAAATTTTCAAGTAGGACAGTTTCTTAGAAATCTGTTTGTGCAGAGGGCAAAGGAAATAAGTGCTATTTTTTGCTGGAATATAAAATGCGGACCATTACTCACTTTTTAAATGGGACTATATTATTATATTACGATGAGTGCTTGAATGTACAAGAACTTCCTTTAATCCTTTAATCATCCTCCATTATTAACATTATTCTCTAACCTGTAGTTTTTTGGTGTAGTGGTAGCTCACCTAGTAATCTGGTGGTTGGTGGTTCAAGTCTCATTCCAGGACACCAGCAAATTCGTCCTATTTTCATAGCATCGTTTAGCTTATTTTAAAAATAGTAAGAATATTGATGCGAAACGCATTCCATTTCCACATTTCTATTTTTTAAAAATGGATGCGTGTACTTATATAAGAGCATTAGAAGTAATACTTCTTTGGGGTGAATAAAAAAAATATGTGCTGTGTTGCGTACATTGCGTTGGAATGTAACTGGATAGAAAGCGCATGCGCATTCTTACCAGCAAAAAAAAACTCGAATGTTATAGAAAATAACTAAGTGCTAAGTACGTTCTGCATACATCTTTGCCATAGTGAAGGGGACCCATCACACACCCTTGTTATGCGAAGAGCGTCCATATCGGCCCAGCACGTTCGTCGCCTTGTTGGCATTATTTTAATGCTAAATGCAGCCTCCTTGCCAAGCCGCAGGCAATGCAACAAGCACTCCTACGACTTGAAAAGTCGGCCACCCAAACTCTTCGCCTTTATTTAGAAAAATGTACACAATAATACAACAAAGGCAACAAACATAGATAAATAAGAACAATGAAATAAGCCGAGTCAAGATACATGTATAAATACAGGTCATTGGTAGTAGTCATCGAACAACGCAATAGCGTAAATATAAAAATGCAAAGAAAAGAACAGTATATGTATTATAAGTGGAAAAAAATAATGATAAAACATAGTAAGTCAGAAACATTGTGCAATAATGTAAAGATATTGATATATATATATATGTATGATATATCAATACCAACAAATTTAAGATTGTAAATGCACGTGTGCACAAGTCGTGATATATATCTAAAGATACATGCGTACACACATACATATAGAACATAGAGAGAGTTGGGTTAACATGTCATATAACAATTATGAAAATATAATTAGAACCTGGAAAAAGAAAAAGATTTAATAAAGAGATCATCCACCCCCGTAGAGAAAAAGACAACACAAAAACAAAAGCACATGTTTGCCACAGAATACCTTAGCGTATTTGCTGAAATTGTTTTCTTTGAGGAAATAGCGACAATGTTGTATACATCAATCAGGATATCCTGTTGCAGGCTTTTCTGACTGACTACGTACGACCAACTCTTTGTTATGGGTTACCAAAATAATAACCATCTTTCGCGAGAAATAAAAAAAAAACTGAAAGGATGACAAAATTAACATAAATATTTATTTTTGTCTTAGGCAATATCCAACAGTCTGAACAATTTGACACCGCTAGTCTCTGCTGCAACTATGAAAATGTCTACTATTTTTTTAATTATAACTTCGTCATCATTATCAGCCGTTTTCAATCGACTATGATATTTAGATAGAGTAAGATAGCGTACGTTCGGAAAATGTAGATAAATATGTGCGTATATTTGGGACTAACAATAGATAAAAACAATTGATAAAACCAGATAGGTAAATCACATAGAAGACAGATGCAATATGGGAAATGCATATGGGGAAAATACTTAACATGTAAAAAAGGCTTCTAAAAATAATTGTACCCACAGAAATTAGTGTCCAAAGCAGATAAAATGATAATATACTATTTTAATACCGGGAAGTTCTCTCTGTTAAACAAATATACCACTATAAAATAATCATGAAGCACTATGAAGAGGAATGCTGTATACAAATATATACGACATTATTTATACTTTAGTATGATAAACTCAATTACAAACTAGGATTTAAACACATACTGACTAAGGTTTCAAATGCTCTAAAATAATTACAATTTCAGTATTTAGCTTAACCCCAACATCATCAACACTCAAAACAATATATCATCCTTGGTGATGGACCCTGCTATGGGATCCGAAAGGTCGTGGAAACACGGCAGAGTATTCTAGAAAATCCAGAAAACTCAAATTAGAAAATCGTTTTTCCTTCTGCCCTTTTTCATTCAACCCCACGACACTTGAAAGTATTTACGAACCTGAAGATAAGCATCTGCGGAGAAGTTTAAAGTTACAGCTGTAATAAATATAATACAAAACACGAAAGAAAATAAATTATTTTGAATAATTTTAATATACCCCGAAGGTCACACTATATGCACTTGGAATCGAAAAATAAAATCCATAGTTGAATACAAAACATTAGTTGTTAAATATAGGGAAGTGGGGGCCATAGTGGGATACTTAAGACTCAAAAATACCTACAAGATAAAATATTATGATTAAACAACAAGTTTTGACTCAATATCATGGTTTAATGCATTGCGAACGATTAAGGATATGTTTTTCGCGATTACTATAAAAAAATCTATGATATGTGAATACATAAATGTAAAATGGCATTTGCCCCGCTATGCCTCTATATGTGGGGGCATAGCGGGATAAATGTATTGTTACTTTAAAAACAAAACATAAACTGACAAAATCTTACCTTTTTCACAGACAATCTTGTACTTTTAATTATGAAGTCCAGAAGGTACTTCTTCAAATCGAAATATTGAACACCACAATATATAATTGAGTTCGATAAAGCCGAATAGCCCCATCTATTGGCTATGGATGACGACGTCAACAACAAATCAGTTGCCGACTGAATAACATTTTATATCCGCCAATCAGAAGACAGAAAAATAAGCTCACGGTCCCATTATGTGAATTCAAGCGATCTGTCAATTTACGCATATCTATCGACATTACATATACAAATTGACTGCACTAAGTTAAGATTATATGAATAACTTAGGGAAATTTATATAAAACCTCTGATCTATTTTTATACCTAAATTGAAATAATAATAAATATTAATACATTTTTAAATTTCATCCATTTTGTATGACTGCAAAACGGCCGTTTGAACCTAGAAATACGACCAAAACCACGTCCAAAATCTCATTCGAATTATTATTATTTCATATCAAATTCCTATCCTGAGGCAAAACAGCCTGCCTGCTTTATTAACCGTTACAGAATATTCATTTATTTTCCTACCCTTAAATATAAATAATATTGTAATATTTTTGTCATGTAAAGATAAAGGGAAATTAGATATAAAAACAAGTCAGTAATGTTTAATATTAATTTTAATGTTTAATGTTTAATAGTAATTTTAATTTTTAATGTTTAATATTAATAATAACAGAAAATATTAAACATTTATAAAATTATTTTAACAATATTTTTATATGAAAGTATTTTCTAAGAACACAGTTACTGAATTTGGTCCCCAGGGGGATGATTAATTGATTTAGGATAAATTATAGAAGTCTCGCAGAAACGAAGCCATTAATATATAAGAAAAGTGGATGGAAGTCTCTTATACGATAGCTCAGGACTTTCAACCTGTATCTTTAAGTGATCACTCTACACAATGCAACGTTCACCAATTCTATGTACACTAACTTGATAATGAGAAAATATAACAACAGATGTCTCTAGCAGAGACCAGTGCAATATATGAAATGTTGTTGATTCGATACATATATAGAACTTTCAAAAATTTGATAATGTGTGGATGTTCTTACGATGGAATTGGCGAACGTTGCATTGCTTAGAGTGATCTCTTAAGCTAGCTCATACAGGCTGTAAGCCCTGAGACAACGTATAAGAGACTTCCATTCAATTTTCTCATATATTAATAGCTTCGGCTCTGTGAGACTTCTATAATTTATCCTAATTTAATTTATTAAAAAGTATTTTATATTTGAAGGCATCCCTATAAAAAGGGTCTATAATGCAAAAACAAAATTTTACAGGAGGGAGGAAAAACACTTATGAAATAAATAACCAGAATCTCCGATTTTTTCATTTTCTTTTTTTTTCACCTGCCTTTTATTTATGTTTTCTTTGTTTTTTATGTTATTAAGCAGTCCCAGTGACATCTTGGAACTGTCGTATTTGATCTATGTAGTCATATTTGTAACTACCAGATGAATATAGAGGAATATAGACTCTTTTTCCACGTTAGCTTTGTAACCCTCGAGCTCGAATTTCGGCAAGATTGAGTTGAAATCATGGAAAATAAATACCGCACATGGAGCATACTGTTATATAGATCATTTTAAAATAATAAAACCACTTTTTGACCTGATGTACTATATATAGACCCTTTTTATAGGGACGCCTTAATTTTATAATTAAATAATATTTTACATTTTGCGTAGTTTTTATTGTAATCCTTCATTGAATTTATTTTTCCATAGATTAATACGGCAGATAAAAGGTTTAAATTTAATTTAATATCAATAAATAATGGTAAAAAGTCTCAAGGTTTATTTTAACAGAAAGACTTCGCTGGTCATCATGCCGTATGAATATAATGACTGAACAGAAATCACATTAGAATGTAGATACGTTAAATTGAAGAACAACAAGGAGTAAGAGCTTAGAAAAGCCCATCTGGTGGAATTGTAGCGAAAAAAACGCTATATAAATTATCCAATGTGATGACCAAAGATAAAGTTGATTGACAATGCTTTAAAAACATACCTTTTCAAGTCATCTATCTATGAATTTGAAACTCTTGGATATTCACCTCAGTCATAAATCTTTATTTTAATCCCTTTCTTAAAAGAACTCGAGAAAAGAAAAGAAAAGAAGAAGTTAAAACTCGTAGCGTCTGCTTGTCTACTGGTCGGCTTGTCTGCCGAAAAATTTTTGGATCGATTTTTAACCCTTTTCCCGTGATCTGATCGTGCTGAAACTTTGCAGGCACACTCGTGGCGACGATAAAAATGATCTAACAAATTTTCGTTTAAAAACGTCTAACAATTATAGTATTATTTTGGATTTTTCGAAATTATAACGATTTATATATTGTTTAATTTTCGAGCCCGACGTGTTTATTAGAAGCGAAACTTGTTTCAACGAGAAAGGGAGTATAATAAAAAGTTTTTATGGGTTACTTTTTTCTCTTCCATCCAATCCATCTTCTTTCTTTTCCAGACTTCGTTTATGGAATTTTTATCTTGTTTCTTTCTTTAATTCATCTTTTTTCTTTTGTCCAGACCTCGTATACGTATGTGCAGATGTATTTATCAGATATATTTATGCTATACATATGTCTTTTGCACTTCTTTATCTTCTTATCTCTTCTCCTTTTTACTAAGTAGATCTGTCCTTTCCTATCCATTCCTTATTCCCCTTTTACCTTTAATTCTTTGACTTTCATAGTTTGTAACTTAAAACTTTCACTTTTTTGTGTTTTTTGTATTACTTAAGTTATTATTCCTATATGTTAATACATAACATGTTAATTCTGTGGAAACTTGTAAGATGATCTCTATACAACTGATTTTTATATGCACTGTTAGTTTTCCAAGAATAAATAAAATTAAAATAAAATAAAATACCTAAATGAGTATAATAGAGATCAATGAAGAATCATTATTGAAGAGCTCACTATCCATCAGAACTTTTTTAGAAAATATTGTTTGCACTTCTATTTCTCATATTTTTCAAATATTCTTTATAAAAGAAATTATCTGTTTGTCTGTCTGGGCGGAATCTTTTAATAGACATTTATCCCGCTTTTCCATGTCCAATCTAGCTGAAATTTTGCAAACAGACGTATTCTTGATGACAATATACTAATCAATTGAACTCATTAATCAATATATCTAAAATTATTAATTAATCAATATTTTATATGGGAAATTAGTTAATGGGCTCACCAAAAATGGCCGAAGTGATTTTGTGCGTAGGGTAATATTAAGACCAAAAAATAGAAAATTTTACATAAAAATTACATTAAAAAAATTTAAACCACGCTTATGTATTAAATGTACAAAATGTAAAAAAATAAATCTTCGTTCAAAAATTTTTTACCTCATTCTCTAAATAAAAGCGTGAGCACTTTTCCTCCATCAACAACAGAATTCTGTAATCTATATCAATATCGTAAGCGCCCACCTTTTACTTGGAAAATGTGGTAAAAAAAATTGACCTAAACTTTATTTTTTACATTTTAGTACATTTAAATATAAGTGTGATTTTTAAATTTATTATTTCGTGTAATTTAATTTCATTTGGACCCTGTATGAAAGGTGGGCACCGTACCTCTGTTTTCAATTAATATTATATTATGCCACATTTGGAGTGTAGAACTCAATGAATACAATGCGTTAAAAGATTGATTATTTTAACAAATTCCTGTCAATATTATTATTATAAAATAATGGCAATTCATAAAATTTTCATCAGTGTAAACCAGGCTCCTGACGTCATCCCCGACCGGCTAGCTACTTCCATTTTACGTCCTTTATTTTATGGCGGCTCTTACTCACAACTAAGTAAGATATTTTATTAGCACTATATTTAGGTGCTACCTAGGATCACAGATATTGGATTCATCGGGCCATAAGACGACTTTATAAGACATTCTTAGAATCGGTGCTTTTTGTTTATGCTTTCGTAAAATGATAATAACTTGTCTATACTAAAAGTAAAATCGTCAATATTTTATTATTATCTAAGCCGTCACCCATCACAATAAGGATTTACCGAAGGAGTGCGGGTTGTGATTAATTATTTATTTATGAGATTTAGGCCATCCACTACCCATGCGGATCCGTGGAAAATTTTGTGCTGACATCGGAGTAAACAAAAGCGTTCATAATTACTTCTTCTTCTTCTCGTGCCCTGTCCGTTTAACGGACGTTGGCTATCATGTTGGCTTTGCGGACTTTATTTACTGGCCAAACCACTGTCTCAAGTTTTTCAGCCACGAAGTCAATTCAATTCAATTCAATTTATTTAATAATATCTACATTACAAACTAAGTGTTCAAGGCATACATATTATGGAAGTATATATCAAAATAAAAATATTTAATAAATTAAAAATAACATAAAATCTGGTCAGAGGTGTAGGAGAATCCCGCTTCGGAAAACCCCCTCAGATACATGGAATATATCAATACCTAAAGCGATTTTGTTCAGCATAGCTGTGACTCTTCCAACAGGCATAACCATCGGCAGGTTGGTCCTGTATATTGGAATGTGAAACAATCTATGCTGACGATGTCTAATGTAATTATCAGGAACATACAAACCAATGCTCTGCATAATTTCAGGATTATCGATCATACCGCGCAACAAACGATAAAAATGTGTAATCAAATACACATTCCTTCTAGTCTCTAGACTATTGTAGCCAAGCATACCCTGGGGAAACTCGGTTGGGTAAAGCCAAGGATAATGCCCGTACTCTCTCATGTAGAGATATCTCAGAAACTTCTTTTGGACTTTCTCCACCATAAGAGAGTACTTGCCCTCATGTGCCCCCTTCTCCTCCTCCTTCTTCCAGGGCCCCGACTTTCGGCAACCTTTCCCTGCATTATGAGAGATGCAAGATCTCGTATTTCTCTGGATGTCTCATCACATGTTCTAGATATTGAAGTTTTCGAATTTTTATTGTTTTAATAATTTATTTTTCTTTATTCGTCCGAGCCGTAACATCTTCATACCTTCGTACCTCTGTCCATCCAGCTTATTTTGAGACTTCTTCTGTAGATCCACATCTCGAATGCCTCAAGTCGCCTTATCAGTTCTTCGGTAAGCATCCGTGCTTCCATTCCATGGAACAATACTGAAAGCACGTAGCATCTGACCATTCATAATTACAGTTTGATTTATTGCACAAGTCTTAATGTTTTATAATTTAATCTCTCTTAGCGACATTTTATGATATTTTGCAAATGCAAATGTTACAACGCCCGAGAGCGCACAAATACGTGCGCTCTAGCCGACACGAACGAACGGAACGGCGCGTCATGGAACGCCTCTTCCGTTAGATCTTGCTTGATTCCATATGTACTACTCAATAGGTGTTCAATGTGTGATTTCACTTATAGGTATGATGTGGGAATTTATTCATGTGGCAGAGGTAGAACAGTATATGGTTGTTTATAGGTCAACCACAATCAAAAGACTATTCGCAAGCATTGTCCGGTAAGAAGAAAGCAGGGGAAAGTTGCCTAGCAAGCCCGTATTACAAGCCTCAATATGATATTTTTTAGTTTAAAAAACGTTACTTACTTACTACTTATTTTGTGTTCATTTTTTGCATCGTAACAACACACATATTTTTGACGCACAGTCTTTTGAATGCGGTCTAGCTATAGTAATACTTAAAATTGGGTATTGAGATTAATTGAATATTTACTACAAAAAATTCAAATTTATATATTTGTTTAATGCTAAAAGACGTGCGGAGAAATGCCATGCAGGTTAGTTTTTTAGTTATGACATCCGAATCAAACATTTTATTCCGTAGAATATCGTCACGAGATGCTAAAAATAAAATAAGAACCGCGAATAATCGAGTGTTTCCCAATATTCTGAATTCCTTCTTCTTCTTCCTAGACCGTTAGTTTGCTTGGGGTCGGCCTTCCTTGTCCGCTTTCTCCATTGAGCACTGTTTTGTGCTGTGTTGTCGTCGAGTTGATCTTCTTTTAGATCTTTTTCGACACAAAAATCAAAACAAAAATCAAGGAACCAAGTGGCGGGCAGTCGATTGCATTTCGTCGTTGTCACATTTAGGGCAAACTTCACCATATGGTCTTCTGGGCGTCTCCGGACATGGCCGTACCATCGTAGACGTTTTTCAGACGGGCAAATATTCTAGACGACAAATACAAAATTTTCCACATTTACATCACGAGCATTGCATGAGTTCAGAACTTTTTACAAGCTACACATGACCATAGAAAGCGAGCGAATCGGGAACCCACGCGGTATCATAAACAAGTGATGGAAAAGAATAAAGCGAATAGAAAAGTACCTACCTATGTATTTGTGAAATATTCAAGAGTGACAAGCAGTGCGAATTGCAAAATTGTATGTACGAATTAAAGAACTGTCTTCTTATTTTTCTTTTATTACGTCTGTCGATCTGTGGTACAGAAAGCGACGCCCCCTGGGATGACGAGGTTCAGCTATCCCTCCATCTCTGTGGTCCAACTACCCTCATCCCCATTTCTCGGTAGTCTTCCTTGTGGGCGTCGTCCAGAGGGTCTGTCTGTCAGAGTCTGTCGCTATCCATTCTGGCTACGTGATGCCTCTTGAATCTCCTTCTGGATCTACTGTAGAGTCTTTGATGCAGACATTGTCAGCCCGCGTCTCTACAGCATATGTCTTGATGTCAAAGAACAGTACTCCGATTAAATTCGTGTCCAGTCATTTAATTTAATTAATAAAACTTTGATTAATTTCAAGACTTTCATTTTCCTCCCACTATCCCTTGACAGTATTGTCACGTGTCGTAGCTAGAGAGGAATTAATGAAAACACTGGAAATTAATTAGAGATTTATTAATTAACTATTCAATCTCACTCAAAACAAATTAAACTAACGCTATTCTTATAATTACACTTTTTGCAATTTTCAAATTTCACTCGTAAATGAACATTTTATTATCGCTTGGTAACACGTATTTAACATTCACCAGAACATTCCATCCGATTCTCGTACTTCGCTCGAATATTCGCTTTTTTTATCGCTTCGATTACCTCACGACTGGCCACACTGTCCGTCAAATATGACAACTCTCTGCGACGACCTAGATCCGCGCTATTTACACCTGAAAACGCTGGTATTTTCGTACTTCCTAGATTATTCTAGTGTTTAAGAGAAAGTTCTCGTTGCTTCTCGGTTATACCAGGCGTTTGTAGATCACCCTATTGTTATAGGCCGTTCTCGATCGATAGTTTGGTTCCAAGTGGCATAAGACAAGGGGTTAGTACAGTGCGTAAATTGTTTTTATCATCACTTTACAATATATTATTCCCATTGTTTTATAAGGGTTATTTGTAAAACATAAATAACCTCGCAGGACTATAATCCTGCCTTGATTATGAGTCGAAAATGTTCAAGCTATTATGACCTAATATCAATTGTTAAGGAGATATGCGACATCAAAGTTTGCATATTTTTTTCAATATTCCTGACTTATTTTTTGTAAAACGTTGGACTATCATTACAGTAACTCATATCGAATACGAAAAATTCATTCTCTTTAATACAAATCAAATAAAAAAATAAAAACTTTTGAATTCCAATTGGAAAACATTCCAAATGGAATTTTTCAGGGTTTTTATAATTTTATTTAACTTGTATTGAAACCAATGAATTTTTCGTAATCGATATGAGTTACTGTAATGATAGTTCAACGTTTCACAAAAAATAAGTCAGAAATATTGAAAAATAAATGCAAACTTTGAAGTCTAATATCTCCTTAACTATTGACATTAGGTCATAATAGCTTGAACATTTTCGACTCATAATCAAGGCAGGAATATAGTCCTGCGAAGTTATTAATGTTTTACAAATAACCCTGTATATTTCATTATTACGACCGTCGGCATTTTGCGATAATCCTTACATGAAGAGTTGATGGTTTTAAAATGTATATTTTCAATGCGAAATTACGTCATTAGTTCGTCCCCACCGGCTGTAATGTTCACACAATAAAATTGTCTTTATTTAACATCCATAAAATAAAATTAATGGCTTTCCATTCGAGTCAATTGCTTTTGCACTCGGCCATAAACGAACACATTTATGTACTTTATTTGTATGCTTTACGGTTAGGCAGTTTTCCTCTGTGTACTTTATATATTTTCTCTTTACGCGCCGTTTGGCCTGTGTTTGCTTCGCACCTGTCATTAATTCCTCGTTATGCAATTCTCAATTGCTTTTATTCTTCGCGCTTCGATCTGTCTGTCAAACGATTTCCAGGCAAATTCACCCCTACGATAAAATACAATAATAGCTCGCGTGAAACGCAACTGGAAAATGTGAAATATTCTGAAAAATATTATTTACGCCGAGTATTTCATTCGCAACTCGTTTTTGAAGGGCAAACTTTATTATTATTTTATGGAATGTGAATCTATTGAATGATTCTCAGCATGCTGGGTGAACAGAGTTATTAATAAATATGTTGTAGATGTAGAATTAAGAAAAAAAAATTAATATAAATCCTTAGAACGTTACCTCGGACAGGTAACTCTCGAACATCCAATTATTCGATTCTGCGTCTCAAATTTATTTTAAAACAGCTTACTACGCTATCTGTCAATCGATCATTGAACACAGAATAAGTGCGTGGGGAGGAGTGACTCCGAATGTAATTAACCCTTTAATTTTAGCCCAGAAACAATAAAAAAAAACACCAATAACATTTTTCAGAATATTTTTGAGGATGTCCAATTTTTCAGAACAGAACTGGATTTTTGTTACAGGGATTTCATTAATCAATCAATGTATATATAGATGTCTCACAGAGACGAAACTATATTTTTATGGGAAAGTAGGTATAGAAGTCTTTTGGGTGTATATAGGGCTTACGACCTATCGTACGGCTGGCTTAGGTGATCACTTTACACATATGCAACGTTCGCCATTTCCACCCATGATAGAATACCATGTCTAATTTTTGGAAGTTGTATATATTTAAATTATGCGCCACGTTTCACATGTGAGTTCTAACGATCCTCCACGCGGCGAGCACCAAAGCTTTTTCATCCCCCTTGAAAGACCACAGATATCGCTAATGAGACATCTATATATTTCCCATGAGCGCGAACCACTTATGGATAAAAAAAATTTAGATACCTAGGCCCTAAATTGTAGTATAAAATATTGGAAATTGTATGAAAATGTGTGTGTCCGAAGATTTTCGCTTTTATAGTACCGCTGTGAAAAGGATGCTCTTCGTTGCCTTCTGTGCAACATTATATACGTGTGTGCTCTGGGAAAATTACAAAAAGACTTCGCATAGAGTACAATAACGCCTATGATGTTTGGCCTCACCGGATATTGCAGCGCTCCCCGTATGTTAAGGGAGAAGCGATTCTCAGCTTTGCAGCCCCCGTAAGATCCAGGGTGGCAGAAATGAGGAAAAGGATAAACAGCTCGGAAAATATCCTTATCACGAAAGCCTCACTCCAGCCTTCAGCATCGATGCATATAGGAAAAAGATACTTGCCTCTTATAATCGACATGCTTACTAAAGGCATTCTTCTGATTTATTTATGTAAACGTTACTATTTTTATTTACTTTTTCACTTCGTACTTTATTTTTCTTTTTTATATATCTTATGTATTGGTGTACAAATATGTTTTCGCCGTTCGACAAAAGTTGGCACCACCAGCAAGTTGTGGTTAAAATTGTCATGTAAAACGTCATTATCGTATCTGTCAACACCATCACCTTAAAATATTATTGATTTTTATCAGTAGGTATAATATATTCTATTGTGTGCGAAAATGTCGAGTATTGAGCCGAATAATCGTCATTTGTGGTAACTTTTGATTTACTTCATCAATTTGAAGAAATCTGCAGCTGAGGTGCATCGATTACTTGTTGAAGCATATGGTGAGCCTGCCTTAAGTGAGAGAAGTTGTCGTGAGTGGTATCAAAAGTTTTGTTGGAAGTTTTACCCCACTCGCCGTACTCACCAGACATTGCTCCTTCTGATTTCTACTTGCTTCGATCGATGGCGCATGGCCTGTCTGAGCAACACTTTACATCATATGAAGATGTACCCCTTTGTGATAATTTCTATCTAAGTATACTAGGTGTCCCGTATCTCGACGTCAGGCCGAAATCGGGTGATAGGCCAAGACATAATAGTTATCAGAAAAATATTTTTAAAAATTAAAAAAACAGTCGGTTAAAACTGGGAAAAGTATTGATTTTGAATACTTGTTTTGGTCAAAAAGTGACATTTTCTTCCAAGCTGGAGCAGTTGGCTTTGAATTCTAGACAAAATTTTACAGAAGCATTATTCAGGATTACATAATAATAAAAAAATGAAGAAAAATAAAGATTTTTAGCAACAGGAGTGAAAAGACCGTCATAGGGTGCAGATTTATTTGATTTTTTTTAAATGCTTATAATTTTTAAAACACATGACTTAGATTTTTTTAAATATTTTTCTGATAACTATTATGACTTGGCCTATTATCCGATTTCGGCTTGATGTCGAGATACGGGACACCCTGTATATCATATTCTTATATATTTTACGTATCGGTTTAAGTATAACTCAATATATGTATAATACTTATGTGGAATATGTGGGACTGCACTATCCTCCCCGCATACTGGAATGAATGCTTAAATAAAATAAATAAATAAGAAAATATCAATCGTACTCATAATAGCGTTGATATTATTTATAACCTCAGTAATCCGAGCCCTGGTACTAACTATCTCGTTCATTCGAATCTGAATAATGCAAACTTCAGTAATTCAATCCTCGTTGTATCGTTTAAACGATACTCTTTAAATGAGACTTCATTATTCCGAGCCCCCGTAATAGAAACCTGCTGTGATATATGAATCTTTTTATTTGTATCTTATTAATGCAAAATTTAACTTTAAATTTGTATTTCAACATCATTAAATCGAACAATCATAAATCTGACCTTGCGTATTCGACCCTTATAATATCGTATATCATTAATTACCTCGTTTATTCAAACTTTAGTTATTATTTTAAAGGTCAAATAAAAATAACAATATAAATAAACTTAAGGAAAATAATAAGAACAACGTCACGAATTTGAGAAAACTAACAAACTTTGTACAAACGTCTACACATTTCGATACTGAACTATATCACAGTATACTAAGAACAGTAATACGTCTTCATTCAAACTGGCCGCTACCCATTAGAATGTGTGCGTGCGTGCTCGGCGCCGTGTACGCACACACTGTGACGCACACATTGACATAGAATATGGGGGCACAAGGCGGCGGCAGTAAGGGCCGTGCCTTCGGTGCCATTCGCGCTCACAGTCGCCGCTTTAGAATAAAAACGCTTCCTGAAAATAATGCCTTTTTTATGTTTCTGGTGCTTTACTAAAAAGGTGTATTGATTATCACAAAGACTGTGAGTTTTTAAAAGTCTACGTTGATGTTAATCAGCGTTCTTGCAATTTAAGTGCAGAAACTAGGTATACTAATTCCAGAAATTTTCGGGTTTCGTGTCTACCTTATGCGTCGGAACTCAGACGCTACGAGTAAAGTGACAGTCAATGCAAGATTAGGCTAATAACTCGCCGACAGGCCGGAGATAAACTACTGTTCTGGGTATACTGTGAGTATATCTTCATCAGAACGGTCGCACAATAACCGAAACTATACAACTTTGATAGCTGCATTAAATTTCGAATGAATGAATGTGTTTTTTGTTTTGAAAACGAATAACTGACAATTACGTCATTTCTGCATTAAATAATTTATCGAATACGACATTAAATCGTTTTTGGCATGGTGACAAACAAAAATGTTCTTTCAAAAACAATCGAAACACTGTGATTATGGCGTCGTTAGTTCTGGTATCGCATTTCCGCTACATGTTCCGCTATGTTCTGCGTACGCAACTTCCGCTACAATAAAAAATTTGCCTTGAATGAGCCAAAAGAAGCTTGTTGAGGCTTTTAATGGGAACATCTTTCACTATCTAGCTAATCTGGTCATGCCACGTCTTCCGCGTCGCCCTCTCATTCTGGCGCCGTCAACACTTGCATTATACATCTTTCTTACCATTCTTTCCTCATTCATTCGCTCAACATGCCCAAACCATCTGAGCGACTGTTTTTTAATTATATTTATTATGCTAAGATCAGCTTTACATTCATTCTCAATATCTTCATTCTTTACTCTTAAATTGATTTGCCACACATACGTCTAAGGGATCTCATCTCCATTGCATTCGGTCTACTTTCGTTCCTCTTCTGCCAGCTCCAGGATTCACTTCCATACATCAATGTTG
The DNA here is from genome assembly GCA_016648135.1 of Agrypnia vestita. Lineage (NCBI taxonomy): Eukaryota > Metazoa > Arthropoda > Insecta > Trichoptera > Phryganeidae > Agrypnia > Agrypnia vestita. The sequence continues at coordinate 50,318 of JADDOH010024724.1, read as the reverse complement.
GTACCAGAATTCAATGTACCGCTAGTTTTTCCTCAGTAGACATATTTCTATTAAAAATTATTGCTTTCAAAGCACCGTTCACCGTATTCCCCGGAGTCACTCTCCTCTCGATATCTTTCTCAATATTCTCTCTTCTGTCGAACATACTTCCCAAGTACACAAACTCATCTACTTGTTCCAAACATTCATTACCTACCTACTATTTATCAGTTATTTATTTTGGTTGTGTACATCATAGTGTAGACATTTTAATACTTTGGAACGACAGTAATTGGAAGGGCATATATACCTAGGTTACAGTCAGCCCACCACAGCATCTTACTCGACCTCAAAATAAATGTCACGGCTGGCTGTCAGGACCTACGTTAGCTTTCTCCTACTAGGACATACATTCTCACACACGTAGTAATTTGTATAAGTATTTTGGTGATATGCCTTGAAGCCACAACGTACCAAAAAGGTTTCTTTAATGTTTTATTCATTAGGACATTTAGATCTGGACAACGTAAAAGCTTTCGGCCCAAGGTAGTTCAATACATTCTAAACATTTATCTAAAGCTTATCTAAGTTACATCGTCATGGCCACGGGTCATGGAAATTTGAAGCAGAATTTTTCTGCAAATTTATAATCATTTTATTATTTATTTTATTTCTACGGTTTACACCTATTACAATAAAATAAGAATACAATACTTATACATATCTAGTTAACGGTGTACATTATATATGTAAATAATATCAGCATTTATGATCGTATACATGTACATACATACATATAAATAAATAAATAAATAAAAAAATAATAAGAAATAAAAACATATAATTGACCAAACACATTTCTAAATAAAAATGCGTATGTAGATGTACGGTACCTACCTATTGCGGCTAAATTTAATAATAAATAAATGCACACACATTTTCTTTACTTGTATTTACTTATTATACATAATGTAGGTATTAGCTTTTTTAAATTTTGATGTTAATTTCTGTCGCTGCTCAATTGATATGTTTAATTGTGAGATGTCAAATGTTACACATCATATGCGACTACTGTAAGGCTCGCTCGTTTTTTTTTTGTTTCGTGTTCTACGTCATTTTGTTGTTCTAGAGCATTTTTAAAGTAGACCATTCCCCCATTAATGGTTTCCCGTTTCACCAATGTTAAAATTTTAATCTGGTTACCTTACTCAATGCCATATATACATGAATATATATAGTATCGAATCATTCGTCCTGCCTTTTATTATATATAAAGCTCGCTCGTTTTTTTTTTGTTTTTTGTTTCATCTTGATACATTCCGGTAAGAAAATAACTCTATAATTTACTCAAGTCTGGATGTTTTATCATGTGTTTCGCTTCTGTAATTGGGCCTCTTGGCCTGCTGAAGCGTAAATAAAATAATAATAATAATTAACATAGCACTTTAACATAAATATTCCAAAAATATATCACCATAAATCAACATAAATAATCATAAATAGAAACAAATTTTCACATCTGGCACAAAGTAAAGAAATCAAAAAAATAAACATGAAACAACATAACATAATTGAAATAAAAAAGTTTCGTTTGTCTTGTCCAGCGAACAGTGGAATATGCACAAAGAATACAATGGATTTTTTTTAAACGCCATGTTCTTTTTCGTTCTGAAAATGAACTTTACTTTTAACAGAGAGTGGAGTTAAAGAAAGATGACCTGGCACACCACTCTTGCCTCATCCACTTTCATACATTTAAAATGGCAGTTCTATAAAATTTGGTTTTTCTTGCCAGATCATTCGCGGACGCCCTGCTTATAATGTCGTCAACACTCTCGTATATATCCTTAAAAATATTCCTGACTACGAAAAAGTATTTTATTGAGAATTTGCCATCTTTAGAACGCAGTTTGATGATATTTAAAAAAAATAGCTTGTATTATAATAGAGTATCTCGTTGGTGCAGTGGTCACGACGCTCGCTTAGTGATCTGGTGGTCGGTGGTTTCAGTCTCATTCCAGAACACCAACAAGTTAATCCTATTTTCATAGCACAAGCGTTTAGCTTATTTTGAGAATAGTAAGAATCATCCTCATCCGAACAGAATTGTTTCTTAGAATCGTGCAGAAATCCAAAAACCTTAATTAATTCTTTAAATTATAAAGCATCTCTTTCTAATACTTTTAATAAAAATACAAGTTGTTGAATTTGAATAAGAAAATTAAAAAGGTAGAACTTAATAACAATATTATTAATATTGATAAGATACGCATTCCGTGTTCGCATCTCTATTTAAAAAAAATCTTCTACGCTTAGTGACCACGCCCCTACAACCACCGACTGTAATCTTGCCCCCTTCCCAATCCTCGTGTCTTTAGTCATAAGTTTAGTATTATTAATATTACCCACTGAAGATTATTTGGTAGTTCTAAAACGTACTAATTGTTATAAATAACAAATAACTAAAGTAGGCAGTTGCATAATTTTTTAATACAATTGAAATAAGTCGAATCAAAAAGTCATGCAGAAAGAATCTGCCCACCAAAAAATATTTGGTAGAATATTATCTTTTTTTTATGTGTATACGCAAGGTACCATGAAACTTTTCCGGCCGGTGCCGAATAAGGTATTTTAAATATTTCTGAATCGTTAAATTTTCATAAGAAGTAGAGCCTCATTTTGTTTGGAAACTACCAAAATTTTGATGCACCAGAGATGCATATCTATGTAATTATGATGGAAAATGTAACATGTAAGTATTCGCTGCGCTAACCACTAAATCGGCAGGTTTGGCTCGGCTTATTTCCATCCCACCGTGCGACCGGAATCCTTGCGACTGACGCGGTTATTATTAAACTCCTGTGTTGACTAACTTTTACCGTAAGATGGCGGACATCAAACGTTCGCAGTTATTAAGCGTATAAATTTGCATGCCCGACGAGCAATCATGATTTAATCTGCGGTCATGCAAATAGCTCAACTTCGTGAGGGGTTTGAACGTGGCGCGGTATGCGCCGCCATATTGTACGCCTGTTACAATAATGTAATTGCGTTCATGATTCCATGAATTTCCGTTTGTCCACATTCCATGGTAGTAGATAAATTAATAATATATCACTTTTGACTGTTGAAATAGGTAATTTACCTCCCTGTTATCAGGATAACACAATTGTTGTACATAATTGCTGATTGTTATCCCGACACAAAATATAGGGAACTACATTGACGTATTATAATATAGACACGTTATTCCCATACTAGCCGGCTTTCATATGTAGCAAATTTTGCATTGAAAGAGACAACAAATCATGGCACCCAAACGCTCTGCGTGTAGACAGAAAAATCAGGTAATTTGAAGTCACGGTGACTAAAATAACATACTCCATTGATAACAGAACAAATAGATAATAAGATAAATAAAAGTCTTAACTTTCATTGTCTCGCGAGCTTCGTGTATCCCTTCCTTGATTTTAATTCTTCTTGCTTGGTCCTTTGAGTGGACAAAATTAATTCCTCTTTACGGATTCTCTTCAGGGTCCGGCTACGATTAATTGATTTGTAGATCGCTAGCAAAATTGGCAGCACCTCCGGTCTATTATTTCCGGAAAAAAAACTAAGTAAAGTACCCATCTCTCGTCGCCCTATACACTCCAAAATTACTCTCCCCCCGGCCCCTTCTACCGGTCACCACACCTGTTGTTTTTACTAAACCCACTCAACCATAACGCCTACTAAGCCCCGTGATTGGCTCTTTCCATCAAAACGTTTATTTGTTGATTTTGCGGCTCCGCCATTATGAGAAGCATCTGCACCGTTTCCTGAAAAGTTACGGATTACCCTCCCGTTTCTCAAGTAATTTACTAAATATTTTTATAATTGTCGCCGCATGCGTCTCGGTTCCATACGATGTAGTGTTGTTTACTTTCTCCGTGAAGAATAAACATACCTTCGGAATAACAGTTACAATCTCGGGTAAATATTGAATATTCCATAGAGCCATTTATTATCAAAGATTTTAACAATCCCGAATTAAAAGAAAATATGTCCGTAGATGCTTTGTATTTGACTATCTAACATTTTAAATTAAGGTTTTTCCAATTTTATCCTATCTGCGTCTATAACGACCATCACAGATGAATAAAAAATAAATAATGCCTTAATGATAAAATGAATTGTAAATAATATTCAGAAATAAAATATCGGAAATCAATGAACACAATTTAGGAATAAGTTCTCAATTAGCAAGTATTTACATAATACACAATACACTTTTTAGAAATGAATAATACGTTCATAATAAAAAAAATCTTAGTAATAAATACGAAATAAGACATTTTACAACTCTATTCTTCATTGAAGAAAATAACTAAAAGCCGTAATTTTTCGTTTCAGCCACGATGAGGAGAGCTTCCCTGACCCCCATGTCCAGTCTCGGGCAGGAGCCACTCATAGTGGTGGAAGAGTCCGGCTGCCAGGAGGAGGACGGCCCGCGCTCCGACACCTCCTCGCCGCGCCGCAGTCTGGACATCGACTCCCCGCAGAACCCGTACCTGCTGAGCCCCTGGCGGGACCCGCGCGAGACGCGCAAGCACTCGCTGCCCACGCCGTCCTGCACCTCCGGCATCACGGCCTCGCAGGTGCGGCGCCTGTCCGAGCGCGGCGGCGAGGGCAGCGGGCCCTCCCCGCGCGAGGCCGCCTTCCTGGCCACGCTGTCCTCGGCGCCCGCGCCGCAGCCCGGCGGGCGGCGCCACTCCGTGGTCACCATCTCCCGCGTGCCGCCCGCGCTCTTCGGCCGCGGCCGCCGCGAGTCCGTGGCCGCGCTGCCCTGCCGCGGCCGCGGGGGCCCGCCCGCCACGGACCGGCGCGGCAGCTCCCATAACCTGCAGCTCGACATCATGGACGACATCGTCACGGCGCGCAAGGTGCGCATGAAGCTGTGGAACACCTCGGACGAGCGCGTGTGCGAAGTGCAGCCGCTGGACGAGGCGGACCCGCGCACGCCGCAGCGGTACACGCACGGCCGGCGCTACTCCGACTTCGTGGGCTGCCCGTCCCAGCTGCCGCCCATCCCCAGCCGCCGGCGCGCCTCCGAGCAGCCGCCCGCGCCGCCGCCCATCCCGCCGCGCGCGCACGAGCTCGTGGGCGGCATCGTGTGCTCCAACACGGACCTCATCTCCATCCTGTGCTCGCTCACGTCCTCCGCCACGGAGATCGACCGCTGCGAGGACAGGGCCCCGCCCGTGAGGCCCGACGGCGGCAAGAGGGCCGCCACCCTGGAGACCCGGAGGAACAAGCTGAAGAACAGCCGGTCCAACAGTTTCGACGCGTCGGTGCTGCAGGGCGTGAACCGCGCCAGGGGGGCGGGCGCCGACCGTCCCTCGGTGAGCCCGTCCAGTTGGTTCGTCAAGCGGCACCAGACCCTCGCGAATAAGAAAAGAGACATGAGCGAGGCGGACGCCAGGACGGTCTCGACGTTCGCGAAAGACGGCTGTCGTTCCTTCCGGAAACCGGAGAAAGCGCCTTCCGGCATTCCCAAGGTGGTGTGGGACAAGCCCAGCGGGTCCGTGGTGGACGCGCAGGTGCTGGGAAGCGCCATAGAGGTGTTCCTGCGCCAGACCGGCGGCCCCGAGGCGCCCCCCACCACGCAGCAGCCCCCCGCGCCGACCCCTTCGCAGGGAGCCATCCCCAAAGTGAAGACGGAGTCCCGACCTTCCCAGGGGAATTGGTATTCCGGGAAATCCGAGGAAGAAGACTCGACAGAAGCCTGCGATACTTCTCTCTGTTCTACCCTCAAAGATCTGTTCGTTAAATAAATGTTCTTCAGTTCGTCCTCGAAATGTTTAATTTCCGTGTAAATAAGATTCCATTAATGTTTAATCCTTTTGTATCTATATTAAATATTGGCAGTAATCGAGGATGGGATATCGTTGCGGTTGGACTTTGTAAATTATCATATTGAGACTGGAATGTGCTAATTGATGTATGTAACCCTCTGTGTAGATCTTTGATTTAAGTGTGTTATGATTATGTTTTAGGATTTACTTTGTAATGTTTATCACAACATTAAATCTGATCGCAAATGAGTGACAGCAGGAATATGATCGTTTGTCGGTTTACTAATGAAGCCCGTGTACATTATATATATATATTCTATTTATTTTTTGTAAATAACGTATTATAATTTTAAATATTTTTTATGTAAATAGCATATTATTTATTTTTTAGTGTCAGATCAAACTGGTTTCTAGTAGTTTACTGAAACAAATTATACAATTTTGATTTTCTGAATAATTTATTTAATTGAAACAATCAAATTCACTGTATTCGAAAAATAATTAAAATAACACTAATCACAAATAAGCTCCCTGCTGCATGTTTTTTTTATTAATATCGAATTTAAATTGACAGTGCCACAGATAATAATATCGTAATATTTTTAATGCCGTCAAGCTATACATTTCAGCTGGGCCATGATGAGCAAAATAACTCGCTTGCACTTTTTGTAAAAATATACTTGTTAATCAATTTTTTCGAAACAAATGGACTCCTCTTATGTAAAAAATATCGTAACTGAATCTATTGATAAAAAAAAATCATGTTAATATAGCCTTTCATTGTCCAAAACCACAGAGAATACTGAAGACTACATAAACGAAAAACAATACATTGACGTAAGACCGATTAGGGAGCGTCCATAAACCACGTGGTTCCATTTTGATCTCTTTTGAACCCCTTTCTCTCCCCACGTAGTCCCCAGAACGTATTTTTTTCTATCAATTCTCTCCTTTTCCCTGCCCCTCTATCCCAGTTCATCCAGGGTCGGGCCTCCTTGTACGAAGGCGCCAGGATCTTCTGTCCTGGGTTGCCACAATGAGAACATCTTGTGCTGCCAGCTCCCTCTCAATACTAGTCCACCATGTTGCTGGGGGTCTGCGTCTACCTCGAGGTTTAGTTGGGATGTTCAGTGCCCTTCTCACCGAGAAGTCTTCGTCTCTACGCATGACGTGACAATATCATCTCATTCTGCTTTTCAGCTATAGGTGGGACTTTGAAAAAAACTCTGACCCATTGCGGAATCTGTCTATGCGTGTTACACAGCCTGCCCACCGCAATATTTTCATTTTTCCTGTCAATCCAAACTATTTAAAAATTATTGATCATGTGCAAACCGATCTGCGCAGATTTATATTCGCATATCGCATATTCTGTACCGCTTTGATTGTGCCAAATAAAATAAATTAAAGAATTAGGTAGATGCTCGCCTCTTAGCCCCCCCCCAACGTAGTCCAGCGTAGCATTCTACATAACCCCCCCCCCCTTGATCAGGCCACCTGGTTTATGGATGCCCCCTTAACATTCGCCCATTCATTAAAAAATCGCCATTATTTATGGAACCTGCGTGGTATATGGGGCACCCCTAATATAAACGATACCCAACAGAATCTGAGACAGTATTCTAGAAAATGAGTTCCAGACCTGCTTCCAGAAATGGAAATGCCATCTCAATCGATGCATGAGAATATTTTTATATTTTTGCTCTTTCTTCGGTGATGTTCCGGTATTCTTAATCGGAATCATTCCACGTTTATTCAATAAGTTACAATTATATTATAAGTTACAAATATATTACATTCATTGGTTCTCGACTTGCAGCAGTGCGTCTTAGCAAGCCAATCTCTCCATCTGGACACATTACATACGCGTTTGTACTATTACCTTCCAAAGACTTTAGCTAAAAATGGGTTAATTTTACAGCACTCTTTTGTAGTGAGCGCTCCTGCGTGATTTTCTTTCACAGAGAAATGAAATTTTCCCGTCAGGTCGGAAAAGCAATTTTATGTTAAGTTCACCAAATGAAAACAATAAACTGATGGTAATGTTTATTCCACAGTTTAAATAGATACATGTGACGTCTTTCTAGTTGTTTTTATAACTTTTTCAAATAAAGAGCACAAGAGTTGATGACAATTTGATTTGATAACAAAGAGAACAAAGAATATGCTCGGTCAATGGACCACGAGGTTTAGGATTTAGGAAATCGGCTGGTGAGATGCTGATTTAAATGGTGAGATGCGCGCCATCTCAGTGCAGGTCGCCAGTATACGATTTTTATAATATTCATAGATAATTATAACAGCACATCAAGACACAATACAGATATAGATGCACAAGAGGAGTACTTAGAACGCGACTATAGTCACAGCTCCACATTTATAATTTTTCCATGTGTATTTCAGAAATTAAACGGGATTAAAAAAAGATACTGCCACTTAAAAACGTATAAAAAGCATACGAAATATTACAAACTAAAAATAACCTATTTATTAATTCCGATAATTTACATAAGAGGATCGAATTTTAATAATTTTACTTAAATACTTTAAAATAATTTGAGGCGTCTTAAAATTATTTTACTTTTTCATTGTCAATGTGTATTCAGAATGTGCAATATAAATATCGGAAAATGAATGAAAATATTGTTCCATACAATGTTCGATGAAAAGTTTGCGTTATAAATGTGTGTAATATTTGAATTGTTGTTGTTCGCTCATGTTTCACAGCAAATTATTTATTTAATTTTTTTAAATGTAGTGTATGAGAAAACAGCGTTTCTCTACTTTTTAAAAATCATATTGTACATTTCCATTTTCATACAGTAATATATTATTATGTCATAGTGTTATGTATTAAATCGATGTTTCAATATATACTCATTGTTAAACTGTCAAAAACACACATGTAGGTATATAACACCAGATTTAATATATATTATATGGGAACACAAGCCGTTTCTGTTAATTTTCCAAATCCAATAAATTTTTTAATATACAGGTAACTCAAATTCAAGTAAAAATCACTATCAAAACCGACCGCCTGCTCTCTAAGTAATATACGTAATAAATTATCTATATCTAACAGAGCCACGCCGTCTATAAGGGAATGGAGAAATGTAACATGGCGCTATATTTGTTAAATTTGAAAAAGTAAAAAAAAGACATTTTAAAATCCCTTGTTGAAATGTTGCAAGACTCGCCAAGTTTTGAAATTTCATATTCACTCTACATGGCCAATCCTTTTGATAAGCTTTTTATGGATTTAGCCCATTAAAAGTTTTGAAGTGTCGGGAGACATCTGTTTTCGCGATAGCCATTATTAAGCTTGACACAGCCCTGTCATAATAATAAATTTAAAACCAAACAATTTTCACAATTTGTGAAAAACTTAACTTTGTTTACGTTTTAGAGCTTTCGGATTGGTTAAATTCATTTATTCTAAACCTACGTCAAAATTGACGGCATTGCAATGTTTTACAACAACTGTCAAGATACTAAAATAGCAATGATTGCTTTTTTCAGAATACGGCGGATTATTGCATTGTTTAATATGGTTTTAAATTTATTTTTATGACACGTACCGAATAACCGATAACAATTCCCCGAAAATAACCCAACAATTTCATGATTCTCCGAAATCAAATGAATTATGGATACTAGGCTGGAGTGAAATTTTTTTTTTTTAATTTTTACTATGGCACACCCGCAAAAAGCTGCGTAATAGGTACAATAAGCAAATGCGATAATATTTTTTGTCTAGGTTTACATTTAAAGGTGCCCCCGTTAGGACAAAACTTATCAGTTAACTAGTTTTTAGTTCGTTACTGCAAAACCAAATGCTAAACTTTACATAAATCGTAGTTTTGTTTTGGACGCACCCAATCATTAAATAACTGTCAAATGTGACAGTTATTGAGTCAACCTTCAGTCACGAGTAAGCGTTCTCGGGGGAAAGTAGAGTTTGTTTTATTGTTAGTGACCTTGTGATTTAAGAACATCGTTTTAAAATATTTGGTAAGTAAAATAAGTAATTATGATGATATTTATTCAATTCATTGTTTTTAGTAAGAAGTTCATGAATTTCATTAGATTCCATTTTTGTTGTTTACAGTAAAAATGACTCAAGTTGCGACTCGTCAAATGACAAAATGTCCCGTGTTTGGCGACCCCGAAATATTATCCTCTTCTCAATTACCGACTTACTTTGATATTATGAAATACTATATTTTGATCAAGCATGAGTTGAAGCCAGAAAAATCATCTAAAGAACCGACTGTTCAAGAAATCTCAGAAAGAGTTGCGACTCATGTCTTAGAAATATGGCATAAATCCTCACTTCCAACAGTTAGTTTAAAAAGAGTATTGCAAATTATTAGAGCTTACCACGAAAAATATATAAAGTTAATGAAACCGTTCAAAGGACGTCAAAGTAATAAAAATTATAAAGAGAAAATTAACAAATTCAAAGAAGATTCCAAAAAATTATTCGACATTAGTAGCTGCAAATGTGTAATAGTTGTCGATTGTACGTGTGAAAAAAGCAGTCGTATACCGAAAGAGGAAATTAATTTTTTAATAGATCAGATGACTACGAGAAAAATGATTATCGGAGGCATTGATGTAACCTCAACAAAAAAAATACAGAAAAAACAAGAACGAAAAGAAATTGAGTCATCTCGTTTGAAACAGCAACAAAATTATGAAAAACCTTCTTGTTCTCATTCTCAAGCTGACGAAACAATTAGTAGCAGCAACACTAGCAGCAGCAGTAGCTTTTCTGATAATTTACCTTTACCGGCGTCTTCACCTAACCAAGAACAGATACAAGATGTTACTGAGCCACCTCCTAAACAGATGCGTATAAATCTCCCGTCTTTAGCTCTTGCCTGCGATCGAACTGGAGTTTCTGATAGGTCTGCCGCTATTATAGCTTCTGCTGTCCTGAAAGACGTAGGCATTATTACGCCAAGTGACCAAAGTAGTGTGATAGATTGTTCGAAGGTTCGACGGGAAAGAGCAAAGAAAAGATCTGCTTTACAAGACTTGAGCCGCAATCAACCAATGCCTGGTCTTTACTTTGATGGTAGAAAAGACAAAACGTTGGTAACAGTCGAGAAAGGAGATAAATAGTATATAAAACGACAAATAGAAGATCATTACGTCATTGTGTCAGAACCAGGAAATGTTTTCTTTGGTCATATCACGGTCCAGACAGGAACAGCTAGGGCAATCAAGATAGTATTATAAAATATTTAAATAATAAATCGGTTGACTTGAGTGCGTTATCTGTAGTGGGCTGTGATGGTACTGTAGTAAATACTGGATCTAAAGGCGGTGTTATTAGACTGTTAGAGGAAGAGATAAATAAACCGTTACAATGGTTTATCTGTACCCTTCATTCGAATCACTACGACACCTTTTGTTACATTTGGATGGTCAAACTACAGGACCTCGATGTTTTTCAGGGCCTATAGGATCTGAACTGCAACAATGTGAAAAAAGTCAGTTGTAAAATTTGCCGCTATACCCACGCCGCTTCCTGTTATTACTAAAGATCTAAGCACCGATCAAACATATCTACTTGACATAATGACTGCCATTAGCACTGGTATTTTCCCTTCTGACCTGACAAATAGAGAACCCGGTTCACTGAACCATTCCAGGTGGCTAACGACTGCGAACAGGATCTTACGATTATATGTCACAAAGACTGATCCGGAAGAGAATCTTCTTATTTTAGCCAATTTTGTGATGAAAGTTTATGGGCGAACGTGGTTTCAAATCAAATGCAATCCTTCGTGTGTAAATGGAGCACAGCATTTGTGGTTTACAATTAATTGTAGTCGCTATTTAAACGATAGTTTGAAGAAAGTGATTGATCCAGTTATACAAAGAAATGTATATTTTGGTCATCCAGAAAATGTTCTTATAGCCATGCTTGCAGATGACAACAAATTGATACGGCAACTGGCCTGCCAACGTATTCTGAAAGCAAGGTCGGAGAAAGTCACAGGAATCCGAAAATTCAAAGTTCCATCATTTAATTTCAATGCTTCCCATTATACCGATATCATTGATTGGCACGATAATCAAATTACTGTTACTGAGCCACCTATAACTCAAAGTTTATCTACTGAAGCTTTAAAAGAAATTGTAGAAAGTGGTCTTAGAACGAAAAATAATATAGCACTCTTTCCCTGTCAAACTCAAGCCGTGGAGCGTTGCATCAACTGAAGCTTCAGGTGATATATGTGGGGAGGAAAAATGTGATGGTTTTATCATGGCCAGACTGTTATCACGTCAAATGATGCCTTTTTATAATACCAAAGGTGAATTTTCTACTTAATTTGCCAATTTTATAACAATTTTTAATAAATATTTCATGAATATGAATCGCGTTTAATTTGCAAATTTCTTGATTTATTTTTGATTTAAGAGGCTTTGGGGCACCATAAACCCTAAATTTTATATGTTTTTTTTTATAATTACATAAAAACGTGTGTTTCAAATAACATGAAAAATACTATTCCAATAGATTATTAAGGTTTTTATACATCTTATTCAAGCTGTCAAAAATAGACGAAATAATACTTTTTATAAAAATTATTTTGTGCTGGGGCACCTCAAACCGTTATAATAAGTTAAATTTTATTTAACATATTTCATTTACTCATCCATAGGCAACTTTTTACCACTATGCTATTACAAAAATAGAAAAAAAAATATTCTCCATACGTTTTCACTCCACCCTAATGGATACGTTCCGAATAACCGATAACAATTCCCCGAAAATAACGCAACGATTTCATGATTCTCCGAAATAAAATGATATATAGAGGTATCATAGCTATCCTTTGTTTATTTTTCAATACTCTTTTATCAATTTAGCTGTTTTATAATCATTTATTTTATGTTTTACTTTTTTTAAAGAATCATTCATTTAGCTATTTTACACACATTAACATTTTTCTATTGTGCTACTCAAAAACATTAAAACCATTTTTAAAAACAACAATGGTTTGTGATTAAAATTATAAGGTTAAGATAACAACACATAACCCAATGCGGAAATAACAAAAAAAATGTTGATCTGTATACCACTGTATTATCGAACCGCAATCGTTGTTATTCGTAATTATTTTTTAGCTACGTACCTATGTAATAATGACCCAAGAAAGAGATTTAATACAGAGCTAATTTTCTATTCCTTGTATAATAAATTTGTAAAAATTTCAATGTCACAGTATATTCTTATTGACAACATGAATATGCACAATGTAAATAAATATATAATTATTAAATTGTACAATTGATTCAAAAAGAAGCTAATGGTGTTTTTATGTCGACATTGTTTAAATTTATAGTTAATGTCTGATGAACTTGTATAATAATAAAAAAATATGGAGGGTAAGAAAATGAAAATTACAAAATTGCATATTCGGTGAAAAATTGTCTTTCTACGAATTTCGAAATCAACAGATATTGTAATTCGGCGAATTGTTTTCGACTTATTCGAGGATTACGTATGTGAAATTCATATTAAAAGAGATAGCATCAAATATACACGTTGAATTATTTTCGAAATTACTGATAGCGACAAGTGTAATGTCGTATTTGAATTTTTCTGTCGAGACACAATATAATTATGAATATATTGAAATCGTTCTGATTTTTTTGTAAATGTTACAACTTAGAATATAATACTTAGTAAATGTTGAAAGACAATCCCCTGTAAATATTATTCGTACGGCCCTTTACCTAGGTAGGAACCCCATTATTTTCGATTGACAGGATTGATATTATATTATGAAAGCCTTATTATTTTTTTCGTGAGATATTTATAAAAATAAACATGTTACGTGTTATTTATTTTTTAAATTTATTATTCTAATATTAAAACACAATATAAAGTTATATTTTTTTTAGCTTTTATTTCATTTCGTTCATCTATTTTTCCACAATATTATTTTTACTAAAATTTGTACAGAATTCTTATATCTTTAGAAACTATTCAAATAATGTAGAAATTGTACTAAAACATTAATTAAAAATACAAATAATTCAGTCTAATTGATGAAACGTATGAATACGTCATCAATATCATTATATTTTAATTGTATATGACTCTTTTTGTCTTGACAGTTTTTTAAACTCGTCCAACCTTATTTTATCGATTATCGTTGTGCATTCTTAGAAATATTTTTTTCTTCATTTTTACGAGTATATATGCATTGGTGATGAAATGAAGGAATAAATGTGTGCCTACAAGGTGTTTCAAGAGAAAGCGTTTCTATATACACATTATATATTCATATGCCATTGGCAGTAAAAATAAATTTGATTCTAGAATCGATTGAAATGTTACATATATTATTAGGTACCTATGTATTCATATATCGCAACACTTTATTGCTAGTGTTGCAAAAGAAATATTTCAATGTTGTCAGTTAAGAATTTAAAAATTTTGAATTACTAATACACATTTTAATAAAGTACCTTTTCATGACTGTCTCTCCACTTTGTATGTTGTGCCCCATGAAATATCTAAAGTTGTCAATGTTCTCTTTGAAAAATAAAAAAAAATCTAATATGTGGGAGTCTATACGCTTAATATGTTGAAATAAGAGAACGTAAATTGGATAATTTGTATTTGATTAAGATTATATTATATATTGGTGTTACGATTTGTCGTATTTTAGATATTAGAAGATGCCGGTCATTGCAATTTTGAAAATTATAGAAAAATAAAGATTACAAATAAAATAATTGATGTTGAACTTGTGTTAGTATTTATTTATGCCACACATAAAATGCAATGACGTTCAAAAATACCAGTGTCTATTATCACGAATTACTACATCAAATATTTAGCATAATTTTTTTCATTTAAAAGTAATTAACATACATAAAAAGATAACGAAGTTAATTTTTTTCCTGGGTCTCTAGCTGGTTGAACAGTCCAAGTTTTAAGGCACCTTGCACATGTTGAAACATCTGCAGGCTGACTTGTGTACCCCGGCTGAATAGTCCAAATTCTAAGGCATCTTGCACATGTTGAAACATCTGCAGGCTGACTTGTGTACCCCGGCTGAATAGTCCAAATTCTAAGGCATCTTGCACATGTTGAAACATCTGCAGGCTGACTTGTGTACCCCGGCTGAATAGTCCAAATTCTAAGGCATCTTGCACATGTTGGAACATCTGCAGGCTGACTTGTGTACCCCGGCTGAATAGTCCAAGTTTTAAGGCATCTTGCGCATGTTGAAACATCTGCAGGCTGACTTGTGTACCCCGGCTGAATAGTCCAAGTTCAAAGGCATCTCGCACATGTTGAAACATCTGCAGGCTGACTCGTGTACCCCGGCGGAATAGCCCAAGTTCTAAGGCATCTCGCACATGTTGAGACATCTGCAGGCTGACTCGTGTACCCCGGCGGAATAGCCCAAGTTCTAAGGCATCTCGCACATGTTGAGACATCTGCAGGCTGACTCGTGTACCCCGGCGGAATAGCCCAAGTTCTAAGGCATCTCGCACATGTTGAAACATCTGCAGGCTGACTTGTGTACCCCGGCGGAATAGCCGAGGTTCTTAGGCATCTCGCACATGTTGAAACATCTGCAGGCTGACTCGTGTACCCCGGCGGAATAGCCCAAGTTCTAAGGCATCTCGCACATGTTGAGACATCTGCAGGCTGACTCGTGTACCCCGGCGGAATAGCCCAAGTTCTAAGGCATCTCGCACATGTTGAAACATCTGCAGGCTGACTCGTGTACCCCGGCGGAATAGCCCAAGTTCTAAGGCATCTCGCACATGTTGAAACATCTGCAGGCTGACTCGTGTACCCCGGCGGAATAGCCCAAGTTCTAAGGCATCTCGCACATGTTGAAACATCTGCAGGCTGACTCGTGTACCCCGGCGGAATAGCCCAAGTTCTAAGGCATCTCGCACATGTTGAAACATCTGCAGGCTGACTCGTGTACCCCGGCGGAATAGCCCAAGTTCTAAGGCATCTCGCACATGTTGAAACATCTGCAGGCTGACTCGTGTACCCCGGCGGAATAGCCGAGGTTCTTAGGCATCTCGCACATGTTGAAACATCTGCAGGCTGACTCGTGTACCCCGGCGGAATAGCCGAGGTTCTTAGGCATCTCGCACATGTTGGAACATATGCAGGCTGACTCGTGTACCCCGGCGGATTAGCCCAAGTTCTAAGGCATCTCGCACATGTTGAAACATCTGCAGGCTGACTTGTGTACCCCGGCGGAATAGCCCAAGTTCTAAGGCATCTCGCACATGTTGAAACATCTGCAGGCCGACTCGTGTACCCCGGCGGAATAACCCAAGTTCTAAGGCATCTCGCACATGTTGAAACATCTGCAGGCTGACTGACTTGTGTACCCCGGCGGAAGAGCCGAGGTTCTTAGGCATCTCGCACATGTTGAAACATCTGCAGGCTGACTCGTGTACCCCGGCGGAATAGCCCAAGTTCTAAGGCATCTCGCACATGTTGAAACATCTGCAGGCTGACTTGTGTACCCCGGCGGAATAGCCGAGGTTCTTAGGCATCTCGCACATGTTGAAACATCTGCAGGCTGACTCGTGTACCCCGGCGGAATAGCCCAAGTTCTAAGGCATCTCGCACATGTTGAAACATCTGCAGGCTACTTGTGTACCCCGGCGGAATAGCCCAAGTTCTAAGGCATCTCGCACATGTTGAAACATCTGCAGGCTGACTTGTGTACCCCGGCTGAATAGCCCAAGTTCTAAGGCATCTCGCACATGTTGAAACATCTGCAGGCTGACTTGTGTACCCCGGCGGAATAGCCGAGGTTCTTAGGCATCTCGCACATGTTGAAACATCTGCAGGCTGACTTGTGTACCCCGGCTGAATAGCCCAAGTTCTAAGGCATCTCGCACATGTTGAAACATCTGCAGGCTGACTTGTGTACCCCGGCGGAATAGCCCAAGTTCTAAGGCATCTCGTACATGTTGAAACATCTGCAGGATTACTTGTGTACCCCGGCTGAATAGTCCAAGTTCTCAGGCATCTCGCACATGTTGAAACATCTGCAGGCTGACTTGTGTACCCCGGCGGAATAGCCGAGGTTCTTAGGCATCTCGCACATGTTGAAACATCTGCAGGCTGACTTGTGTAACCTTGCTGAATAGCCCAAGTTCTAAGGCATCTCGCACATGTTGAAACATCTGCAGGCTGACTTGTGTACCCCGGCGGAATAGCCCAAGTTCTAAGACATCTCGCACATGTTGAAACATCTACAGGCTGACTCGTGTACCCCGGCGGAATAGCGAAAGTTCTAAGGCATCTCGCACATGTTGAAACATCTGCAGGCTGACTCGTGTACCCCGGCGGAATAGCCCAAGTTCTAAGGCATCTCGCACATGTTGAAACATCTGCAGGTTGACTCAAGTACCCCGGCGGAATAGCCCAAGTTCTAAGGCATCTCGCACATGTTGAAACATCTGCAGGCTGACTTGTGTACCCCGGCTGAATAGTCCAAGTTCTAAGGCATCTTGCACATGTTGAAACATCTGCAGGCTGACTTGTGTACCCCGGCTGAATTGCCCATGTTCTAAGGCGTCTCGCACATGTTGAAACATTTGCAGGCTGACTTGTGTACCCCGGCGGAATAGCCGAGGTTCTTAGGCATCTCGCACATGTTGAAACATCTGCAGGCTGACTCGTGTACCCCGGCGGAATAGCCCAAGTTCTAAGGCATCTCGCACATGTTGAAAAAAAGTATATACATATACGTAAAAAAGGATGTACATAGCTTGTAGATTGTACATAGATAAAATATTATTAGAGTATTATTGTAAATATTAAAGGTTGTAGATTAGAAACATAAACAAATAATTATAATTAACCAAAGTATTTAAAAAAATTACGATGTTTTATAAAATATTGTCTGATAATATTATCAATTTAATTTGTTAGTATTTTTTCCTGATTTTTCCTGATTGGCCCTGAAACACGTCTTGCGCGTAGTTCGCGGCATGGAGCACTGAGTTTAGTACGTAGCTCCTTAGTGAACGAGGTCGTTATTTTAGTTCATCATCTCCCATCAATAAATCGTTCGGTAGTTCTTTGAATTTTTATTTTTTCTACTTCTATTTCAACTTCTGTAAGTGAACTGTTGTTCACTTACCCAGCAGAAATATTTCCAGGTATCCCAAAATTGTTATATCCATGAGGGGGGTTGTTTCGATTTCCAGTGAATTCATCATTCGGTCCCAAATTTTTCGTACCGTGGGGGGGATTGTTTCGATTTCCAGAGATTCCTTCATACTCTAGAAAAAATTTCAAATCCGTGAGGGGAGCTTTCAGTTTCCATGAAAATCTCATTTGATCAAAACTTTTCGCTGCCTAGTGCTTTCAATTTCCAGCAAATTTTCCTTAAAAATATACCTAATAAAAATTTCAGCTAAATTTAATTGATGAATAATTTTTCATCTACTTAACTAGTAAACGACAAGTTCACTAAAGTGAACTGTACCGTTCGTTCGTGTTCGTCTGTGGGAGCGCTCTAACGAACTATTTCGTTCGCGAACTACACAACACTAAATGATATAGATTAATATTAGCTATTAAAGAGTAAAGGTTATTATTACGGTCGTTGTACATATTTATTTGTTATATAAAAGGGATACGACGATTTCAAACTAATCGTACATTTCACTGAGAAGCAAATCTCGAAGAGCTCTGGAGGTTTAGGGCAAACTTTTCATCCTACAGCTCCGCCGTGATAGGACGCTCTCCTGATGACGCTGGATAAGACTTCAGCGAATCGTTGAGATTTATGTATAAAAAATCCGTTTTAATTAACACATATATTAGCTAATTTATGAAATAATTAATTAAAATAAACTTTTTTTTTCGCCACTTATATATTTAAAAAATCAACATGTTTCAGGGTCAATTGTCTCTTTATCAGAACACAATGTATACTAACAAATAAAAATAACAATCATGTTACTACTTAATTATTTATAAATTTCCCATGTATTATTTTTTGTCTATACTTCTTGATCTTACTGATTTCAAATTTGTTAGTATACATTTTATCCTGACGAAGGAACGATTGGCCCTGAAACATGTTGATATTTTTAATATTTATGTGGTGAAAATAAAGTAAATTTTTATTAATAATATTAATATTGTCACCACAAAACCATTTTGCTCATTATAAAGAAGAAAAAAATATGTTTTTCAATATCGTTTTTTTTAAAACATCTGCCATTCTCGCTTATTCTTGATTAAAAAACATAAGTAATTACTTGATTAATTTGCAATTTTATTAATTTTGTAACCATCTTAGACATATAATTGAGGTTTAGAATGGAAATTGAATTTCCAGTTAAAATGGCAATAAAAAATAATCAAAATTAAATGAAAATTTTAAAAATATATATAATTAGTGTTTGTTGACTTATTAATTTCAAACCGTTATTAACTTATAATTGTAGATTTGATTGAAAATTTAATTTACAAAGGAGAAGAAAAAGCAATGGGTAAAAAAATGTGTTTATGGGATTATACAAAAGTAATGATACACATTAAATATTAATGTATGTCGATAAAATATTAATACCTCTCAGTCAATAAAAACGGCTATCACAGTCCGTATATTATATTTAGTTTATTTTCTTATTATTTTATCATCTGATCATTATAAGTGTAGTCATACGTACTTTGTTGGCTGCTGACTAATTAAATGTATCATAACTTTTATGTTTGTATTTCTTTATTATTGCAATATGTTTTCTCAAATCTGTAAACATAAAACGCGTTTCTTGAAGATGTTCAAAGTTCTAGGGAAACTTCTAGTAAGTGGTAATCTTTTAACAACAAAGAACATAGGAAAGGAATGAGAAATAGGGATCCATGCGGATGTTAAGAAATTTAAATTATTCTTATTTTCAATTTATGAAAAACAAAACCTTTCTTCCTTGAAAGAAAATCGCTTAATAGACGTACATGTTACATTTTACTTCAAAGAATATGATGATTATGTTCAATAATAAAATTTCAATAAAGATTTCCATCGAAAATATGTCAGGGGAAGGGGAAGGGGTATGAGAATAGGGGGAAATGTTGCCTGTGTTACCCGCCGGCTCTGGAAGCATAAGTATACAAAATTTGAATCGAATCGGACAAACGGTGTGGATTTGTATAGAGAACAGACAGATAGACAGACAGACATTAAGTTTTATAGGTATAGATAATATACTTAACATGGAATATCGTCTAAGAGCATGAAAGTGTTTTCTCGGTTCGAAAAGTTTTGAATTTTTGAATTTTGAAGTTTTGAAGTTTTGAATTTTGAATTTGAATGATATTTCGAGTGTTGCACTCGCGAAGCCAAGCAACGATGCTCAAACACGTTGACATACTTTAGAGTAGGTAACTGTAGTATTTTTAGAAAATTAGGCAGCACACTGGCGGCAAACCGTTTGGAAAACACCGGTGTCATTGCTTTTCAGCAAAAATAAATTTAATCACTTATTAATATATATCTTCCCTTGAAACATTCAACCACCAAGGGGAAGTAATTTCTGATGTGTAACATCTTTCCTCTCACTTTCCTGCAATCTGTGGCAATGGTGAAAATGGACGGAAATGCATAACAGGAAATAAGACGCCAGGGAAGCGCGCGCAATCTCATTTAACCAATGAGCGCTCGCGGAGCCGCGCGATTGAATAAAAATCATCGTTTATAAACAAATCAATATCCAGCAAGTGCCATCACAGCGAAGAAGCAAACTACCAGCCAATGCTTCTGATTTTGTATATATGTTGCAAGACTGGTGTCAAGCGTGCGGATGTTGTAACTTTGATATATTTTGGCTTATATCTTCGAAACTTTCCAATACATACTTATTTTTTTTACATTTATGTAAACAATCACTACCCTGAATGATATATTCTCAAATTTTATGTAATCTATGTGATTATTTTTAAATATTTATTCAAAGTTTTCATACAATATGTATAGCGGCATACTACCGCCTTTTATGAAAATAAATAAAAACATATAATTGAACAAACACATTTCTAAAAAAAATGCGTATGTAGATATACGGTACACACCTAGTGCGGCAAAATTCAATAATAAATAAATGCACATTCATTTTCTTAACTTGTATTTACTAATTAATAAATATATGGGTATTAGCTTTTTTAAATTAGGATGTTAATTTCTGTTTTTGCTCAATTGATATTTTTGATTGTGAGATGTCAAATGTTACATTTCATCTGCGACTACTATAAGACTCGCTCGTTTTTTTTAGTAGGAATTTTAATATTTTCTGGGAAAATAATTTATTTATCCAAGCTTTAATGATAAAAATCTTAAATTTTTAGTTAATGCACATTTTACTTCTTATTAATAATGATTCAAATACAGTAATTATGTAAAATATATTATATATAACGTTAATCTAAAAATATATAACTCACCGTCACTCAACCTATGAAGGTGCTCACAAAAAAAGCCAAATATGTTAATGAACATAAATAAAATATATAATTAATTCATTAAATTTCTTCCTTAAAATATCAAACACGGCATACACCGAAACAGCTACGGATTTTTTTTTTTTAATAATAATACCAAAAATAACTGATCTGCCTCTTTAAAATAGCGCCGTAATTGTAAGTTTGAGAATTAAATAAGATTTGCGTTTAATTAATGATGTAACTTTTCTGAAATCACAATTGGCTTTTTGATAATAAAGAAAATAATATTTTAAGAGATTTCACATTACATATAAAATCTAAGCATTACAATATTACTGCTTCCGCCTTATTTCATTTTTCTTCTTATACATCCTTACATCCACATTTTTTCAATGTCATTCTTTGATAATGATGCGATACGGTATACTTAATTATTTACATATTCCTAACAAACTACAGGAACATATATTTTATTAATATCATAATTTAATTGTTGTGAAGTTATTATTTTTAGAAGATAGTTCTACGATATTTAAAGAAACTACGTGAATTTGTTAGAAAAATTTACAGAAAAAAGTAAATATTGAGTTTCTTCATGTAATAGAACGTTGATTATTATTTTAAGTTGCAAAAATAGGTGTAACATTTTTATAATTTTTAATACTATACATGTTTACTGTAGCGAAATCGGAATCGCTGTTTCCCAGAAACAAAATCCCAGGTTCATATTCCGGTAGTAATTAAATATTTTTATAGATATTTTGCTGGAACATACTATTAATTGTTTTAGATTATTTTCTCTCTGTATTCTTTCAATTGTTAAAACAATATAACATATAAATAGAAGGGATACAAGAAGAAAGAAAATAAATATATGTAAGAAATTCATCTGCTCTTTCATTCATTCATTCATTCAAATTCATCAGTTTTTTGTACGATGTTACATTAAATAAATAATATCTTACTAAGGAACTGTATGTCTAGACCGAAGAAGAAGTTTATTTATTTATTATTATAAATAGGCACTTGCTATTATTATTATTTTATTTTGAGTCGAATGTGTTAAGTTAACAAAGAAAAAAATGCTTGGTCTGATAAATAACTTTCAGGGAGCGCAAAAACACCCCAGAAAACGCATTATCTTCCTCGAGATAACTCGCGCGAGATGAAGGGTGGAGGAGGCTTTGGTCCGTTTAGAAAAGTAAGTTGTAATCGGAAATGACAAGCGTTTTCAATTTCCAGATGTTGTTTGGGCCTTAAATTAGAAACCCTTTTGTGAGTGAAAACGATGCGTCTGGGGCGAAGGAAGGGTTAAGGGATTCCTTTAATAATCTGGAGGCTCCTGGTGGGAAAGCGCTGCCAGGGAGGCTCCACCGCTAGGGAGGCTTCGCTGGATCAGCGCTGTCCAACTTCGCAGAGCCGCCGGACAATTTTCTTCAAATTATGAGGGTCGTTAGAAATATAAACTGAGAAATTACTCTTTGCCCCAAATTATTTACGCAGTAATTAGCAGTTTTATTTTCAAATAACTATACGCTCAGAATAAAAAACCATCATAATACATAATCAAAATATTCTTATTCATCCTCATAGATAAGAACAACGTTAAAACACTTAAAGGGTAACACCATCCTTTAAAAATATTTTTTACAAGCTGTGCGTACCCGAGTTAAGGATTAAATTAAAAATACTTTTTTGGGGGGATACAATGGTTCCATTTTGTGAAGCCTATAATTAAAACAATGTTTCCATTTAATCAAGGCCAGGTTGGGTAGGATGTCTAGGGAAGAAATGTGGCCTATATTTCCCATCAGAAATATGTATGCAAAATTTGCGTCCAATCGATCAAACTGTGTAGATTTGTATAGAAAACATACAGACAGACATTGTGTTTTACAGGTATTGATTTGTTGAAGTATGTTTTTATTGTAATACAATATTAATTATTGTTATGAACCTCGGAACAATGTCGTTTAAAACGATAAGCTCGGAAGTATCAAAATTGAAAACTAATCATATAGGTACAGTACCTATACATTAATGTCCTTTATTTTGAAATATCGCGATATGATATAAAAATGCAAATTGGCTGCAATTTTTCATCGGTTTAAACGTTTTATTTAAGCAAAGACAACCGAATTTAATCAATAAAATTGAATTTGAAAATTTTTATAGGTAGGTACCTATCTTAATATTTATCAATATTGAAAGTGTGGGTACCGGCACCTTCTTTTCAAATAAATTGTGCGAATTCGAATGAAGCGTTGTGTCAAAAAGAACTTTAGGAGATTTAAGATTTTAGACAATCGAAAATTTACCTTTTTATTTATAAACATAAATAGTAAGTATATAAAAACAAATTAGGTATACAAAAACATCCTCTAATTAGAGTGCAACGTTGTGCCAAAATTTTAAAGAAATCGGTGAAGAACTTTCAGAGATTGTCGATTTTGTACAAGCGAACATTTAAATTTTTAATTATATAGATGGATAACACATCACCCGGAGAAATTGAAGTTGACTGGAAAGGTCGAATCGATGCACCGATACGCTACTGGCTCTCCTGTTACAATGCTTTTCCAATTGCAGATCACAAGCCAGGGGTCACGATCAGAAATGAAGAGGAAACTGCCTGGACTACATTTTTTAATTAATAAACTGTACACATACCATCATGTCTCTGAATCTGCGATAGTGTAATCCTTCACAATTTTATACATTCTTCTCTATACAACTAGATTGATGGATGATCACATCGACACAATACCACTGAAGGGTATAAGGGAAAAGATGAGTATAGAAATGGTTTAATGCGTGGGTGGGCCTAGTTTCGAACAAAAGAAACCCTTAAGATAGTGTAGCCTACAACTTACGCGTTAAAGAACCAAGTGCACATATCTACTTAACAGAAAAAAATTTAAATCTAAAAAAAATAAAAGTTGTATGTCTCCATCAAACTTCTACCAAATTTGGTAACATTAAAAGTCTTACATAATTATTTTTAACAATGGAATCTTTTGTTACAGTAAAAGTTTACAGTGAATTACCAGTATATTACTATTTTTTAATGTACCTACATTTAACCTACATTTACAACATCGGTCGTTGCAATGACAGTCTGAAGGTATGTCTTTATATAATACTTATCATTACTGAACATTTTATTATGCATACAAGTAAAGCTTGTGTTCGTTTTTTTGTAACGTTGACAGTTCACCTAGTATTTTGAGGTTTGAGGTCCTGGTTCTAACTAAAAGATCAGTAGTTTTAATAGTATGAATTCAAGTTTAGTTTTAAAATACAAAAAATTTAATAAACCATGTTGCCATGGAAGCATCTCTTTTATTTTCATCACATTAATATGATGCGATGTAATAACAACATAATTTGGAATTATCAATAGGTTTGTAAATTTATTTCTTCTATAGTAATTTAATCAAACATAATAATTTCGTTCTCTGTCCGTCCATCTGCCTAGCTGTCCGTCCGTAAATTCGATCGAATTCACGGCTATTGAAACCAAATTGAACGGTTGAAGATGGGGCATGAACCCTTTGCCAGCACCCAACCCAACCCAAACCGTCCGTTTAACGCATGTTGCTACAGCCGCCTCTCCGTGGACCAACAAAAAGATAACGAAACTATAAATCCAAAATCAGAAAAAAATTCATCCCCATAATCGCCAGGGTTTATAATAGTACCATTAACTGCCGGCAGGGGAAATATATAAAAAAAATCTTCAAATATTTTTATAAATGTCGTTAATACTATTTCATGGGTATCGGCTATAAATAAGTAAAAACTTATTATTTAATAACCGTCTATTAAAATTATCGTCATTTTATATATTTGTAGTAGTAACTTAAATAATAAGTAATAGATATATATTATTGATGTCTCGTAGAAACAAAGCTATTTTTATATGAGAAAGAAGGTATGAAAGTATTTTAGGTGTTCATAAGACATCAATAATATATATAATAGACTCTTAAAACAACTAAAAAACTAATTGTCAAATCAAAGTAATATTAAAAAAAAATGGAACCTTCCGTACAGATTCACTTTTTAAAGAAATTAATGTTCCAACATAAGACAAATTAACAAAAACACCTCAATTTTACAAATACATAAAGATACATTCACTCAACAAAATATACATACACCACAAACTCATAATACTCATAATCATAGCCAAAGAACGCAAATAATAGGATGCTTAAACATTCCTAAATATAACAAAACAGCCACAGAACACCATTACACTTATCTAGGTGTCAAATATTTCAATAACTTACCAATGAATATTAGAACTAAAGAACACTATACAAAATTCAAAAAACACATAAAACAAATAGAATATACATAATTAAAACAAAAAACTGTTAGAATTATAAAAAATAACGATACTCCGAAATAATTAGTACACTTGAGTCACTAATATTTGTCTTATGATGTTTGTATTTCTACACTCTGCCATTATTAGCTTATACATACTTATTCATTCATGCTCTTATATCATACTCCTGTCCCCAAACACAAGCATTACTTTACTGGGGACAGTTAAGCATGTATAAAAAAAATGTATTTAATATTCAATGTAAAATGTATGTAATATTTTTATTTTCAATAAAGAAAAAATTTCAATAAAAAAAAATTTTTTTTAAATAATCTTGATTTACTATGTCCTCCTGGGGATAAAATCCAGTATTGTGTACCTGAAAAATTTGGACTTAAATAAACTTTCGTGGGCCAGATTTCGCAAGTCGTACTGCACTGTTGAAGAATCGTTATAACCCAAATGACGTTGCTGATAAGTGATAATAATAATGGCTTATTCTTTCAGTTGAACAATGACGCCGAGTATCTCACGAGGGCATCCACGTCATTGTGTTTTGACCCTCGCCACAAAGTCTCGTAATTCATTCAGCTCTTCTCCTCCTTTGTTACAAAGCAAAGTTTTCTCGAGTTTCTCTAGCCTTATCATTACTTATTTTTCGTCCTTCATAGTTAGTTCTTTCACAACCATTGTCTACATTGAGTTAAAATTCAAAAACCGCGCTCTCAAAAACAACCTTCCAGAGATTTGATAATTTTATGTGACCTGTGGTTCCGTAATTTTGTTCGAATTCACGGTTAAAAAAGTAACCCATAAAAACTAAGTTTTTACAATACTCCCTTTCTCATTTTCGGGTTTCGTGTCTACCATATGCGTCGGAATCTCCATATAACTTACTAAGTTGTCTGAAAAAACCATTAAAAATTTGAAAAATCCTAAATTATACTATAATTATTTTTGCTTAACGAAAATTTGATACATTTTCTTGATCGTCGCCACGAGTCTACTTGCAAAGTTTCAGCTCAATTGGTTCACGGGAAAGGGGTTAAAAATAGATCCAAAGTTTTTTCGTCAGACAAGATGACAAGCAGACGTCACGAGTTAAAAGAAAGGAAGTAAAAAACATATTAAATGGCCGGAAATGGGGCTTGAACCCCGGGCCAGCAGACCTGAACCGCATGTCGCTACCGCCGTCTCTCCGTGAACAGCCAAAAGACGCTCTAAAAATATACAAGGGCTTAGCAAAGACGCGATTATCAGGATTTAAAATATGGTCACTGCCGGCGGGGGAAATATAAAAAAAATGTTCAAATATTGTGATAAAAAGTCGATATTACTATTTCATGGGTATCGGCTATAAATATGTAAATACTTATTCTTTAGGAACCGGCATTTAAAAGTACCGTCATTTTTGGCGAGTTACAGCTGGTTATTTTCAATATTCGATAAAAGTTACTTTAAGGACAGTCCAACGTTTCACAGAAGATGTTAGTCATTCTTTAGGCAAGAATCTATATACCTATAAGGCATCATGGACTAGTTTTGTTTTACTGCATAGTCATATTTGTTATACTCTGCATAGAACATGTTCACAAGTAGATTAACTACATTTCTAACCATTACGCCCTATTTTATTATCCGTAAACAGACTTGTGTGGAAAATTTTTGGTCGATAGAGCGAGAAATGAACAAATTAGAAGTGAATGTAATGCTGAGATGGTTTGATGTTGTAGAACGTGTAAGTGAGAAAGGGGTGCTTAAGAAAATTTATTGGGCGAGTGTTGAAGGCAACAGGAATAGAGGGCGTCCACGAAAAACCTGGTAGATCAGATACTATGATGGCCCTGATAAAAGCCTCAAGAACCGTAGAACATGTTTGAGAAGATGTATGAATGTAACCGAAGCAAAAGTTGTGTGTCAAGATAGAAGAATATGGCGTTCTATCTTCTCTGCATACCCCTGCGGCGAAACTGCGTGATGGTTAGTTAGTTAGATAGACACGATAAAATGTCTCACACTTCTACACTGACAGATGAACAATCATCGTCTCTCCAAATGCATTCTTAAAATAGTTAAGTAAGACTACCAACATTACATATTTAATTTTACTAGTCATGCCAGGCCTTTCTCAAATTTCATTATATGCATCTTATTTTTTCTCTAATCTCCGGTTCACCACGAATCTTCCTCAATACAAGCCACCTTCCTCTTAATTCCGTCAATCTGCGGCCAGCCTCTACCACGTTTGCCCGGCTATGGACCCCGCGGCCGGATTTCACTGATTCAACTTTCCAACGTAATCAATAAAAACTGTTAACTGTTAACATAAACATCTAAGTAAAATAATGCCCAGTCCACCTGATAGTTTGCAAATTCAAATAGATCTCCAATTACGCATTTCCGAGAAGTTTAATGTTCTGATGATTTCATTTCCGAGAAGTTTAATGTTCTGTGTACTAACGCAACAGCTGAAGATGATTTCACAAATAATGTTTGTGTTTCTGAATAATTTGAAATCAAAGAAACGGTTTCACCTTCCAGGCATTTTGGGAATTGTAAAGGATTCGGAACTGGCAAACGTCTACGTGTACTGAAGCTCTAATCAGATACAGCGGAAATAGTTGACGTAATACAGGAATATAAAATGATTGTCAAAAGCGATACAATGACAATGAAGGGGACCCAGCACATACCCTGAGCCGTTCTATGCGCAAAAGCGTCCATATCGGCCCAGCACGTTCGCCGCCTGGTTGGCATTATTTTATGCTAAAGCAACCTCCTCGCTCGGCCTTCGTGAATACAACACGCAGAGATGAAAACCGGGCGAGTCGGTCGCACAAAACCTTCATTGTCCCGCGCATATTAATCTTTATTCCAAAAATAGCAATACAATACATAATACCAATAATAAAATTTAAATAAAATATATCACCCAAACGAAACACAACCCCTCCGTGGAGGGAAAAAGACATAAAGAAAAAATAATAAAAACAAAAAAGATTCGTGACCAAAGAAATCATCACTGACGGTTCAAACACTGGTTCAGGAAAAACTACGGAGCAGGGCCCCGTAGGATCTCCCAGCGGGACACCCAAGTTCCAACAAAGTCTTTAAGATGTTTAAAGCGATACAGCATCATTTTGGAGATGTAGTAGAAGAAGGTGAACTCTTGAGAGAATTCTATCTCCTAACGCCAAGCCTAACACAAGTACGATTATACTTGTAGCTCTCGAAGCAAAGCCTTGATAATGGTAGGTGTCTCCTTGCCCACGACGACTTAGATTTTCTCGAGGAAATTATCCACTAAATAGACGATTTTATCCAGAATAAATACCATTTGCAATAGTTTTTGCGGTAGCCCAAACAAAGTCTACAGTAAGAGATCTTCATTTCCCTGGAAAACCTGTACAAAGCTAGTCCACAATTTTTTACAGTCTATATTATGAGTCGAAAATATTTTGATATTGACAGGCGCGTGCAATGAGAACAAGAAGCATGACTTTCCTAAGCATGTATTTTGAAAAGAAATCGAAATTAGAGATATATCTCGTTATATTCCAATGACAATAATTAACAAATTGTTGCGATTCTGCCAGATAAATATTTAATTTAGATTTTTTTCCAAATATATGTTTAAAAAAAAGCCATCGTTCATATTCTCACTGCAAGCCCCTACTATTTATGTCCTAACATCCATGGTTATGGAAAAAAGTGACTTCGAAGTTTGCATTTTAAAACGTTGCACTATTTTACAAGTAACTTTCTCCAATACTATAGATTTATTTGCGTAAATACAAGATTAAAAAAATACAAACCATGCAAAAATTCAAAACACAATTTTTCTGTAAATTTTTTAAGGTTGGAACATTTTTGTCTCTCAGTTTCGACAGATATCTGTAAGTTATTTAAAATAGCTCCGTTACAATCTGCATTGCAGATGAAAACCACAGGATAAAAAAATTATACGGATTTTAAACACTAGTAAATAAACTTTTCCTTGCTTTCCAAAGCTTTTCAATTCAGCAACCCACATCCACATATATACAAAAAATGAATTTTCCAGACTCTTGCGAGGTAAAATGAGAGAAAAATGTGCAAGATAATTTCATTTTTAAAAAAATAGAAGTCACGATGGAAACTTTATGGCAGAAAATAATTTTTAGATAATTTAGTCATAAAAGCTTGGCAAAACTTTATATTCCTTTTTTGACAGTTTCAGTTTCAGTGTAGCAGCTACGCTATTGAATTCGCCCTCATTATTACGACACTCGTGTCCTGAAAATCTTCTTATGACACATCCTCCGCGATGGAGAAATTTTCTCCGGGCCTTTTCTCAATTTTCCACAAACTTAACCATTTTCGACAAACTCGAGATATAAAAAAAATGATGGGTCGTAAAATAACTTCCGAGCAGGATATAGGTTTCCTTTGTGAGAAGTTTTTATTTGCCGGCCATTAAGAAATTCGAACGAGTGATGGATACGGAGAGAAGAAAGTTTTCAACGCGGGGACGTGAGGGCTCGGCCGAGTTCAATCTGCTGATTGATGGATGAGATGCTGGGGTGTTCGGCAGGGGATGCGAGAAGACATCAACGCCTCCTTTTATACGGCCACTATCAGAGAACCATTATGGTGCAAATGATCCCGTTCATGTTCCTGTTGTTGTTCTTGTTTTATTTCGCGATTGTTGACCACCGCTTTGGCGGTGCTAGTGATTTGCTAAAATCTTGTAGCGTACATAGAAAATTAATTTATTTATGTATATAGATGTCTCAATTACGGTACCTCAAAAGGAAAGGGTATATATTTCTATCGAAAGTAAGCGGTTAGTAAGTTTTATCGTTTTTCATAGGGTTAACTTTGTGTGTGGTTATAATTATTAATTTTAATTAAACAACTTTATTTAATTAAAATTAATAATTACCACTTAACCACTTAACTAGTAATTCTACGTCTGCCGGTTTCGATATCGTTTTCCTTTTTAAACGTGTGGCCTATTTCCAAAAGATGGTTCGCGAATTCGAATTTATTTCGAATGAGATTCTACACGTAAATAATAGAGGTCTTAGATTAGATAACTTAGAAATACCAGAAATAAAAAAATGCCCGACCACTAAAGCCAATATAATTAAAAACCAGATAAATTTTATGAATAGCCCGATACTTCTCATATTCCTCATTTCGGCATCCACTTCTCAATTACCCCCACCACAACTGTAGCTTGTTTGCTAGAATAGATAATGGATAATTAGTTTCCGTCCTGATGAAGATACAGTGGTATCGAAACCGGTAAACGTAGAGTTTCTAGTTAAGTTGTTAGTACAAAGGGGTTTAATTAAAATTAATAGTTAATAAGTTATTCGAACTTTTGTAAAAGAAATGAAGTATATTCGGGATATTGTCGGTAATTCGGAATACCAGCACATCTCTTGCTCGGGCAGCAAAATCTACCAGCATATAACTATTATGTGCCACGGCTCTGAATTCGCTCGATAGAGTAGTAAGTATTCCTGAATCTGCTGATGAATGCTGATGTATTTTGTGAAGTGTTCACTTAAGCCAGTTAAACCCTGGACCATCCTTTAAAAAAGACTTCCATACACTCCTGTCATGTAAATAGCTTCATCTCAGTGCGACTTCTATAATATATCTTAACCTTTTGAATGCCAGGGGTTTAACAAAATTACTAACACACTATTTAATAGCGGGTTTTAGTATAAAACGATAAGGTTTTATCATCCATAAAATGCAGGGAATTACCTTCCATACATGATTGATTTTAAATACACGACAGTGAAAATCGTGTTTAATCCTGTCTCTGCAAGGTCAATAAGTGAGTTTAATCAAGCACATGGTTTGGCACGTAAACACGCTCTTAATGAACAATTTAATAATCATCGTTAATAATCTCTATAGTGTTAACGCCAAATCCATCAATAATATACTTTATCAAACTCCTAAAATTACTTACTTATATAAATGTTTTCTTTATATTAATATAAATAATGCTGCCACGAAGTCATTTTGCTGTTATTGAAGAAGAAACAATTTTACGTTATTCGTATTTTATTCTTTTTTTAAACATTAATTAAACTACCCCCACGTCCAGGCGCGTGCAGTGGGAATATTGAAGTATGACATTTTGCAAACGTTTGTTTTGGAAAAAAAATATAAATCAAATATTAATGCTACACATTTTATGATATATCAAAATATGAATACTATGATTACAATTGTGATATATTACGAAATATACGTTTTATTTCGATTTTTTTCCAAATAATTGGTTACATAAAACTCATGCTGCGATGTTCTCACTGCACGCCCTTGCCCACGTCTCACCAGAATGTTCCGCGTGACACGTGTCGCAGGTTCGCCATCACCGCTGGAAACTTTGAACAGCGCCTGCCATCTCCCGGCCGACACGTGCAGCTCGGTGCAAGGGATGATCGCGCCTATCTCAGCTGGCCCAGAGGGTGATCCTCATATCACGAACATAAACCGCTCCAGGCTGTCGTAAAGTTCACCAAGTTTGGAGTATTGAACGATGTGTCGAGCGCAAAATTGCAAACTTCCCTGTTACTTGAATCTCGTGCAATATTGATTCAAAGATTCATGAATTATCAATCAAATATATTTAAAGTACGAGTGTATTTTTTCATTCATTAAAAATATAAAAAACAAAAAGCCAGACACGTAAACCTAAACATATTTCTAATGAAGGTTAATCTGTATTTTATAACAATAAGTAAATTATTTTGTCTTTTAATTTTCTAGAGATTATCTTCCTAATTAATTACGTCAGTTGAAAATAGAGCTCAGTTTTGCTTATGAAATAAATAAAAGCAAGATAAAAGATATTGTTGCCGATCAAATAAATCAAATGCGGTCCTTATAACTGCAAAGAGGGCAGTATTTTTTTTTCAATTGGGAGTTTTCGTCTCAAGAGCTAGAGGATTGAAAGCTGTGGCCCGTAAGCAAAGAGAGCAACCTAACCAAGATTAGGAAAAATAGCTCAATTTCAAAAAACATAAAAGTCTGTAAAATCTCTGGTACTCTCCAAAACCTGCCCGGTATTAAAACATATACCCTGAAAAGAAAAGAACAAAACCAAGTCAACATATTCGGGTCACGTGAATAACATCGTATTAAATAGCGGTGAATTTTTTTGGCCATGTTCAGTGTATGATTGAAGAGAAAAAGGTAAAAAATATAAACACGAGGCAAGTTTTGAGAAAAAACAGAGAGCTGATGACGGGACCCGAAATAAATACAGCAGAATAGCTCAGAAAATTATGAATTTTCTTGAAAACTGAGAACATTTAAGTTAGCTGCTAATCTATTATTTTTCTTCTTCTTCTTCTTCAGACTTCATCTCTCCACTGCTAGGCCTATCCAATACCCTTATTTTATTTTTATTGAATGGAATTTTGGACTGTGTATACCAAATAAATATTGTTTTCAGATTCTAAAAATAAACAAAACCTTCGCAAGATTACATATTTCTTCTGCCGATCTCGCAAACATACTATAATAATTCTTTATCAGACATTGATTTATTTGCTCTCGACGATAAGGCTTAGAAAAATAATATCTTTCGCAAGAGCTCGGTTCTCTTCACCACGATTTGTTGTTCTACACAGATAAACCCAACGGTTTGCAATTAATATCAGGGTTCTGATTATTTTTTCACGGGCGGCAATCTATTTTCCATTTTACTAGAATTAAGTTAAATAAATAAAGAAGTTAATTAAATTTAAAATGAAAAAATTCAGATAAAAAAATCATAAACATATTTGCTCCAAATTTTATTAATAATATATTTGTATCATAAATAAGAATAAACTTTGTTTTCACCATTTCAACGTATATTAAAAATTAATTACAAAGAATTGAAATATAGACTATAACAAAAAAAATATATATGGTAGATGCATAAATAAATAATTAAGTACTAATATGAAAAAAAATTTAATAGATAACTATTTGTCATTTAACTAACTAACTTACTAAATAATCATGCAGTTTCCCCGCAGGGATAGGCAGAGAGGATTAAACGCCACACTTTTCTATCCTGCACACCACTTTTGCTTCGGCCACTTTCATACATCTTCTCATACAAGTTCTACAGTTGTTGCGGCTTATAACAGGGCCATCCTCAAATACTTGTAGTATCTGATCACAGCAGGTCTTTCGCGGACGCCCTCTATTTCTGTTGCCTTCAACACCCGCCTTATATATTTTCTTAACCATCCTTTCCCCGTTCATACGTTCCACATGACCAAACCATCTCAGCACTCCTTTCTTTATTCTATCTACCACACTACAGTCAGCATTGCACTCACGTCTAATTTAGACGTCATTTATCTTATTCAATTTAACATAAACACTTTTTAGAATTTCCAAAATTTATTTTGAAACTGAAATGTGTTAGGTAATAGTAAATAAAATATTTTAAATAACCAGGTCCTTTTTACAAATACTTATCTTTAATATTTGTTTTTTATTTATCTCCCATGTATCTGTTTATTTTAAAGTTTTAGTATGTCTTGTATCCTGATGAAGAAACCATTGGCCCCCGAAACATGTTGGTATTTTCAACAAATTAGTGGTAAAAACATAATATATTCTTATTAATTTTATTAATAAGGTCGCCACATGCTCATATTGAAGAAACAATAATATAATATATTTCCTATCTAAGTACGTATATATATTTTCTTCAGGGCTTACCTGAATATTATTGTCTTGTCGTATTTGTTATTTCTTTATAAACTTTTTGCAAAATTTATTGGAAGAGTTAAAATAGGTTTCCAGAATGCGAAACAAAAATTAAAAAATAATAATAATAATGAGATGAACAGGACTTGAATGGGGACAAGTACCTACTGGTCAAAGTAAGCATTGAGAATGGTAACATTGCTTTGATCTGATTTCAAAGATGGCTATGGCCTGTGATATATGTGCATAGTTTATTCCACAGTCTAGCTGACTAGACTTCCAAAGAGGAGCTGAAGAATTCAGTATTATGAATAGGAATTTAAAGTGAATTACTGTCAGCTAAACGGAGTGGAAGGCCATGATTAGATAGGAATTTTATTTTATTCATTTAGATTTAAGGTATCGAGGTGAGTGAGAATTGAAAGGAACATTATAAATTAGGGATAAAACATGATTTTTATGGCGTTGAGGGTCAACGGAGAAGATTGCGGAAAGATGAGATGCGATCGAATTTGAGGTAGAAGATTAACATGCGTTTTGAACGCGTTCCAGTTTCCAACATAAACAAGCAGAGGAAGAAATAGTAATTGCGTAATTCTTCAGTTTAAATAAAAACTAACCCATAAAAATCAAGTTTTTATTATACTCCCTTTCTCATTGAATCAGGATTCGTACCCAGTGAACGCGTCGTGGTCATTACTCATTTGTATTGATTCCAATTTGAAAAAAAACATTAAAATTTCGAAAAATCCAAAATTACACTGTAATTATTAGTTTTTTTAGACGAAAATTTGGTAAATCATTTTAATCGTCGCTACGAGTCTGCCTGCAAAGTTTCAGCTCAATTGGATCACGGGAAAAGGGTTAAAAATCAATCCAAAGTTTTTCCGGCAGACAACAAACCGCAAACGCTACGAGTTAAAAGAAAGGGAGTAATAAAATTGTATTTAACGTGATTAAAACATGCATAGCACACTCGTACAGTACGTAGTGCTGGCACTTTTCGGTGTTGAATGCCAATAATGATCGCCCTTGAAACCCATGAGCTATATGCTTGTGTAATATTTTTTCTTGAAAATTCTCTCTGATTGTCAAATTGTAACTGTGACTCCATTTTTTCAATGACAGAAAGGTATTTGTAATAATATTACAATAATTATGAAAAAAAAACACCATTTTTTTAGTTATAATTTTGTATAATTTCTGCCGTATCAATTAGAGAGAATTATCAATCACGGCTGTACACAAGACAAAAGGCGTCTCATCAAAAAATAAAAATAAAATCTTCCTTATTATATAAGTATTATATAATAAGGAAGATTTTATTTTCATAAACGTAATGTTGGAGTTCTGCAAAATTACCGCCGAAACAAAATATTTGAAATATCTCATTCTCCTTACTTATAAATATTAAATATTTATAAATATATTCATATTGTACTTGAATATTATTATGTAAACAATTTGTCTTCTTCGAATAAATAAATAAAACATACCTAAAATTCAGATCATTCGTATAAAGTACATCTCCGTTTCAATGAGGAAGTAAAAGGAAACAAGTTTTACATTTATTAATGAACTAACAGTAACCCGTCAAAAATGACAGAAAATAAGCTCTAGTATATTTTTATAGCATCTTTTTGGCGCCCCACGGAGAGGCAGCCGTGGCAACATGCGTGAAACGGCCGGTTCGGATTTGGTGGCCCGGGGTTCAAGCCCCATCTCCGGCCGTCTTTTTAAACGTGAATTCGAACGAAATTACGGAAGTTACACAAAGTTACTGGGATAGACAGATGGACGGACGGACCGGCAACGAAATTATTTATCTAATGAAAAACAAGTCTATTATGTATTTAATACGTACAATTTTTATTTTTAATAAGTCAAGCAAAATTTACAACCTTCTCGAAATGATGAGTGCAAAAAATTTGAGTAGCTTGTTGGTCTTGTGGTTAGGACTCTCGCCTCGTGATCCAAAGTTTGCAGGTTCGAATTTCACTCCAGATCAGCAAGATAGTCTTATTTTCATAGCACAAGCGTTTAGCTTAATTTGAAAATAGTAAGAATGTTCATGCGAAACGTATTCCGTGTTCGCATCTCTATTTTAAAAAAATATATAGTGATTCAATCACCGTTATCTTTATGTCACAGTTACTAATAGTACGTCGGCGTTCAACTTTGAGAACAAATATTGAGATAAGGTCGATTTTAAAATACTTTGTACTTAAATTTTTTTTTTTGTTTCATTGTTTTTGTTTTTATCTATTCTGTTTATAAAATGAATAATATTTAGTAACAGTGTAACATTAAATTGTAGAAATGAACCTGCAGACAACCGTCTTTTTAGACGTTTTGTGGGACTAGAATATTACAAAAATTTAAAGAAAAAAAAACTGATACTCTCAAAACTCAGGTAGCGCTGATAAACTCAAGATGAGTTTAATAGTGTATAATTTACAAATTACAAACTTACCGAAAAAATGCGCCTGCTTTCTTAACTCTAAGCTACTTCCCGTTGTCGCATGGCTCATTACGGAACAGCGTATAATAATAATAATAATAATAATATTTGGATAATTTATATAGCGCCGTTTTTGCGAATTCTCACCTCAAGGGCGCTTTACATAGAAAAATTATCTTACAAAACAACCTTAAAAAAAATTTACTATTACTTATTCACTAGGTGGCATGCAAGAAATGGAATTAAAGTTTAATACGATAATAGTTGGGAGTGCCTGAAAGAATTAGGTGTTTTCGCGGAGTGCCCAATAGGAGTGGAAAACATTAGCTAGTGTTGTTGTGGTCAGATTCTATAAATTTTTATAGGATTGTCTAAACAAATGCGTCTAAAGTTGTTTTTTGAACTGTGGTAAGCTATCTGTTTGTCTCAGTTTATCAGGTAGTTTGTTCCGCAACTTTGGTCCAGCCACCGCGAAAGCACGATCACCGAAATTAGTTCTGTGGACGCGATTTGGAATGACAGACAGTCCGAAGAACCTTTCGACCTCACTAAGACAAATAACAAATTCATTTGGAGTTCAGAATTGTGAAATTCACGTACTATATTTGGGGGCGGCTTTTGCGGGGTCATTTCGTGAACTTTATTACGGGGGCACGTTTTACACGGGACCTCCGCCCTATTTACACGGCCGGGATATCCAGCTGGTCGTGTTGGATTTGCGGGGCAGCGGCCAATTAAGGTTTTATCGTACTTCATAATTAAGTTGTTTAGAAAGCTTCCTGCCTGGGCCCGCCCAGAGCAAACAGTCGGCAGTCGTCTGGGGACGAGTTTTCTGCTTTATTCGAGCTATCAACGATTTTGGCTTTACATAATAAATAATGATCGCTTTAACTTCCAATACTCCGACTGAACTTTCTCGCTCACTTCACCGTTATTTATTTATTTATTTACATAATGCATTATTTATCAGGCGGGAAACAAATCGAACACTTGATATTAATTAAGAATTTTATTTATCATCAAAATCACTGGACAAGAATTTAATTGGAATTCGTAACCATACGAATAATCCACTCTAGGGCAATATCTAGGGCAATGACTCAATCACATTCTATTGGTACCTATGTTTAACCTCGCAATATATTCAAGGCTCCAAAAATAATATGATTTAATTGAAAAATATACGACATGGTTAAAGAATTATTGCCTTTTTTTGAATTTTCAAAAAAAGTTATTCTGCCACTAGCCGCTAAGCGCCTCTAAAACATTTCAATCAATATTATTATCCTTCTTGATATATTGAAACATTAGATGGAATAAAAAATAAAAATATTCTGCAGACATGCTTAACTAAATATTGGCAGCTTTAAAAAATTAAAGAATATTTGCATTTCATTTTATTTTTTCTACTTGGTTATATGATACAATGATTTTGTTAGTAAATTCATTAATAATTAAATTATACAAATTGGTAGAACATAAGTAAAGGGTGCCTCCTCTCTATAATCCAAGCAGAAAGGAAATTCCCTTTAGTAATTTGTTTTGCAAAAATATTGTTTCATACATTCTTCATCTCTGATTTTTTTAACAAACAATATGAACATATTAATTTATTTATAATTACTATTTTCCATCTTTTGACGTACTTTTTACTAGTGTAAGATACTCGAGTTATTTATTGACTGTATATTTTAAGTTATTGACATAATAATTTGAAAATAATATTAATATCAATTAATATGATACATATTTCGTGTATATACATGTTTATTATAATATTTATAAAATTTACATATTATTATTAACTAGTAAAAGATACGAGGCATTTTGTTTAATTTTAATATGATGACAACGTTTTTTTTAAATGAAGCACATACAGAATATGCATCAAATTTAGGTATATTCTTAATCATTTTAAACTAAGCTAAACTCTTGTGCTATGGTAATATATGTAACTTACTTGCTGATGTACTGAAATGGGGCTCGATCGTCTAAACTACTAAACCAACAAACTTAATATTTTTAAAAGTAAAAAAAAAAAATTGTGCCATTTTTTCACGATATATAACTTTTTATGTTCAAGTGGAGAACCTTTACAGCCGTTTTAAAATACAATTTTAAAAATTAAAACACACTATTAAATCGATTTTAACATTTTCTTGGATTAAATACATTACGTTAAATACAAGTCAATCAAAATGGTTTTTGTTCATCCGATAATATCTGATAACGCAAACTAAAAAGTTTGTCTTGTAAATCGTGTTTTCAAAAGTTCAATCAAAAGTTTGCAGACATTTATAAACCAAGGACTAAATATAAATTAAATAAAGACCCAAGAAGGTTTAAATTAAATCCACAGATAATCTAAATTTAAAGTTATTTTTAGAAAATTTTCTGCCAGTAAGTACTCTAATAAATCTTCTATGTATCATACTGTTTTTTCTTACATGTAATTTCTTTCAACATATTGGTTTGTTTGATGTCAAATCTAGAGATAGGAAGATGACCTAACAAAAGGATGGAAAAGACTAGCTCGCGAAAGAGATGAGTGGAAGAAACTAGGGGAGGCCTATGTCA
The DNA here is from genome assembly GCA_016648135.1 of Agrypnia vestita. Taxonomy (NCBI): domain Eukaryota; kingdom Metazoa; phylum Arthropoda; class Insecta; order Trichoptera; family Phryganeidae; genus Agrypnia; species Agrypnia vestita. Next base: position 10,932 of record JADDOH010024724.1, on the reverse strand, counting down.
GAGGACAACCTGACCAACAAACTGGTAGTTGAAGAATGTATACTTACCTAATTGAATTAATTTATTATTCTTTTATTAAAGTAGATTAAAGTTACATTCACTATATAAGTTAAAACTGTACTCTATTTGGTCAGTGAAAAAAGGCTTTATTTTTTTATATATTTATAATTTCTTTCAACACTTTGTTTATTTGTATTGTAGTTGGATCATCATTATCACCAGCATACCCAGTCCCCTGATAATGTTTACCATGGCATTCCCAGTGCTTTGATGATTTTGTCCATTCGTATAAACCTTTTCTGATCTTTGGGTAGAATTTTCCCTCTAAGACCCCATTCAAGAATATTGTCACGAAACTGTAAAAACAGAAGGAATCACACATGATTGAGAATTTACCATGGATGGTTTTACAATGCATTGGAAATTACTAGAAAGGTCTAGAATAAACGGTAGAAATGCCGAACAGCTTCGCGAAACGTATAGAGATCCGAAATGGTATATAAACGGGATGTTTCGAGTTTTATTGTGACAGTTCGAGGATCCCATAGAAACGAATTTTAGCGAAAGCCGCGTTATTTGGTTATGGTTTTGCTAATTTTTATAGCGTCGTTTGTCGTAAGAGTTTTTTGACTCTCCGTGGATCGCATCACTGGAGGCAGCTGATACTACATAGTTTGTCCCGCTATGCTGAAAGCACGTTCCGCAAACTTGGTGGCTCCAGGTCTCCTTGGTACTGCCAGCTTCCAGAGAACCTCCGATCTAGCTGAGCGATTTATAATTCTAATTTTAAGTGACCAGCAGTATACATTACTAGAGTACCTACTGGGCGTTCGATAGTGAATGAGTGCGATCACAGACGTGCGAACATTCTGAAAAACGAGTAAAAGTGTTCCACAGACGAGTGGTTAGTGCGAAATAAGTGTGAACTAAATGACAGTACTTCAGTTTCGTGTTAAACATTATTTAATTATTCGTGTTTCATTTGTCTCTCACCACCGCAATCCCGTGATAATATTATTTGGCCCTAGATTAAATTGTAGGTTTTCGAAAAAAATATGCAAGCGCGTGCAGAAATTTTTTGTTCTAAATTAATCAGCTAACGGTTGTAGTTCACAAATTAAATGGTGAACTTTAAATTATTAGCGCATGGACGTGTAATTAATCTATAATTTATATCAATACATCTATTTATGAATTAAATTTCACATGATCGTTATGCACAGCATTTTTGATTGAATGCCTCTGGCATTCACGTTCTGGCGTAATAAATAGGTTTAATTTAAATAATTTTAAAAAAATTATAATGACAATTATTTATACTAAAAATTTGAGAAAACTAACAAAAATTATAAAACTAATAAAAGTTATCTATAATTGTAACGCCAACATAATTTATTCTCCAAATAATTCCATAGATGGCGCTAAAAAGGCTATCTATCTTTAATTGACAGCTGAGGTACTTGTTTCAAAGACTGTTCATTGATGGCGCCAGCCGTAGTTAACAAACCCACACACGAAAGGTGGCTGTCATTATATGAAATACCCCAAGAATTCAGCCGATTTATACTAAGAGATGGCGCCACTTTCTCAGTCAAAATATCAATAGAACATGACTAAAAATGTGTAAGTATTATAGAACACAAATGCTTTGGTATGTTCTGCGCTGTTGTGAATACAGTGCAAATACAGATATCGTATAGAGATCTTAACTGGTCTTAAGTCCGAGCCTTTGGCCTTCGCTTACAAAACGTAACTATTAGAGGATCTAGTCTAGGGACCCGGTAGAGGAGTCTGTAGTTACTCCAGTAGCGACGAGAGACAGCAACCCACGGAGGACCTGGTCTAGGGACCCAGCAGCAGAATCCGGGGTTAGTTGTGATACCGCAAGGTGCTGCTCTAGGCTTGCCAACGAAGATTACTCGTCATTCGTACCCACGCCCCTGAGATAGGGACACGATATCGAATAGAAAGTATCGATACTGTACTCATGAGTAGTATCGGAAAAAAAGTATCGTACCTACTCGTAAAAGTATCGAAACAAAAGTATCGATACTCCAAAGTATCGAGTATATCGGAAAAATATAGTAATATCATAGGAAAATATATCGATGACCAAACAAAAAAAGAAGGTCACCAAGAAAAAAATGAAAAAGGTAACCAAAAAAAGGTCGTTCAAAATAAAATGAAAAAAATACCCAGAAAAGGTATCGATACTTGCCAAGTACTCATTGAGTAAAAGTATCGAATAAAAAGTATCGAGTACAAAAGTATCGGTATCGAAAGAAAAGTACTCGATACTACAAAGTATCGATACTTTTTTGGTGTCCCTACCCTGAGAAGTGAACCAAACAGATCGAGCGTATAGAAAGCCGTCCGTTCGACCACGTTAGATAATTCAATAAATATATGTTACCATTAAGTTATTTTACTCGTAGAAATAAAGAAACGCTCATCGTTTTGCAGCTCTTCAACGTCCCAAGTAATGCACGAAAATACGTTTATTTTTATAAAAAATATTAGCAATCGGCCTAAAGGTTCGTCGCTTAACATAGACGTTACACTCAAAAGCCCCCGTAATTATATTCCCGGGCGGCGAGCCCACTCGGCTGCACCGGGAATCTAATTTCCCCGCCAGCGCATCACCACTCGCCGGGAATTTACTGTTTTATCCTGGAGAGCGCGGGACGTAATACTATCACAGGAGACATTATGTTACAGGACAAAATAAATATGCACGCATCTGTTGTTCCTTTACTTCAAAATTTTGGGCATGAAATCCGCGAATATTTAGTTGTAAATCAATACATATTTTTAAAAATACTTGATATTACACAATAGTCTATGTTATTCGGTGTAAAAACAATTGAAGACCCCGTGGCAAGAAGTTTTTAACTAGCATTTTTGTCAAAAATGAGTTAATATTGTATTGTAATATTGTCTAATCTAAATATTGTACGCTGTTTCCATTGGAAATAAGTTCAGAACTTAAAAATAATTTGAACATGTTGAAATCATAGGGATGAACATGTTAACTACATTTTTTCATAAAAATCAAATCAGTTACTAATGGGAAGAACATGTTATCTTCAATAATAACATTTTCATGCAATTATTCTGAAATTAACACGCCTTTTAATTTGATTGACTTCAAAATTTTGAGCATGAAATCTGGGAATATTTTGTTGTAAATCAATACATATTTTTAAAAATACTTAATATTACACAAGTCTCTATGTTATTCGGTGTAAAATCAATTGATTACCCCATGGCAAGGAGTTGTTAACTAACATTTTAGTCAAAAATGAGTTAATAAGCAGTCTAAACTAAATATTGTACGCTCTTTCCATTGGAAATAAGTTCAGAACTTAAAAATAATCAGAACATGTTCAAATCATAGGGATGAACATGTTAACTACACTTTTTCATAATAATCAAATCAGTTACTAATGGGAAGAACATGTTATCTTCATTAATAATAATAAGATGATAATTATATTGTTCAAATTCTAGCATACCTCGGATGCACAAACTGGGCAGTGAACTAAGGTAGTCGACATATGTAGGACATATGTCGACATTTTAAATCTATCTCTCTCAAAATTTAAAAAATCATTATATGATCATTTATTTTCAAAATATTAAATTTTTATATAATGTCTTAAATTTTTTATATATACCTGGCTATTCAAATTTAATATTGCTATATTATCGGTGAGTAAAAATTTCTGAGATCACAACTTTACACTTTTTTGCATATATACTTTTTTTACATATATGTCTAACCTCATTATGTTTAAACTATGTATATATACTTTTTTACATTTACACCCTTTATTTTTCTTTTACATTTAATCGTTTGTTGTATTTTAATTATGTATAAACCTGTTGTAAAAGGCTATTAAGCCGTGTAATTAATAAATAAATAAATAAATAAAAATAATAATGCAATTATTCTGAAATTAACACGCCTTTTAATTTGATTGGAATATTTATGGTTAATGTAAATATTACTCTGGCAGTACTATCATATATTTGTTTTTATTTGAAGACTATTACAATGTGTACCTACTTATATATTATTTTTCAATAATTTTTAATAATACATACAATGTATTGTAATTATGAATTAACATGCCAGGTATTTTGTAATTTTGGATAATGGATGATAAATACGGATAGCATTTGAAGGTTGTTTTATGATCGTATTTTACCAATTTTAAAAAGGTGTTATTATATTAAAAATGAGTTCCAGAGGCGAAAAAATGGTTGTTAACTATATTTTTTAGGAAAAATTAGTATATTTTAATTTTTTTGTGCATAAATGCTTTTTTTTAGTTTGTAAATACTTTTTTGTTATTTTAGTGACTTAAATAAATAAAAATTATTCTTGAATTGGCAATAAAACATATTTTTCAAAGGCAAAATGTAAATGTCTAATTATCTCAAAATGATTTGAATGTTAGTTAACAACTTCTTGCCATGGGGTCTTCAATTATATTTTTCATAAATATTCTTTTACCAGCATCAGTCTGCGTCTCTCCGGTAAACGGACAGACACTATTGTAAACACCATGTAAAATTGCCCTTTTTACTACGAATCAAGTATATTACTTATTATTAAATTCCGCAAGTTTAGTGTTATTTAAATGTAAAAGCTGTTTCGGCTTATTAGGCCATTATCAAACAGTAGATAAATCACGAATAATTGACATATTTATAATATTTAAGTTATCTCTTCCTACACTCATAATAAGATGTTTTCTAAAGAACCCTACATATTTAGATTCTTTTTTCCAAGATACTTAGCATTAAAGATTCCCCGGTTTTTAAAATTCTATGTTTTGCTTAGTTATCTAAATTCCCAATTTTTAAATGATTAATAGAATTACTTTGAAAGTACCTCTATTTAGTTTTTATTTTATTTAGACTCCATTACATTTTATATTATTTTAATTAATGGCCTTGATTTTGGGTTTCTTAAAAATATTAAGAAGTGAAGAGAAGATTATTTTCAGTTGACTATTTAATAGCGTTATAGGTATTTGAGCTGTAAATGTAGAATCTATTTTTTTATTTCTGTTCATCAACGCATATGTTCCATGAATCTAGTTGAAAAATTCCTTCTTTCGATCTTTATGATCACACGTCAATTTATATACATCACTGTTTTCTATTTCAGATATTTTAGGGAACATTGGAAATAAAAAATTTCGATAATTAAGCGTAACATAGAATATTATAAACCGGGGAATCTTTAATTATAAGTGCCTAGGAAAAAAGAATATTAATGTAGGGCTTCAGCAAAAAAATATAATTATCCGTAGGAGAAGGGGTAACTTAGATTTCATAAATAAGTCGACTATACGTCGAATATCCACTGTAATATTTATTTTTAAAAAAATCATTAAAAAGTCAGAAGTTATATTTTTTGGCAAATTGATTTTCGCTTTTACGATCTTAATTATTAATGTTATTACTTCTCTATTATCTGCTATTATTACTATTATTAGTTCGCAATAATCTGCTATTGAATTTTACATTAGCATGTCGATGTAAAATTAAATGTTTGCTCATTCAAAATGAATCAATCATTAACAATAATTCACACAAACTGCTTATTTCTTGTTAAAATTCATTTATATTTCAATTAGCACAATTTGGGTATTCAACGAGATTAATGATTACGAAACAAATGATAATTCGTCCACGTCAAAATTAATAATCGCGTCAAACAGTTCCAACAATTAATTTTCAATGCTGATTTAAATAAACAATCTATAGTTCATAGTTCGTATGTAGTAATTTTAATTTTTGATTCATGAAATTTTGTAATTGATATGCATTTTTTAATAATTAAAAGAAAATTTTCTTCACTCTGAATCACAAAAGTTTCCCAAATTATCTTTTTCATATTTTTAATAACAAGGCATTTTGGTTAATGTTAGTAAAAGCGATCAGCGTGTTAAAAATTCAGAAAATGGCTATATTTACTCTGTGGGTGGGTCAAACATAGAGCTATTAATGGTTAACCGATTTACTGACGCGGCGGAATACGTGTTTATAACTGTATGCGTCCGTTTGGAGTTTGTCGGGTTGTAGCCGACTGCTTGTGAAAGAGTTACACTTATGTCGTTTCATCGCAATCACTGGTTTAAGTACATGTAATATTTTTGCGCTTATATTAGCATCAACTGTTTGTCTGGATGGAATTTTATAATCGATATTTTACTCACTTTCCAATATTCAATCGAGCTAAAATTTTGCACACAGACGTATTTTCAATGACAATACGTGAATCAATCAGATTCACTTATTAATCGATTAATCCATCATAATTTATAAATCAAAATTTTATATGATAAATTACTTAGTGAACTCACTACAAGTTGGCGCTGGTTTTCTACCGAAGTGATTTTCTACTTCTTCTTCTTCTTCTTCTTCTTCCTCAGCCTTTTTCTCTCCACTGCTGAATGTAGGCCTCTTCCATTTTTTTCCACTCGTCTCTGTTTCTCCCCATTCGCATCCAGGTTCTTCTTGTTTGCTGGACTATGTCATCGGACCACCTTTTCCGACGCTTCTATTTTTTGTCCAGGGCCTCCACTGTAGGATTCTGGGTGCCCATCTAGTATCCTCCTGTCGAGCCATATGTCCAGCCCACTGCCATTTTAGTTTTGCAATACGGTCCATAATATCAGCAACTTTTGTTCGGCGTCTTATTTCTTCATTTCTGATTTTATCCCGAAGGCTTACGCCGGGCATCTGCCTTTCCATGGCCCGCTGTGTACATTTTTCTATTTTTTTTTCGATTTTCTACGCTGGGTAATATTAAGACTAAAAAATTGAAAATTATATTACACGTTTTTTTGTTTTTAAACCTCTTAATGTCATTCTCATCAACGCCACAACCCATCGTTATTGTTGACCACATCCACGTGAAACTGCATATTCTACCTAGTTACTAGTTTCCAACAATATTTGGTTGGACACAATCCAACCACCTTAAAGCGGCACATTCACTGCAAATGCATATTTCGTTTTTTTTTTTACGAAAATGTGGGTTTTTATTATTCATTTATATCAGAATGTATATTTTTGACTGCATTTTTTTAAGTCGATAACTTAGATAAAACCTTTTTTATTATATAAAAGTGATAAACTGAGCATTATCTACAATATTTAAAAAAATATTAGCTTTAATCGACAGGCCGCGGCCAAAAAAATTGTTTTTAGTGTCCTATGCGGCGCAAAGTTTTAATGAACATTTTTATTTACGTATAATATGTTTTTTGTGCGTATAAAGTATACTCATTATCTAGAATCCGTACTAAGGAAATTAAAAAATATTCATTTAATGTTTTTTGCGAGAAATTTTTACGTTTTTTGTTAATTTTTAAATGCTTTTTATTTATATAAAAAGATGATTTTAAACAGCACATTCAATTTATTACTGTATTTTGAGACTTTACTCGCTAAATAAATGTTAGTTTTCTTACTAAAAAAAATATTACTAATTATTTAAAGATAAAAATTTCAAAGTATGAAATGTGCCAATGAATGAAAAGTAATTATAAAACAGAATGCCGTTGGCAGCAGAATCATCTCACTTGTATGTGATTTATAATAGATTTGGTTTTTCGAACAAATTACACAGCTAATTATTGTATCTAATGCTCTTTTCACAATTTTCTTCCATATATCCAAAACTCTTAATCAAAATCATTCTGTCTGTAATTAATTTCTTAGCTAGGTGTATGCTGGACTTACTGTACAAATGAAACTTCCACATTTATAAGATCTTTTCAAGTATTATATTAATTAATATTAGTTGAACTATATGTATACATAATTCTAAATTAAGTTCTAAGATGTGTATTAAACATGATATTTATCATTTTCCATTGTTCGTGTAAAGTGGAGATACGTAGGCCTACAGGTATATTAATTAATTAATTAAGGATTCTCAGTGCATGAATAAATATGGAGCTGAGGCACTATTAATGTGCTAATCCTCTATTGATCAATAGAAAACTAGCGTATTTACCTGCACTACCTATTATCAAACAAATTTGCTTAAACAAAAAATAAAAATATTGCTCTTTGCTATAATTGTATAATATAAAATAATATATACAATTTTAAAAAAAAGAGATGCTTATACGGAATACGTGTCACATCAATATTCTCTCTATTTTCAAACTAGGCTTTAACACCTGTGCTGTGAAAAATATCCTTTTTTTTGTCCGGAATGAGGCTCGAACCCACGCCCACTGGATTACTAATCTGTCTTAATTTTTTTTTAAGTATTAAATCATTTTTTTAGAAAGTTTTCTTTATATCTTTCTTATTCAAAATGATACGCCTGTCACATGTCGTGGCTGCGGGAGGAATTAATGAAAACGCTTAAAATTAATTAGCGATTTATTTATTACTGATTAATTAATTATTTAATGTACAAAGTCACCATTCACTATTAAACTTAACGTTATTCTTTAAATTACACTATTTCGTAACAAACACTTTATTATCGCTTTAACACTTTATTTAAAATTCACTAGTAATTCACGTAATAATAGCTCCGGTTTATTCCGCTACTCGAGTAAGAACTTCAATTGATTATTCATCTGAATTATCGCATGGCTGGCCACCGTGGCCTCGCGGCCTGGGGCCGCCTTCGCTTTGTTTTCGCTGTCGGGTCCTCCCGACGTCGGCGATCATCTGGGAGAAAGTTTCCCTGTCCAGGGCAGTGCGGAACAGCTCTTTCACGCTTCTTGTCCCGGTCCACTCTCGGATGTTTCGAAGCCAGGAATGCCGCCTCCTTCCGACCCCTCTGCGATCCTCAATTTTCCCCTTCATGACTAGCTGAAGGGTGGAGTACTTTTCGCTTCTCATTATATGACCAAAGTATGAAACTTTACGGAAGCGTTACTATGTTGAGTAACTGTCAGTTTGTATTTGTTCTACGTAAAACTTCAACATTCTTATTTATATCTAACAAATGATGGTACGTTATACTTTCTGGGTTTTTCTAGTGTTTACGAGAAGATTCTCGTAGCTTCTAGGTTTTTATAGATGTTTCTAGAATTTTTTATGTGCCTCTTGAAAGCTTTAGATCACGCTAGGCCGTTCATGATTTTTGACAGAAATACGTAATTCTCTTGAGCATCTCGTTACTTGCATGTCCATACACTGCCAATGTTATCGAGTATTTCTGATCGCTTTCAAGTTCTTCCCACTCACCACGATACTTTAATCTCTCAGCAGGAGTCTTCCGAGCACGAGTGGCAGTACTTCACGGTGGAGCTGGAGCGGGGGTCCGCCGGGCTGGGGTTCAGCATCGCGGGCGGCACGGACGGCACCGGCCCCAGGCCCTGCGCCGACCGCGCCATCTACATCACCAAGCTGACCGAGGACGGGGCCGCCACCCTGGACGGCAGACTCACCCTCAACGACGCTATTCTGGAGGTCAGTGCGAGCTTCAAATATTTTCAAGTGCCATCACTCGGAGGTCGAATCCATTCCCTGTTCTCTGATTCATATGAAAACAACTTGCTTTAATTTCATTAATCATTCAACTCATGCTCAATAATAAATATAAAAAAGGAAATCAAATATCTTATAGTAAAGTGATCCAAAGGTCGCGGGTTCGAACCTCACTCCAGACTAGCAAGTTAGTCCTATTTTCATAGCAAAGGACTTGGTTAGCTTACTTGTGTGAAAATAGAGTGAGAATATGTGTGCATTTGGGGACACTATGGAATAACCTGTATGTGCTGCGTCTCTCTCATTTGTTTAAAAACACAAAAAGAAAAAAGAAAAAAAAAAAAAAAAAAATTATAGACCAACATCTTAGATGACATAGCCGTATCAACGAGATGACGAAAAGAATTAGAAGATGTATATATTCTTTCATAAAACTACGAAACATTCTATATATCATTCACATAAGCACAGACAATTTAAAAAAGGTATACTATGTAACTGTCTATTCACTACTTTAATATGGAATAATAGAGTGGGGTGGAAATTAAAATAATGTAATAGATCGAATTAAAGTTACATACAATCTATTACATACAAAATACACACATACATAATACATACATACATACATAATACATAAATATTATTGTAACAATAAAAAAATTATACCGTAAAAAAACAAAAATTCTCAGTTTGTAATACAAGTATTGTTACGTTTATCTCTGGTCAATAATTATTTTCTACGCTGATGTTCTAAAAGTTGTTTACTAACTTTTTTAGGGGCTCACTTGCAAGGTGACACTTTTCCCCTCGTACATGACGCGTGCATGCACACACACTCACACGCACACACAAACACACTTTTACACAAAATGGCACTCCCCAACTTGAACTGGCAGTAAAAAAAACTAACCCATAAAAACCAAGTTTTTAGTATAATCCCTTTCTTTGTAAAATATAACGTAATCTAAAATATAACTTTGTAAAAAAACGATTAAAGACGAATTAAAACATGTAACATAACACTAAACTTACACGAATTTAATATATTTCTAAAATGTTTTGAGCTTTGATAAGACACTTCATGCTTTGAAGATTAAATTCTAAAAACATTTGTCAGTCAACTTAATCAAGATTTTGATAGATTCAGTTATCAGCAATATCGTACCTTATGTATTTCCAGCGTCAAATGATTTAAAATAGTCAGAATCAGATTTGAGTAATGTAGAATTCTTCGAAACTAAGCAGAAATCTAAGAGAAATAAATGATTATTCGATTTCTTCCCAAAAACCGAAGGGTGCGGTCATCTGTGAACCAATTGTCATAAATTTTTGAAATTCGTAGTGAAGCAGATACCTATGACACCGACGGAGTAATTCAATTTTTAAATATTCCGTGACGTCATCAGGCCGGCGCTGGTAGTAATCAAACTTTTCTTGCAAACTGCGGTT
>JADDOH010024723.1:0-405776 GCA_016648135.1 Agrypnia vestita | reverse complement strand
ACCGTCCGCTGACAGGTTGTGAGGATCGCCATCCCTGGTGCCGATATCCGCCGGGTTATGACGCGTAGGGACCCATTTCCAGTCCGTGACTTCGGTCAGCTCGTCAATCTCCCCCAGACGGTTCGCTACGAACGCTGAATATGATCGAGGATCGGTTCGTATCCAGCACAGGACCGTTGTAGAGTCGGTCCAATACTGAGTTTTGACAATTTCACATCGGGGTTCTCTTTTTATGGTGGCCGCTAATCGTGCGGCCAGAAGTGCCGCTTGAAGTTCCATACGTGGAATGGACAAGGGTTTCAAAGGCGCCACCTTGCATTTTGCCGATATGAAGGCTACGTCCGAGCCGCCCTCTCCTTGCTCGGCAAAATACGCAATGGCACAGCATGCTTTTTCCGAAGCATCACTAAAAACATGTAAAACAACTTTGCTGTCTCGACGCGAAAGACATGGTCGAGCGATCACACACACTGTTTCTTTAATTAATTGGTACCACGCGCGGCATTTTTCGTTTCGATTGTTCATCACCAGCTGGGGTGGTAGAGCGAGTCGTCGCACGGTGCTCGCTCGCAACGGGTGGTCGGCCCCGTTGCCCCGAACTGTCACATTCACAAGTTGAGACCGGTCGTCCGACGAACACATCCCGTTGGCGCCGTGGTTACGTAATCCACGGACCGGTCCTTGGGCCCCGACAGCGCTGGCCACACCGGCCTCGATGAGGGTAACCGTCGACCCCTCATAGAGTAACGCGTGCACTTTGACTTGCCCTAGGGGGCCACTCACGATCACCGGAAGCACTTTTAAAAACACTGTTTGCTGGTACTCCCGGCCTCCCGTGAGGCCCACTGTGTCCCCATTCGGAGGGACCGCGTTCGATGCCCCGCGCGATGGCATATTCGATGGAGCACCCGAGTCTCCCGCGCGCGGCGCACTATGTAGCGTGCGGTGGTGTAGCGCGCGACAACCGCTTACACCACACCGCTTGCTTCTACACTGTTGGGACCGGTGTCCCTTCACCAAACAATTGAAGCAAATGGCCATTTTTTTCACTATGGCCCATCGGTCGGCCACTGGTTTTCGCGAATACACTCCGCACTCAGACACGGGGTGTTCCGCCACTTTGCAGATACTGCACAAAATTTCTGGTGACTTCCGATTCACTGTTTCACTGTCGCTTGTCATATTCACATGTCCGCTTCGGCGAACTGCAATTTTCTTTGATCGACATCCGGCATAAGGGGCCATCTCGGTTTGGCGGTTTCTTCGGATGGCTTCTTCAATCCAAGAAGTCACCATTTCTTCAGGGTCGGGTTGGTTCAAAACCCAATCTCGGGTGAACGCACTCGCTCCTGGGCACCGCTCCGGCAGTGCTGATGGGTTGGAAGAGGTGTGTAAGGCCTCGTCCCTTGCGGTGTCAGCCGCATCTCGGATGGTACGCCTGGCCGCGGCGTCCACAGAAGGTGCCTTGTTCGGGGCACCAGGTGGTTGCTGCTCAATACTCACCAGGCCCTTTTCAGGGCTACCAGATGTGTCGATTCTCGTCGCAGCTCCGGCTGCGCTCGTCCTGGGAATCGTCGTCTGGCTGGCAGTACACACGCGGATTAGCGCATCCGCGTGCTCTCGTTGGAGATCTCTTGCGTGTTGTTGCTGTCGACGGAGCTCCGCCCTCAAATGGCGGATGGTGTCCTCCGTCGTCACGGAATCCCGTGTCTCCCTCGTGGAGTCACGGTCTCCGTCGGAACCGGCCTGTTCCGACTCATCTCGATGAAGTTCTTCCTCTTCTCGGTCACGGGCGTGACCCGATCGTAGTCCTGATCGTGACATTGTCGCTGGTGACGTGTAGCTGACGCGTAGAACGGAGATCCGGCTCGAAGGACCAGCTGTTCCGGACGGGAACGCGCAAAAAAATGGGGTGATTCCACCGCCTTACGGTCAGGTCAACCTGATGGCACCGATATCGCAGATTCTCAGACGAAAGCGAGATCGTATAAAAATTCGCTGAGAATCTTAGAGCGGTCCAAAGGCTGAAGCAGGAGTCGAGTAGAGAAGAAGAGAAAGTCGCAAGTAGATCTGGAGGTGAACGCAGGAGCAGAACTGAATTCTGGGTTCCTGCGCCACGTAATTTATTTCATCAAAAAATCAGGGCCCGCACGCCCAGGCGCATTTTCAACGACCAGTCAGAGGTCGGCATTTCGGAAACCGACGACACCGACCTCTGTCTGACGGCGGGATCACTACTCATAATTCGAGTCGCAGCTCTATGAGCAGTGGTCCCGTATTCAAAATATTAATAAACATGTAACTAAACATTCTACTATAGTTATAACATACTATTTTTACACATTTATATTATATCTTTCTTTTGTTTCAATAACAAATGTCTCTCAGGTTCATCCTTCATGGAGATAATCGATAAAAAGGGGGCCAGACTCGCCAAGCTGGGTGCAATAATTTCGTATATTTGGTCTCTCTGGCGAGCCTGGCTACACAAATTCAATATTTTTTCTACATAAAATTATGTAAAGCCATATACAAGTGATTGCGAACAAAATCATATTAATTTTTACATTTTATAATTTTTGTATAAAAATGGCGACTTCGGCACGGTACCGATGTCGCAAGAGGGTACTGAATTGTGTTTGATAAAAATGGCGACTTTGGCACGGTATCGATAAAATGGCGACTTCGGCACGGTACTGATGTCGCTAGAGGGTAAAACCGATGCCCCCGGACTGTGGCGATACCGTACTGCAGTCGCCCAATATTACGATTTGGGAAGATTAAAATCTTTTTCAAGAATCAAATCATGCCGCCGCGATTTCTTCTTACATCGCTTACAACATACACAAAAACATTTTTAACAACAAAATTAATCCGATAACGTCCTCCCAGTGATGTCAAAAATAAACTTTAAAAAACATACATACAAAAATTACAATAAATAACTTCGGTTATTTTTAATAAAAAATGCGCGCTAGGCATACCCAAAGAGTTTTATTTATTCTTGCCCATCTGCGCGCTCGCGCTCACAATTCATGTGATAAAAAATGCAATAATTAATTCTAAAAAATCAAAATACAAAAAAATCACTTTTTTCTTTAATAAAATGTTCATCAGTGCCAACATTTGGAGATTGGTAAAAAAGGCCCGATTAAGGGCCACCGGTTTTTTCTTGTCCGACACACCGCGTCTCGGATCCCACTTTTGTACAATGTATAATGTATTACAGGATGAAAACAGTTGATATGAATAGAAAATCGCGGTCAGCTTTATGGAGTTTATTTATTTTTAAGTTGAATTACAGTAAGTGCTTTGTAAAAACATAAAGAAATAAAATGCAATATCGATTATAGCAAATTTCTCAAATACATTAACTACATGATTAACATGCCAATACAAAACACAGAATACAATGACCTATTGAAGTCATTGAAATTACTCGCCTTATATGATAGAAGAAAATTTTGTGATATTCTTCTTACAAAATTGTCAACAATATGTTGGACAGCCTCTTACCTAGTAGCGGGTATCAATTACAATATCCCATCCTTACATAGAACTCAAAAAATTATCACCTTTTATTGCCACAATTCCAGAAATAATTACCAGTCAAACTCGGTGATCAGCAAAATAGACTGGTGATGAATATGGTTATATGGTTGACAAATTCGGTGATCAGCAGAATATTAAAGTCTGATAATGAATATGATTATATGGTTGACAATGACAATCTAATGAAAACAAAGCTAACACTTAAGGCGATCGTCTAGCAGATTGAGCAAATTTCACCATTTTTTCTCATATCTTCTCTTGCGTTTTTTGTCACATCAGATTACGTATATTTTAAATACGAATATTTTGTTTAAACGTCGCAAACTAAATTATACAATTGATTAATAAATTACCAACCCTTTGATGTTTTAAAAAATGAAGAAAATTGCTCCACTTTGTGAGCCTTTTATGACTGAACGGCCTGTTGAGATGTATTTTTTATTCAATAATATTACAAAGTAAACGTTTATCTTAAATTTATTACAATTATTGCAAAATCTGTTTGTTTGGAAATTTATGTTTTAAAAAACACTGTTTTTAAAATTATTTTTATTTTTTGTGTGTTTTTTTCAATTCTTTATAGATAGTTAATAACTTTTTTGTTTAATAAATTAAAGGAATAGACATTATTATTTTAAAATGAACACAAAAAAAATCAAAAAATTATTCTCGATTTCAGATTTTAGCTATTTAATCAAGGCACGGCGTATTGTGTCATAAATACGTTGCGTCTTGATTAAATATCTAAAATCAGGAATATCGACAAAGATTTTGATTTTTTTTTTGTTTTTATATAAAATTATAATATGTATTCTTTTGACTATTGAAGTAAAAAGGATGTCAACCATGTAAAAAAAGTTGAATCAAACCCACAAAAAAATAAAATATTTTTTAAAAACAGTACTTTTTAAAACATTAATTGCAAGTAAACAAACTAACAGATTGTGCTATAATTGTAATAAATTGAAGATAATCGTTTACTTTGTAATATTATTGAATAAAAAAGACATCTCAACATGCCGTTCAGTCATAAAAGGCCCACAAAGTGGAGCAATTTTCTTGATTTTAAAAACATCAAAGGTTAGGTAATTTATTAATGAATTATATAATTTAGTTTGTGACATTTTAATAAGATATTCGTATTTAAAATATATCTAATCTGATGAATAAATTTTAAAATGAGATATTTCCTTACAAAAATGTAATAAAAAACGCAAGAGAAGATATGAGAAAAAATGACGAAATTTGCTCATATGTTTCATTACTAACTTCCACTATTACTATATAGGTACATGTTAAGATATGTAATATTTTTTTATATATATATATATATACACATTACTGCATTGTACTTCATATTTCTGTACTCATATTTTAATGCTTATACCTGATACTTTTAGTACTTACACCTTTTACTACTTATAAATTATTATTATTTTTTAAATAAATGTATTCAATATTTTTATATTTTACTGTTCATACCTGATATTGTTCTATATACTTCTTTAATGTTATGTAATATTTTTCTATTTTTTTATATAATACGTGCCATTGTGTATTTTTATATCTTGTATATAGGTACTGCTTATACTTGATATTGTTTTTACTCCCTTTCTATTAACTCGTGGCGTCTGCTTGTCTGCTTGCCTGATGAAAAAACTTTGGATCGATTTTTAACCCTTTTCCCGTGATCCAATCGAGCTGAAACTTTGCAGAGAGACTCGTGGCGATGATCAAGAAGATCTACCAAATTTTCGTTAAATTTTTTTTATAATTATAGTATGTATAATTTGGATTTTTAGAAATTGTAATGTTTTTTTCAAATTGGAATCATTACAGAAATGTTTGCGGCGGCCTGATGAAGTCACTGAATATTTAAAATTTGAATTACTCCTTTTGTATAATAAATAGGTACTTCACTACGAATTTCGAACATTTATGACAATTGTTTCACAGATGACAACAAAATTCGGTTTTTTGGAAAGAAATCAAATAATAATTTATTTCTTCTAGATTTCTGCCACATTAATCAAATCTGATTCAGACTTATTTTATCATTATTATAAATCTTTTGACGCTGTAAATTCATAAGGTACGATATTGTTGATAATTGAATCTAAATCTTAATTGACTGACAAATGTTTTTAGAATTTAATCTTCAAAGCATGAAGTGTCTTATCAAAGCTCAAAACATCTGTCATTTTAGAAATATATTAAAATCCTGTAAGTTTAGTGCTATGTATATGTTTTAATTCGTCTTTAATTGTTGTTATATTTTACAAAGAAAGGGAGTATAATAAAAACTTGGTTTTTATGGGTTAGTTTTTTTATATAAATATTTGTATATTACAAAAATTTTATATGTAAAAATCTATAATGGGTGTGAACAAACAAATAAATAAATAAGCTCTTAAATTAATTATGTAATGTGTTTGCTTTCTTTGTCAAGTATGGATTCAGTATTCGACTCTGCTTCATGGTGGAGTACCTGATAGCCATGATGATACAACTGTTTCTATTTTACTGGCATGGAAATGAAGTTATATGCGAGGTAAAATATATATGCATTTACATTTAGATGGAGTATGAGCACGGATGTGATTCCTCTCAGAGATTCGTCTTGAAAGCACGGAAGGACAGTACATAATGAAGCATTAACTGAACTGTGGTTCATTGCCGCATGTATTTTCTACGAAAGTTACTATAACTCAAATTATGTATAGATTTGTATTCATCCTTGTTGGAATAGAAATTTAAATTATTAAGAAATAGAATTGAAATTGAAATTATAAATAATTATATACGAGTAAGTGAATATATGTAGTGCACTAACTATAAACGCTAACGGGGATAAAATTAAATTACTGATGGACATTCAACATTATTATTATTGAGGATGGGAATAATATTACCACAAAGTTATTTTGTTCGCAAAGTTGGAAAAAAATATTATTTATATTGAGATAAGCACATCATTTATTTTGTAGAAATTTCAATTAGGCATAGCTTATTTCAAAGTACATATCGAGGGTAGAAAGCCAAAAGGGCGTTAGTGATTATTTCGAATTTTACTGAAGAACAAAAGAAAGTTCTGTCAATCTGATTTTGTCAATGTTTATTTTATTACTAAACGATTTCCATATTTGTTAATCCAGAACAAATATGGAAATCGTTTAGTAGTAAAAGGAATATTGATAAAACTTTATTTTGCTCTCCTGTAAAGTTTGAAATAATCACTAATGCGCTTTTGGCTTTCTAACCTCGATATCTACATACTTATTGTAATGTGGATTAATTATCAAAATTCTAATTTCGTTTTCTTTAAAATTGTTGTTATTGTTGACGCGGACAGATAGTGCAATTTTAAAATGTTTGATTTCAGAACGACAAGCTCCTCCTGTCTACGTACAGCTGCGAGTGGTATAATCAGAGCAGCCGCTTCAAGCAAAGCCTTTGGATCATGAGGAAAGGAGTCCAGTTGCCTGTCAAGTTCACTGTCGGCATTTTTTACTCCATGTCCCTGCCCACGTTCCTAGCGGTATGCACTATCAAGTTTTTCACATTTTTTTATGCGTTAAAACAAAACTGTATTGGATTTATTTATTTTTATCATTTTTCATAAAATGACATATTACAATTCAATTATTGTATAAAAATGATACACATTCTAATAATCTCTTCAGACCTCAATTAATTTTTATTCATAAAACCACACTGAACTAATCTCGTTCTTTAGGAGAGGGAAAGGCACATTTATACTGCAGTTAATATTTTTTTGAGAGACATATATAATTTACTATAATTTTTACTGATAAATTTATATAAATTTTAAAGAACTTTTTAGTACCTATTTTGTCCGATAAAGCAGGAAAACTTGTGAATTTTTAACTTAAGTAAAAATTTAATTTAATTTAATTTGTACCTGAATGTATCGATCATTGATATCTGATTTTACACAATTCGACAAGCAACCATTGGTACTAGAAAACAGTTATATTTCAGTTACCAATCATCAATACAATCGGACACAAAATCTCAAATAACACGTGTAACCGGTTAAAATTGCAGTTTGACCATCACTATTACGATGCATAAATTGTTAAAGTGTATTTACAGCATGGCCTTAATAACCTTGATCAATATTTATGACACTAAAAAAACTTAAAACACTAGAAAATTTAAAAAAAGTTTTATCTGCGGGAACACCAAAGATTTAAAAACTTTTATGGTTAGAGCCTATTGTTTCTACAGGTATTTGTTCTTGGATTCTGCTGTTGTGTCCAAATATTTCTTTAATTCTGTTTCAGATCTTGCGAGCATCTTATAGCTATTTCGCTCTCTTGCGTCAAGTCCAGGAAGGAAAACCGGCTGCCTAGAGGGAGCTGTCGACTAAGAGGCAGACAGTGGAATATATTGTTTGAATTTGTTTGATATTCAATCTCTCAATGAATTTTTTATATTGATTTCCAATCTTACCTAAATTATTCATATTGTTACGGGACGTGACTTTGGAAGGCAAATGAAAACACTAAAATAATTTTAAGTTTACACAGAAAGTCACTGTACACGAGTTAAATTGAAGTACTGTTCTTAATTATTGTATAGTCACCAAATGTCTACTTTGTTCAATGTTCGCGCGTAGAAAAACTTCTTGCCCCGGTAAGAACTTCCTTTATTCACTTTTGCTGGAATGTACACTGGTTATACTTTGTTAAGGTTATACTTTTAACACTTAACAAGATTGACTCGAACAACAAAGTCTCTAATATCTAATAATACACTGGACGTATGGGTTCTTCTGAGAAAAGCCTGGAAAGAGGTGATAGCAACAACTATTTAGTTAGTCCTATTTTCATAGCAAAAGCGTTTAGCTTAGTTTGAAAATAGTAAGAATATTGATGTGACACATATTCCGTGTTCGCATCTCTATTTTAAAAATAAAATATATAAATAAATCATTTTATTTTATTATTAATTCATTAAATTCACAAAGGTGACCCTAGATCGATTGGAGAAGTTTCCAGATTAAAAGACTAGATGTACAGCATTTTCGAATAACAGAAAAGTGTAAATGAAGTTGACTGATTTGTTAAAGTTTTAATTTATATAAGAAGTGCCCAGCGCTACACCAACCAAAATTATTATTCACTTATAAATATATAGAAATAAAACTTTATAAACGAAGCAATTTTTCGAGTACTATATTCGATAAAACATTATTCAGAAATAAAAAGAAATAATAATATATTTCCCAGAAATGTAATAATAAATAAAAAACATAAAGCACAATCATAATTATTTATTTTAATATTTCTGAACTATACAGTGACTGTATAAGGCCCGGTTGTTTCAAATTCGATCAAAGTAAGCATAGAGTTTAAACTGAAATTTTTACGTTCTCCACCAATCAGACGATCCGTTTTCGTAAAAATCTATGCTTTTATCGACCGCTTACTTTGATCGAACTTGAAACAACCAAACTAAGTAAACCAAAGCTCAACAGCAAGACAAATCTGGCAATTTTTAAGGGGACACACCTACCCAAACTTATATTACTTTTTGGAAGAAATCTTTCGAAATAATCATAAAATTATTTCTTCAGTGGTCATGCTTGGGTGGGTACTTATTGCGATATGAAAATAATGTATAAATGTAATGTGTGTTATTATATGCATGTAACTACATTTTCTATAAAAATGTGGCTGAATTATTGACATTGCACATATTTTAACTTTTGGCAATAAATATTTTTGTTATTACATGTTTCAAATTGTTAAACTTTTTTTTGAAATGTGATATTTGTTCCTGACCAGCGCCAGCGTGCTCAGCTTGGAAAAAAAATTGAGTAGTCGCAAATGATATGTAACATCTTTACTGTGACATGCAACTAAATACTCTTAAAAAGTAAAATGAATTAGTAAATAAGTCGCACTTTATTACAAAAATACGTTTTCACTCGAAGAGACTCCTCGGTTTGAAACGAAATTTAAAAAAAAATTCAGTGAGTCTCTCGAGTAACATCTTTTCTCAGTAACGCTTTGTTAATTTTTCAGTAATGTTCATTAATGACCTCAGGAAAGAAGTTTGCGGCTTGAGAAAGCAGTTTAGACAAGTTGGTAAGGAAATCTGCGGCTTCCCATGAACCGAGCCTAAAGCTTTTACAAATAATTTCAAAATAATTTTCTTATTCATACTGCAGAGAAAACTTTAAAATCGTGTGAAAAACCCAAAAAGTGGTTTCGAACCAAAAATATAGGTAGGTAGGTACCATTAAGCATACATGTGAATATATATCGCATAAAACAGCTTTGCGTTTGAAAATTATGTGACAAATGAACAGCTGGTTTTATTAATATTTTTCTTTACCAGTTATTTTAAAATCGCTTTATTTAGGATAAAATTCTTTTACAACCAATAATTTTTGTCAGAACAACCTAATTTATCGAATTTGACATTTTCTTCCATTGAATGTCAAAGTTAAATCTGTCGAATAAAATTAATAAATTCAAAATGGGAAAATTTTTTCATTCCTATTTTCTGTTATGTGTTTCCGCTGTCGTATTCACAAAATTACTCCCATAAACCAAGTGTAAAGATGTTACACATGAAATCCGGCTCAACTAAAACTAAAAAGGTGCGCTTCGGCTTGACTACACCACCGATCAAAATGCTTTTTTTCGCATTCTCAATCGTACATAAAAATATATTGCAGTGTTAAGGTAAACTGTTATTCAAATTGTGTTTGTGAGATTCTTGGTAACTGGTTATGTGTATTTCTGAGAACATTATAAATTTTAAAAATTGGAAGTTCTTCAACAACAGTTAAATCTGAGTTACCGACCATCACCCAATCCAAATTATAAAAACAGTGTAACTAATATTGTATAATATTGCATCTTTCATTAATTATGAATTATTATTTTGGGAAAATGGATCTTTTAATGAAACAGAAATCAGTTATTCATGGGTCATTTATTTATAAAATGTCAATTATATTTTATAACAGCATAAGATTCAACGAATTGATTTGTATGGAATTTTGCAGAACTCCAGATGTGAGTCGCACTTAGTTGACACACTAATCCTAATTCAGATCCTAGTTTTCATTTAAAAAAAGAAACCTAAGAAACATTTAAACCTTACTTTAAGTCTACAATTATTAATAAGGTATCATAAAATATCGCATGGAGATTCATTAATGGCGTATAATTACATAAATGGTGCTACACAGGTTCACTTCAATTTTATTTTCTATTAAGAATTCGAACTGGTAAGAATTTTGAACTCAATCAACTCAAAGATATTTTTATTTTTAAATTGAGTTTGGGATAACATATCTCTCATTCTTTGAATTTGTCTAGCAATTTAATTTTTTTGAAAAGGTGATTTTTTCACTAAGAAGTAGAATTTTTACAATTTGTATATACAGGGTTATTTGGAAAACATTAATAACCTCGCAGGACTATATTCCTCCCTTGATTATGAGTCGAAAATGTTCAAGCTATTGTGACCTAATATCAATAGTTAAGGAGATATGCGACATCAAAGTTTGCATTTTTTTTCAATATTTCTGACTTATTTTTTGTAAAACTTTGGACTATAAAATGATAAAAACCATGAAAAATTCCAATTGGAATGTTTTCCAATTGGAATTCAAAGGTTTTTATTTTTTTATTTGACTTGTGCTGAAGGGAATGAATTTTTAATATTCAATATGAGTTACTATGATGATAGTCCAACGTTTTACATAAAATACATAAAATAATTCAGAAATATTGAAAAAAAAAATGCAAACTTTGATGTCGCATATCTCCTTAACTATTGATATTAGGTCATAATAGCTTGAACATTTTCGACTCATAATCAAGGGAGGAATATAGTCCTGCGAGGTTATTAATGTTTTCCAAATAACCCTGTATTGCAGATTAATACCATTTCAAAATTATTTACTTTTTTTCACTTAGGTCCGATTATAGAGACTATACTTAGTTAGATTTAAAGGTTAAAGTATGCTTTAAAAGCGTAATTTGCTGTACAAAATAACACTTAAAGCGTACATTAACTTTCAAATCATTTATGTATATATTTATTTATATATTCATTTATGTATTGTCTCTGTATTTGGGTCTTAGTTTGTTCATATCATTTTATAATACTATTACATAATAGGATGTTTTATTCTTTATTAAATTTTCACTCCTTTAAATCATTTAATCGTTGTCAAAGTGCCATCATGAGTGGCCATTGCAATTGTTCTGTTTCTGAGGTTTTTTGGGATACCCGTCAGGATTCATTGTTTGCCATCTCCAGAAGTCTGAACCTACAAAAAGTAAGAAAAGTACTGAAACAGTCTACCAAACAACACACCAATTTAAATAAATAACATAACAAAGATTGGAACACTTAAACATACACACAATATTGCAAAAATGTTGGGATAATTCATCTAACAAACTACAGTAAAACCTTATTTATTTGAAATGCGCCATAATTCAAAAATTATAAAGCACAAAAGCCTCAAAACATTAATTTCATAGTTGATCATTCGAAAACCCCATAATTTGAAATAATTTTTAGACTCTTACCTCACAAATGAATATGTACATTTTAAGTGGCATAGTTTAAGTTTTTTTTTTAAGTTTTAAAAAGCTAATAATGCGTGCGGATTTTTTATCGCTCGCACTTGTGTGGGGTGTCCTTTATATTTATTATTTTATACATATATCGCGTTACCTTGTGGAATCCACTTCATCTATACATACTATATCATGATCCCTAAAATGGGGTAATCCTATGCTTCTTTCTTCAGTTGGCTGCCTTAACATACGCAGATATTTTAAGTTTGCGCTAATTTCTCAAACTTGAATGTGTTTAAAATCGTTTTTCATTTTTTTGAATTCGTCTTTTAGCACTTGTTCAGACATAACGGGAACCGCACAGTTTCAGAATCGCGTGAGATCCGCGCGGGTATTTATGTAGGTTTGTATGTGATTTTTCAGACACAACCGCACGGTTAGTCAAGCTGCGCGGTGCCCGCCACCCAACCCCTAGGAAATAGACTCGCGCAGTGTCTGCGCGATCCTATTACTATAGAGCCTTTCGAGAGCGTTCAGTTGCGTTGCGGGCACCGCGCGGTTCCCATGTCACAACAGGAGCACGCGTGGATTATATTATCTTTTCTATGGTTATGGATCGCTTTGACACTGAACTTTTTATTGATGAAGTGGAGAAAAGACCTGCAATATAGGATCTTCAGTGTGAGGATTACTCAAATACGCCAAGAACCAACTTGGCAGGAGTTGGTGGAGATATTTGGAAATGGTGAAAAGATGAAGATACGTTGGAAAAAAAGAGTATTTTAGGTAAGTAGGTTTTTATTCACCAAAAATGAACTGACAGTATGATATTTTTATGTCTCGCCATGGAACACGACCGTCGTTCACAAAGTAATGAGCGAATATATCTCTGATATTCAAAGATGGAGAACGGCACTGGAGCTATCAAACTGACGTTTATTTTCACGCGCACAAATCGCTTATTAACCGCGGCTGTGTGAACACATGACACAAATCGCGTGTTTTGAAACGCGCGATTTGCAATCACACGATTCCCGCCTGTCTGAACAAGCACTTAGTGTTTGTATGTGTTGTTAAAATATTTAATTTTCTTTGGAAGTAGATCTTAGTGTATTACCTTATTATTTCACATATTCGTGGAAGATTGTATTCTAATAACTGTGCTGTGTGTTGATTTGAGTCAGAAAAAAGGGAACAATAAAATATTTGGATTTTTTTTACAAGTGAGAACAGCAAATGTGTCGATATCAGGTACTTAAATAAATATGAATATAAAATAGGTCTCTGCATTAGCATAATAAATATTGTGTTTTTGAAATGATTTCTTGAAATACACACGTTTTTCACAAAATTAACAGCTTTTTTCACGAGTTTTATGATTTCGCAATCACATCACATGAATTTCAAATTAAAGCAGTTCTGCATTATTCGAATTCTTTTTTGGGTCCGTTTAATTTCGAATTAATGAGGTTTTACTGTACCTATCGGTTTATATTATCTCTTTCTGTTTCTTTAATAACATATTTTGTTGTTGTATCAAACTCGTAACTGAAAAAATTACAATATTAAATTAACTTACACATATCCTCAAGTGAGAACCTAGTCGTCCAATTGAGCTCCTTCTTCGCCAGAGAAGGATCGGCCCACATGGCACAGATGTCGCCCTCCCTGCGTCCCTCCAGCTGAAGCGGCACCTTGGATCCCGTAACACGCTCAAATACCGTCACAAGTTGGCGGACAGACACGCCCCGTCCTGTTCCCAGGTTATACACCTGAGGAATTAGATCGACAAATTATTGCTGCTGTTGGTAACTAAGGAGAGATTGTTTGATTAGCAGTAATAGTTAAGAAGTAACCATTGATTTTGGTGAAAAATACAAAAATTTATGCTTTTTTCTTAACTTTTACTATTACTACTGATCAAACTACCGATTCTAACAGTTAACATTCAAATTGGTGGCTCAATATTCAACCACCAAATATTTTGAAATTATAAAACTAACCTTGTAACATGGGTGATTTAAAATTAGAAAATTGATCATAACAAAATTCTTTAGTGGCACCTCATACACTTGTATCTGTAATAACTTTGTTAAGTATTTCTCGGATTCTATTGATCAAATGTTGCACCATTGTGAACATAAATTGTCAGATTTTTCTTTGGTAGATCAACCACAGAGTTTGTTAATCACTAAAGCGTCTCTGAGTGATATCATAGAAATAGTAAGGGGTATGAAACTTACTCATATGCCAGGTATTGATGGCATACGCTTGGGTGAGATTAAAAGAAACATAAATGTGCTAGGTCCCGTGATTGTTCATCTTATAAATACTATCTTGACACAGCATGAAATCCCAGGAATGTTAAAAATAGGAATTATAAGACCAATCTATAAAGGGGGGAAGCATGATGAATATACTAATTACAGGCCCATATGTATACTGCCTGCTATTGAAAAAATCTTAGAAAAATTTTTGCATACTAAAATCTATAATTACCTAATAAAGTTTAACATATTAGATCCGAATCAGTATGGATTTCAAAAACACAAAAGTACAGAAATTCTCATGGAAAATTTTTCAAATCATGTAAATTCAGAATTAAATGACAAAAATCATGTCATTATACTATTCATAGATAATTCTAAAGCATTCGATACAATAAATCGGGAAACACTCATAACAATCTTGAGAAGCATTGGCATAGGTGGAAATTTAATTGAAGTCCTAGTGGACTACTTAACAAATAGAGAAATTTTAGTAAAAATTAAAGACACATTTAGTAATCCAAAATTTACGAATACTGGGGTGCCCCAGGGATCTATTCTTGGTCCACTACTGTATATTATTTATGTATCTACTATGTCTAAAATCTTTAAGTATGCTAAGCATTTTGTGTATGCTGATGATACTGCTCTTGTTATCTCCCACAAGGATGTAAGATGGGTGGAAAATTGTATGCAAGAAGATTATAATGCTTTACTTAAATGGTCTCATGATATGGGTTTAATTATTAATGCAAAAAAAACTAAAGTCATGCATGTAAGGTCACCTCATATAACTGTGACTAATCAAATAAATATTATTTCCCATAATTTGATTGCTTGCATTCCGGAATTAATGCATCGTGTAATTGTGAAAAAATTGAATTAGTTAATGAATACGTATATCTTGGTATTACCATAGATACATTTTTCAAATGGGATATTCAGGTAAATAAGGTATGTAAGAGGTTGAGAACTGTATTGGGATGTATGCACAAGATTAAATACTATGTTCCAATACAGACTATGAAAACTATATATCAATCTTTAGCGGAATCGGTAATAAGGTATGGAATAACTAGCTGGGGTCTAACTTGCAAAACTAATATTAGAAAAATTCAAAATATTCAAAATTCGGCTATAAAATTAATAAATAAAGAAAGTGCTACTAAAAATATACAGGAACTCTTCAAGAAACAAGGCTCTATGCCAATTAATGCTATCTTGTGGTACAAACTAATTACACGATATCATGAAGATGGGACATATAAGCATAGATTGATCCATAAACATAGTACCAGATTTACGGTTAAAGAAGGACTACGAATACCGAAGGTCATAAATAAATATGGACAAAGAACATTAAAATATGTCATACCAAAAATATTATGTAAATAAAATCCCATGTCGTGTCAAAATGGATATTAATAAAAAAGGGCAAAATACAGAATTAATGAATATGTTATTAAATAAAAGAGACTTATTTTGATTTTGGTAATATTTATATTTTTTCTTGTATTGTTGTAAAGTATTGTTGATTTGTATTTGAGTTTATAAGATCTATTGTAATTAATTAATATGAGTGTATTTCTGGTAAATACAATTTATTTATATATATGTATTGATGCACCTACAGACAAATATCAATGTGATGTTTTGTGGGTCTGAGATGTAAAAAAAAATAAAATTAATAAATAAAAAATTAAAAAAAAAAAAAAAGTCAACTGATATTACAATTATGTATACCTAAATTAATTATTCAACAAAAATTTTTGATACACAGTTTTTTTTTCCTGTACAAATATCAGCTTTTGATAAGATACTTATACTTTTTTTTCTACATATGCATTCCACTGAATCACGACTAGGAAAAAGTAAAATGATTACCTGCGCTTGTGATTCTCTCGAGAGTTTTCTTAAAAGAGAGCCAATGAAAGATCCACCGATGACCACAGAAGGAATGCACAATAATGTAAGACCGGTAAGCTGAGGCGATATCACCAGGAGGCTACCGGCAGACCCTACAACCTGCAATTAAAAAATGAAGACAAAAATGATAAAATTACCATAAAACTCTTCATCAAACAATATGGCCCCATATTTTCACTGGTAATAAGATGTAAAAATAATAGGAGAATTAATATCTATGGAATAAAATGGTACATCAGTGCGACTGAATGCATAACCTTATTTTATTGATATATATTAGAGATGAAACGGATATCCATTAACTATCCGGTATCCGGCCTATTTTTACTATCCAGTCAGATACCGGATAGTACCTCAATATACGGCGGATACCGGATAGTACCTCAATTGCAAAAAATTCACAAAATTATCGCCAGTATATTGATAAAGGAAGATACTTGCAGGCAAATAAAAACCACACAATCATAGAAAAATTGTTTATTATTTATTTAATCAACAAATTGGTTAGTATTCAAAATTAACCAATGGCAAATTCTCTTTAAATAATAATCAATCTCGCTTGCAATTGCGTTCTTTTCTTCATCCTGGCACTGAATATTATTTTCATTTGCGACTTCGTCAAAACAATCCTGAAATGTATCGTGAGCTTCACGAATGACCATTGATCAGTTAATCAGTGATAGTCTCGTCACTTCTGTTTCTCTTAGCAGGCGTAGGAGATGGCGATAAACTTCCACTGTTAGAAGATTCATCGCAAGACATTTCTATAGGTTCCAACAAGATTTTCTGTCGGTCTCTTTCTGATGATATCTGGTTTTCAAGTTAATAAAATCATGAAGTCATATTAATCATTTTTTTCTGACAAAAAGCACATCATGCACATATGCAAAGTCACTGTCGACATTTTTTTTATTATCTTGTTATACAATACAAATTAAAATTATAACAATAACAAGTGAGCGCAGCATATAGCAGTCGGATATCCAGCTATCCGGCGTAAAGGCTTGCCGGATATCCGGTATCCGGCCAAATCACAATCCGTTTCATCTCTAATAAATATGTTAGTAAACACCTTGAAATACATAATATTACCTGAGTAATAGCTCGTAACCCATTTGATATTGTTTGCTTAAAACTGCTTTTGAAGTCCTGCACATCAACAGTCAACCTGCAAACATTTGAAATAACTTATATGTACATTGTCGCTAGAAAGCTAGAGTTGTAAAAGGCAATATAATTATGGTCGGTGATAAAATCTCTTATCTAATTCATATGAGTAATGCCCACCCACAAAATGAACAATAAATACCTTAACACTCAACAAACTAACAAAAATAAAATACAATTTATTAAAAACCAATTGTCATAGGCAAAATAAAGTAACCGTTTTCTTGCACAGATAATCTATTTTAATTCAATATAACAGCTAAATTTTTCTAAAAGAAAATTGGGTGTGTGTACTTGTATACGCAGGTTAAAAGTTATACATACTTCTTTGACATGCACATTCTATCCAGCTATGTTATAACTAAAGATAAACATATAACAAAAGCTAGAATTTCCATCAATGACAGTTCTCCATCAAGTTACCATCAATATCTAAAATACACATTGCATAAGTATCCACATACCGAATTGCATTTTGCTTGTACAAAAAAAGAAAATGAAATGGTAAGCATATAATTCAATCAACATAATAATAATAATAAATCAAAATTTAGAATATTTTGAGTTTGTTCAAATCTTTCAGAACAGTGCTGGATTTATGTCACAGAGACATTATTAATCAATTAATGTATATTATAGATATGTCGCTAATGAGAAAATCTACATTGATTTTTTACGGAATTTTGAGAGCAATATACCAAATGACTTCTATATACCTACTTTCCCATAATAAATACAGCTTCGTCTCTGTGAGATATTTATAATATACATTAATCAAAATTTACATTTTGCCTGTAACATATATACGAATGAACGCATCCGGAATGCACTGCTGGGGCACGGGATGGGTAAATATCATTCGGAAAACCGAAAAACTCAGAAAGCCATCTTAGTCTTTCATTGGTGAGTGTGACTTCATGGTGCGAAAATATTCCGTTGCATAATGCACATTATGATGAATCCTAAAATTTCACTCTAACGCACATAAAGAAGAATAACTTAAAAAATCTAGGATTTAAAAGGTTGCAAAAGTCAGAAGTAATGCGAGCGGTAAAAATATTATTGCATGTATCCCTTCTAACTGTTCAATTTTCATTTGAAAAGAAAAAATCATTAAAATAAGGATGGTACATATAACACTATACAACCCAGTACTCTAATATCAAAAAGTTAAAGGTGGTCAGCCTTATCAATTTCATATACCTATGTAATTGTTTTTTCTTCCTATTAAAATTGTACAGTGGCAGTATTTTCAGTACCTAACACATAATTTATTTAAAAATTAGCCATAAATAAATTTTAAAAATGTCAACAGTATTGTTGTATTTTCATTTTTTTAGTCAATTTAAACAAATTTATTCAATGGGCTTGTCTTTTTTCATTGTGACATTATTATTACATATATCAGTAGTGCAGTGTGTAGATCAGCAGTCTGTTTTAAGTATATTAAATATTTTTTTGAGAAAACTCATTTTACTTGGAATTTTACGTGGAATTTTAAGACCTAACTTTGTGATATTTTAAACAAATTATTAAATGAATGAACAAATTATCAAAAAGATGCACATAAAAAAATCTATTGAAAAATATTTGGTAATAAATTGGTATCACAGTTTTCGGCAAAGAAAGGTTTTGGGTAACCAGATATTTTTGATATGTAGATTTTTTGCTGTGATCTAATTGACTTATCTAATTTGTTTTAAACATAACACATGGTTTAATATAATTGATGGAGCCTGTAACCGCTAGAAGACGCGTCCCCAGGTGGCGGATAGGGAAATGCTCGCCAGATATGGAGGGCAGGAGGGAAATAAAATACCTCCCGCGGACCAACAGGTAGTAGCGTCTGTTCCCCATGTTAGGGGCGGCTACAAACAGCGTCTGATCTCCATGTTAGGGGTGGCTGAAAATAAACACACCAACCTGCATGGCAAGCGTGGCGCGTATATGCCAAAAACCTTCCTAAAGATACTTACGTGTTGTGAAATATTATGAAATTACCTGTTAAGTGGTTCACACTACGTGTTCTGATGGTAAGCAAATATTTTTTGATAGATAGATTTTTTCCGCAAATCTTTCCAATTGATTCATCTAATTTGGTTTAAATCTCACATATTGTTAATTAATAATTAGATGTTGTGAAATATAATGTAATAACCTGTTAAGTAGTTCACCAGTTCGTGTCCTGATTGTAACCAAATATTTTTCGATAGATAGATTTTTTTCTGCATATCTTTCCGATTGATTAATCCAATTCAATTTAAAAATTACAATTTTTAAATTGAATTAGTTAGGTGTTGCAAAATATTATGTAATAACCTGTTAAGTAGTTCACCAGTTCTCTCTTCATCGAAAAATGCAATATCTTGTCTGATAATTGATGAGAATAAATCTTGTTTCATCTGACAGGCGACTCCTTCTCCAATCTCAGCCAGAAGGTGGATGTAGACAAAAGTGAATACTGCCTGGAACCGAAAATTATTATTTATAGATAAATTATTTATGTATTATTAAAAATCAAGTTGTATTAATATCGTGAATATGTACAACTAGTATTTATAGATAAGAATTCCGTTTTTTCTTAATGCAAATCTTCTTAGTCGACGAGCTCATGAGCTCAAACTACTTTCCTCTGCATTTCACAATCCTGGGATTATATAGTTTATTTGAGGTCAACATCTTGTTCTCCGTCCTTATACATTCCTGGTGATCCCCAATTTCTCCAGGTTGTTTCCCTGTCTTCTAGCAACATGCCCAAAGTATGGAAAAAAAAAATTCCTACACGTTGTGCAAAGTACTTCTTTAATACTGAGTTTTTGAAGAATAGAGACATCTGTCTTGCAGTCCATGGTATAAGCAGCATACCATGCCAACACCGTATCTCGAAGGTGTCAAACTTGTTTCTTAGTATGCTGTTCGATATAACATACTTGGCCATACCACGTTTTCTTCGAACCTCACCTTTATTCCCTCCAATTTCTTTAGATGAGGTGTGATGATTCATCTTAGGCCCGGTTGTTTCAAGTTCGATCAAAGTAAGTGGTTGATCAAAACATAGATTTTTCGAAAATGGATCGTCTGATTGGTGGAGAACGTAAAAATCTATGCTGTAAAAGAACGCTTACTTTAATCCAACTTGAAACAACCGGCCCTAAGTAATCAAAATATATTAACATTATGTATGTGTTTTAAATTATTGATTTTCAATTGCATACATTTATTTTTCTACAGATGTGGTCACTGGATAACCTAATCATATAGAAACTGTCAAGATTTAATTTGCTTATTAATTTAATTTCGTTAATTTATTTAAGCTCTGAGGTGAAACATTATTATGGACCATTTAACATGATATTTTACCTGTGCGACGTAAAGAGCGACCAGTTTAAATGCAGGTGCTTTAACATCTTCCAAAAAGTCCACATTGCCATCACGAAGGGTAGCCAGGACGTTTACCACGCTCCCAATCAGCTGAGGAATGTAAATATTGACAGCGGCTACGGCCAGTGCAGCCTGAAAACAATGACACGGCGCAGCGTTAGAATGATTTGCGAGGTAAGTGGAAAATGGCATATGTAGAGTCAGTTATGGCAATGTAATTACTAATATGAAAAATGATGCATAATAGTGGTTTAATCACAGACCACCAAAATATAAAGTCACTAATGTAAATTTCTTAGTACAGTCTGATTCCAATACGTCAGACTTGTTTAAAAAAAATTACTGGGTGCTTGTAAATTTATTTACAGAATTTATTTAGAGAAATTACAGAAACATTTTTTTTTAAAATAGAGATGGAAAAATTGAAAATATGTCACATTAATATTTACAATTTTCAAACTAAGCTAAGCTTGTGCTATGAAAATAGGACAAACTTGCTGGTGTCCTGGAATGGGGGCTCAAATCACCGACCACCTAATCACTAGGTGAGCGTCATGACCATTACGCCAACAAGCTACTCAAATTATGATAAAAGTATAATGTCAACGGTGAATAAGACGAGCTTTTTTATAAAAAGACATTTTTGCTTAAAAGAGACTCGGTTTGGAATGAAATTTTAAAAAATAAAAAAAATAATGTCTGGCACAAAATGTGTTTTCTTTATAGACGTACCACTATAACTTGGCGTGCGAGGGAGGGCGTCCCTATCACGAACAGAAGTTGTCAGGGTGTAAATTTATTACACAATACATAATGTACAGAATGTCCGGTGACCGGAGTCGTATTAAATACAGAAATTTGGTCGGGTAGCACTAAAGAAACCATGCAGTAATGGCGGCCGTTCGATCTGTCAAACTGTCAGACGGTAATATTGGTCCATTATTCGCTTTTTCAGCTTCGCAAAACTTTAATACTTCATTGGCAATTGTTCTTGCACCATCCCGGACTATTTAGGATGTTTTGGACATTATAATTCAGTGTATATTGGTAATCAAGATGTCACAGCTCGCACTAAAAGACGAGAATGAACTGAATGACAAGGCGAGGGGTTACCGCCGGGTGCGGGCGGGGCGGGTTTTAATTCAAAATTCGCCGCATGCCAAGTTATGTTGGGCAACCAATACTAGGGGATATTCTTCCACTGAGATCCAATTCCCTCGCCTAAAGGGGTCCAGTTCATCTCTGTACAATTTTATGCTCGTGGCTTCATTTGATTTTTTTGTATATAAATAACACAAGAATTTCTTGATTATGTACGTAATCATTAAAATTTTCTTTTTGTGTATTTTGTAAATGGGATGGAGTTATGAAACTAGGATTAATTTATGTAGAGCATATGTGAGAAATGAAATAACTTAACGTTTGAATCAGAGAGCAAGTTTACAAATATAAGATATGAATCTGTGAATTTAAAATATCATCCAAATTTTGAATCTGGTGAATTTAAAGTGTCCATCCAAATTTTGTATCCACTCTGAGAATTCAAAGCCTCAGCAATAAGTTGGCTCTATTCTCCTCTGCTCCTATAGTGATAGTCAAACTGTTATTTTAATGGGTTACACATGGTACAGTCATTTGAGATTTGTATCTGATTGTTGATTGATAACTGAGATATAACAAATCTCAAATAATGGTTAGAGTGTCACCAGTCAAAATAACATCACCACTCCACATCATCACATCATTGATAGATGAATCATGTACATAAATGAGTTTTTATACTTATGAGAATGGATGAAATAATCAATGATTTAGTATAAAAAATCATTTAAACTAAACATTTATGAAGTACTTTTTTGAATTGTAGATAAAACAAGATTTTATCTCATAAATGTATCATTATAACAATATTTTTATACTAAAACATTGCTCCATTCATCCACACTTGCTATAAAAAGCCATATATACTCATCCACAAGTACATAATTCAATAGTCGCCCTCTGGCATAACATGGAGATCTCACCCAACTATGGAATCGTGATTGTCGACGCTCCATTTTCTCTCTGGTTTGTAAAATGATAAGTCAAGGCTCTTCCATCCGAGTGAAAGTCGTTCTATTTTAAAAAGCTTGATAATTATCATGACCTTTTAGGTTACATCAGCGACTCCCCAATACTGTTTTTGCAAAATGGAATCTTTCTCAGGATTTTGAGCTCTACACCTACAATTTGAATGATATGACTAGATAATATACATACCGCAATAGCAGCTATGAAATGCAATCGATAAGGCAATAAATAAGCCCAGAATTTTTCCCAATCAAAATTTTGCTGTTCTTGCCTATAAACTTTCTTCAAATCGAAGTCTTGTGTTTTTGGTGCTTGCTTACAATGCACAATACAATTATTCACAAAAACATTCAGAACTGATCCGGCACACAACCCAAGGCCTATTTTCATTGATGGACGGAATATGTTCTCAAACCCTCTCTTGAGAGTGCGATCTGAACATTTGGTGACAGCATTTCTTGTAGTATTGTAAAAATGTAAGCTCTGTTTGTGTGTTTGTAGTAAGCCCCTCCAGCTGCATGTTGAGTTGTTGACATTGCTAAAACAGAAAAACAAAATCAAATTCAAAGTGTGAAATATTAATTTTTTAATTCATCTCAAAAATAATTCCGAATAATTCAAGCGTTAAAAGTGGCTATCAAGAGTTAAAGAGACGTATTCGTAATATTATTTCAGGATTACTATGTAAGTTATTATGTAAATTTGTGAAGATCATTGTGAGGTTATTATCAATGATTTTTATATAAACAAAATACCTGATGGCTGATCTACAGCTGAGCGGCAACTTAAAAACTTTCCACATTTTAATTCTTAATTTATAACATATCTTAATATTACTGATGATGGTAAATTTTTGCAAAATAAAGGCGAAGGTTTTAAGAAACGTCTACCACTAATGACCATAGTTCAAATTTGACGTTTTTTCTATGGCGAACCGAAACGTCAAATTGGTGTTGCTAACATTTAGCATTTGGTATTTTGTTCAAGGAGGAACTGGTATTTTAGAAATTTATTTTGGAATTTACTTATTATGCAAACAATCTCCTCTTTTAGAATTATAAAATATTGAAGTTAGGTTAATAGGAATTTTTTTTTTTAAATAATATTGTAGTACGTGTAGAATATTAAATTCTTTCGAAATTTCACTTAAACTATCGGGTGCTGGAGCACAGATTTGCATGAAAACTTTTGTACCCTCTGTGTGCCGGAGCGCAGATCTGCGCTCCCTAGACACGTATGCTAATTCGGCCTATTTTACCTGCGTTTATAGGTTTTTAAAGTTTATTCTTTGTTGTATCTCAAGTTTTTGCCGCGCAAACCGGACAAAAAATCATTCCAAATATCCTCTTTGAACCACGCATTAATTGTGTTATTTATCTGCTAAAAAAGTTTTTTTTAAATAAAAAAGTGTTTAAATTAAGTATTTTTATATTCTTTGATACATTTAGAACGAAAATATTGAAACAGAATATATGCAGTGTTATTGCTTCCATGGTTTTATTCGATAAACATGTGCGTACATTTCTGACAGTAAATTTCGTTACTCATTTTCATAATTAATGAATAAGTAATTATTGTACTAGTAATTATTGAAATATAAGTAATTATTGAAGTCTGTATATTGAGAAACCAGAAACTGCAACTTCTTAAGGATTATTGTTGATTTTTACATGAATATAACCATCACAAAAAAGTGTCTAAAAAACAGCAATCGTGCGCAAATTGCGCGCCAGACAGGGTACATTCCGCGTTACGTACGGCCGGCACACTACCGGTTAACCCAAATATCAGTAACAATTTTTCTATGATTCCATCTAAAATAATAATATAAATAGTTTATTCACACACTTCTGTTTCGTTGAATATTTGTCTCTTAATTTGTTTTGTTACTTTCTATTTTTTTCTGTGTGTAAAGTGAATGCAGGACTGCAGTAGGCGGGATACGTTCAGTGACACACAAGACCCTCATACACAAGCCATCAGGATCGAGACCGAGAGAGGAAGACCATGATGAAGAAATTTCACGACATGAAGACCTGCAAGAAGTAAACGAGCGTCACGAATACGAATATCAAACCGGCGAATACGAATACGAATAATTTAACAAGGTAATAAATAATACACCACTGTTCTTTTTTTTTACCACCGGCAATTTACCACCGGCAAATTTTTGTTCAAAAATTGTTTTTGTTTGTTCATTTTTAACTACTCAGACGTTAGGCGATTTCTTTTATGCCTTTATATATTCCCAACTGTGAAAATAATCTTTCTGAGGCGACAGTAGACGGCTTTAACGAAAAATACTTCTGGGCCTGTTTTTTCAGCTTAGGGAAATATGTATATATCTTCACGTCAAAAAAGTAATGGAACAGCAGAAGGTGAGATATTGGGATGTTTTAGATATTTTAGAGCGAGTCCCCAAACAAAACAAAGTAAACTCGTTTATTGGGATGTTTTAGATATTTTAGAGCGAGTCCCCGAACAAAACAAAGTAAACTCGATTAATAAATGATTAGTAAACGAGATTTCATTTATGTCTAGCACTAATAAGTATATGGTCTATTTGGTTATTTGTTCTGCCATTGGGGTGTTTTCACGTGACTTTGTGTGTATTTTTATAGCGTACCACCTATGACCGTATTGTGAGATGCTGCAAAGTTTATCAGATGTTCTCCGTTCACGTTTTTCCAATTGTTGGTGTAAAGCAGGGCTCTCTACCAACTTACGCGTTCAAGTCCCCTATTATGGTTTTAATATCTCGCGGTGGGCATTCATCGAAAGCTTTCTCCAGCTTGTCATAAAAATCTTCCTTTTTATCGGTGGGTTTGTCCTCTGTTGGTGCATGGACATTCAGTATGCTCAGGTTGAAAAATCTTTCTTCAACTCTGAGATACGCTATTTGAGGGCTGATTGCCCTAAAGTCCATGACTAGATGCTTTGCTCGTTTGCTTATCAGGAAGCCTGTCCCCTTGTGTGGTGCTTTTCATGACAGCTATAATACATGCAGTAGTCTAATACTAATACTAATACTTATACTGATGTTGGTGCTGATGCTGATGCTGATGCTAATGCTAATTCTAATGCTATTGCCAACGTTAAGCTAATACCCATGCAATTCGCCGAGGCCAATGCTTGCGATTACAGCTAATGCTTGTGCTAACGCTAATGCTAATGCTCATAACAATTGACATCTTGAGAACTTAAGAAATCTATTCATTCAATATTAAGGGAATCCCCGATAGTAAAGTGCGTAGGTGTGTTTGGATACACGGTACATAGCCAAACTGTAATTTAGGTTGCGTTCAGTTATAAATAGTTTGTTTTTAATATTCGTGACGATATTCAGCGAATACAAATATTCGTATTCGTATTCGTTGGATCACTAATTTCGATGGTTCGGTAGCACAAAAACACTATAAATTATCAAGTTTTCGGGAGAGAGGAAATTTTTTTTTTCTAGATTTAACTAAAAGTAATAAGCATGCCAAATTTTATGTACCTACTTAAAAGTTAAGCCCAACAATATACGAGGGCTGTTTGATAAGTCAGTGACTTTTTTAATAAAAGATTTTTTTTGGCAAATAAATGTTTTATTTTTCAACATAATCTTTCTTTAGCTCGATACATTTAGTCGCATCATTTTTCCAATTTTTTTATTCCTTCCATATAACAGGTTTTTCAAGGCCCTCAAAATAGGCATTTGTTTTGTGATGACCTCTTCATTCGACCCAAATCTCCTACCGCCCAGCCATTTCTTCAGGTTTGGAAACAGGAAATAGTCGCAGGGGGCTAAATCTGGAGAATATGCTGGATGGGGTAGCAGTTCGTAGCCCAATTGATGGATTTTTGCCATAGTGACTAGACATGTGTGCACCCGTGCATTGTCTTGTTGGAACAGCACTTTTTTTTCGCCAAATGCGGTCGTTTTTGCTTCAAATCAATATCGGATCTGTCTAAGAGCTCTGAATAATATTCGCCGGTAATCTTTCTACCCTTCTGATGGTAATCGATGTCAATGACACCACGTGCATCCCAAAAAACTGTGGCCATGACCTTGTTGGCTGACAGACCCACCTTGGCCTTCTTTGGTGCACGTTCACCCGACGAAACCTACTGTTTTGATTGTTCCTTGGTCTCTGGTGAATTGTGATGGATCCATGTTTCGTCCACGGTTACAAAACGGCGCAAAAACTCGTTCGGATTGCGGCTGAACATCGCCAAACACTCCTTTGAAGTGGTCACACGGTCGCGCTTATGGTCGAGTGGGAGCGATCGCGGCACCCATCTCGCGGATAGTTTTTTCATGTCCGAATATTCATGAAAAATGTGATGTACTCTTACAGTTGAGATGCCTACAGCCTCAGCAACCTCATGTACTTTCATTCTCCGATCGTCCAATATTATTCCATGAATTTTATCGACGATTTCTGGCGTGATCTCTTTTGGGCGACGTGGACGTTCGGCCTCACTTGTGCTGCTGGTACGACCACAACGGAACTCAGTAAACCACTTCTTAACCATTGAAATTGATGATGCGGAGTTCTCATAGTATTTATCAAGTTTTTACTTGGTTTCAGTGATGGTTTTTTTACGCAAAAACAATGCTTAATCAGCACACGAAATTCACTTTTGTTAACCCTAGAATCCTACACCGTTTTGCCCAACCGATTTTCCTAAAAGGGGTGCCTGGGCACCCCAGACTTTGGGAGTTGTTATTTTTTTAATGAAACAATTTTAAAAATATATTTCTCTATTAGAGGTAGGACTATAAATTTAAGATGAAAAATCAAAATAAATCTACTTATTATTAATTAGTTGCAGCATTTTTGGCATATTTTTATTTGAATCCAAGCATATCGGAGTTTTGCACTTCGCACACTGAGTTTTGCTCTTCTGGTCCTTACTCCTGGGACAGAATCCACAATGCCCCTGGATGTGATGCTGAGGAATCAAGCTTTCATTTGGCATAGGTTTTTTAAGGATACCACAAATAATTTCTATTATATCACTCCTCAAACTTGGCTTTCGCAGGAGTTCTACCAAATAATTATTCACGAGCTGGAGTCCCAATTTTTTTTAAAGGTTCTTCTGAATTTTATTTCTGATATATTTATTGCCTTTGAACATTTGTAAAAAACCCAAGAGTTAAAGCCAATTTCATTCAAAAGTCCATAAAAAATCGACACATCGGCCACCATCGCGATTTTCTTTGGACGGAGTATTTTTTAGCCATTGCATCGAAAACATCGATTCCTCTTTTGGTTTTACTGTAATAATTAATTATTTCCTGGAGCTCTACTTCATTACTTTTCACGAAGAGTTGACAACATAATGATGACCTTCTTCTTAGTTGATTTTGGCGGACAATAGGATAAGAGAGTTAGATCCATCATACGCAAACATAGCAGAGTTTTTTCTCGGTCTCGTAGCTCTAAAAATAAGACCGGCATTTCACTTTATTTTTGCTTGTTGTAACTACCATCGTCAAGTCTTTTACAAGTAAATTCTTCGCTGAAAGAATGCTGGTGAACCAGTTATCCATGGATATTATTCAGTGGACCGTAATTGCCCATTACATAAAGTAGGATGACTAAAAGAAAATGACTAAAATTTTAAATTTAAGGTTATTGCAATAATTAGTGATAATAATATAATCAATATTATTAAATATCACGTAAATAAAAATCAAGAACTTGTAGAATAATTTAATTTATATTACACAAATACTTACGATTTTCCTACACCGGGTGCCTGAGCATCCCGCAACACATGTATATATGTCTACATAACTCGGGGAGGTACTGCCCAATGGAGAGTACTCGGCCGCAAAGTAAAATACGCGGACGTATAAAGTTATACCAACAAAACAAACGACAAAATAACAAATTGAAAATGCTGTGGGGTGCTCCAGTACCCCAATTAGGATTCCAGGGTTAAAATTTACGAGGCCGTCCGCTTTAAATAATTGTCAAACACAAACTAAATGACGCAGCCTGCTCAAAATTTAGTAGTCTATTAATAGATGGCGGTTGACGGCAGAGTGTTGCATTTAATGTTACTAGGCGGGAAATTCAAAAAGTCACTGACTTATCAAACAGCCCTCGTATCAGCTGATGAGTCGTTGAGTTTTAAAATCGTTAATTCATGAGATACGTTTTAGATTATTTCACTACCTGTGGTTCTTGGGAAACTTTTCTCTGTCTTACGGATGGAACCGTTTATTCTGAATATTTGTATGCCTAAGTACTAATACAAAAACGTATTTTTTGTAGATTGGTTAGTGTTATTAAGGTGTCAAATTGTAAGTCAAATGATTTACTAGGATTTATATATTATATGAAATTACATAAGATATTTTGTCGCTGCGGCATAGTGTGTATCTTAAAAAGTGTGCACTCTACTCGAGTATAAGTTTTATTTCGATAACAACCCAAAAATAAAACATTTGCCCATGGCATTAGGCGGGCTTTGATGTTGTCGAGAGCGGATTCGAAACAAACGAAAAACTCATTTAAAAGAGCGGGAATGTGAGGTTATGGGCGGGAAACAATGCCAATGAAACAATTAAAGTATGAAGTGGCCGGGGGAGGGAGGTATCAAGTACTTGTCGGGCTGTTATTATGAAATTAAAGGAACACTCAAACATCTGGTCTTCAACGGTATGCGGCAGGAGAAATCGAACATTAATCTGCGCAATTCTTTGGGTTGCTACTGTTTTTTTTATTAGAGGGTTTTACTAAAACATTAGATATTAGATTTAATTCAGCGGTAAAATTTGCCACAAAAACCGCTTAGAAATCGGACTACCTTGCTATTCCGCATCAAACTGGTTTCAAATTGATAGGTATAAAGTATGCCTTGCTGTTTTTGTTTGTTTAAATTTAATTCATAGTTCGTTTATAACATAGGTGCTTATTTATTTATACATTCTGCATTAATTATATTTGCTAGTATTTATTACATTACATACATACATTCTTAACATAAAATTATAATACTAATGTTGAATTTTGTTTGGAAGATATTTGCACCTGGTGAGCTTTATGACAAGCTTAATTATTAAAGAACTTACTAATAAAGACAAAGATTTTTTTCATTTTAAAAACGCAGAGATGACATGTAACACTTTTTGATGTGAAACATCTTTCCTTTCGCCTTCCTGCAATCTGTGGCAGTGATTTCGTGAAAAACGACGGAAATGCGTAATAGGAAATAAGACTTGCGCAATTTCATTTAACCAATGAACGCGCGCGGAGCACGCGCCATGGACAAAAAATCATAATTTATAAACAAATCAATGTCCAGCATGTGCCATCACAGCGAAGATGTACACTACCAGCCAATGCTTCTGATTTTGTATATATGTTGCGAGACTGGTGTCAAGCGTGTGGATGTTGTAACTTTGATATATTTTTGCTTATATCTTCGAAACTATCCAATAAATACTTAATTTTTTTATATTAATGTAAACAATAACTACCCTTAATGATTTACATTCTCAAATTTTATGTAATTTAGGTGATTATTTTTAAATATTTATTCACAAGCCGCACGGGCACAGCTAGTGTTAGTACAAGAGATCAAATAACATTGAAGATTTACAACTTCTGCTGAACCAAGTAGTGAATATATGTGAGAATTTTGTACATCTCACAGCAAACTTAACGCAGTTAACAATGAAAGTCTTTTTATTGCTAGAACGAAATTAGAGAAGGTACAAAGTATTGCATATCCATGCAAAGCCTAGATGATGCAGTCTATGTATAGACGAATTCGTACTATAGTTAATGCGCTGGGTACCTACATAAAATAACTCGGTCTGTGGTGAAACAGATCGCCCAGGTACTCTGTAAGTGATCATTTGTATTAACTCAGGGAGTCCAGCACTCTGGCAAATAATTTGACATCATTTGCCCATCAATCTTGTTCTTCTTGCTAATCACAAGTAGCGGCTCAACTGACTATATTTGAAGGTAAAACATTTTAGAGATGACCAAAACCTCCATAATTTTATGCTGCCAGTTTAAATAGTGGCCAATGTTATCTAATCGTTAGAAGATAGATAAAACGTCGAATGTTACATAAATGAAATTATGTTTTAAATATTTATACTACTTGTCATGTATTAAAGAAGGAAACATCATGCGACTACAACGATCTTTTCTTATTCTTACTAAGCGACCTTATGAAACTCTAAAAGCTATGACCGAA
Source organism: Agrypnia vestita (assembly GCA_016648135.1). NCBI lineage: Eukaryota > Metazoa > Arthropoda > Insecta > Trichoptera > Phryganeidae > Agrypnia > Agrypnia vestita. The sequence continues at coordinate 374,626 of JADDOH010024723.1, read as the reverse complement.
ATCGCAAAAGAGCGCCATCCTTGTCCCTTTGCACTCCAGTCTGGTAGATCTTAATATTCCCCTACCTCTTGCATGCCTGTCACGGCTGTCCATCAGCGTCATGGTCTTTCCTTCGGTTTCCTGTTAGCTTGTGTATTGTCTTTGTGCGAAATACATGTTCCGCCCACTTCAACTTTCAAGCTTTCACTTTCCTCGAGATACCTGGGCTGTTATTCTGTTTCCGAAGTTCCAGATTCTTTAGCCTTTTGAATTCTCCGGTTAGAGATTCTCGTATTAGATCTTGCGCAAGATTTTATTTTCCAAGACCTGTAAACCTGTTTTCTTCACACCGATAGAGAGTTATCAGTGTTGCTCAATCTTTAGATTCTGTGACAGTAATCTCAACGATAGTAATTTTCGTAAAGCAAAGATGTTTCCTTGTGAACTATACAGAATTATCTTTAATTATTGTTACTAATACTTTATCAAACTTTTAAAATATATGTAAAAAAAAACTACTAATGAATATTTTTACTTTGTTCAAATTACTCTGCCGAGCACATACTCCTGGCTGCTTATTTTCTTTTATATTCGTAGATTGTAATATTGTTCTATATGCATCTCAAGTCGCATACCCATCAGCGAGATGTTTCACGCCAATCTATCACAGGAAATGGAGCCTATTATAATATTTTTAAATTCGTATCCAATGAGATATGCGGAAATTTGATATACTATTTTTTTCATTTTCGCAAGGTACTGATGTTGGAACCTCGCCTACTCAAAATTGAATAAAATTAGGGGTAGTCTTATTCAATCACTCAAAATGCATTCAATCAATGCGTCAATTGCGAGATCGTCTTTCTCCTGCGACGTCATCCGAGTACAAGCTCACCCCACGATCCGCTGCGCCCCGGCCAACCCTCATTGCTTACAAATTCGATAATATTCAGGGGGCGCGCTGCCCTTCGATCCTCTACCCTGAAGTAAGCACCTGTTCAGGGCCCTACTTAGGTCATATTACGCGCGTACCGTATTCGTAAATCCGCGTGTAAAAAAGGTATAAATTTAACAGCCAAAATACAATTATTGTGAAGCTGGTCTAGAATGTGGAAATATTTATCCAGTAAAAGAATTCAAGTAGATACTATTTTTCGGAATAATTTCCTTCCGTATGATTATCGAGCTATTCGTAAATCTAGAGTTCATTTTTTCGGGTCAACAAGTGAGTTCAGATAATTCCATTTTAACATTGTTGGCCGCCTTTGTGCTTTTTTCATTATTATTAGCCTCCAGATATGTGATCAACTTGTTTTTTTCAAAGCTTGCTGGCGCTTGCTAGTTCCAATATAATTTTCACCCTGTTGCTGCATTAAATGTGGAGTATAAAAGCAAAGACAGCAATATCAAAAAAAAAAACGAATGCAGTCATCGAGGATTACTAATTTATAATGTACTGAATTCGAGATTTTATAGGAAAAATTTATTGGAAACACGATTTTGTAAGGGATCATCATCTCATGACTCTTGGCTCTACAACCCCTGGTGGATTTTGGCCTCCTCAAGAGTCTTCCTCCATTCATCTCGGTTTAGTGTCAGCTCTCTCCAGTTCAGAAGCTCCAAAGCAGAAATATCTTTGAGGACGTTGTCACTCCATCTTAATTTTGGCCTTCCTAAGCTCTTACGCCCTATCGGCCTTGAGTAAGTTTGTAAGGGAAAGGGAACATAAAATCTAGAATTCCAGTACATTTAAAATTAATAATTCTCGGTGACCGCATTAGAAGCATTTTTATAATTTTTTGGATATTGCTGCCTTTGCATTTAAACTCCATATATTATGTTTTTTTGAGAGCCCTCCTATATTTTCATATATCGTTCACTTCGAGACCAATTTTATAAGCTTTGCATACCAGATTTTGAAAACTACATTCATTCACACTTTACCAAATACGATAAACTTTTATGGCTTTTATGGCAACCCGCAATAGGGTTTGTGCAAAAAAAAAGTGAACGGTCGAACCGCTCCGTCGCCGCGCCGCAGCCGCCGTGTGGCGGCCCTGCGCCCGCCTCGGACCTACCCGGCGCGGGCTATTGACTTAATAGCTTGATTTATACACTTGTTGTGCCAAATACAAATCTATTACTGCCGTTTTATTAAATCTTTTATTCATGTGCGCCGGGGGGCGGAACACCGCGGCGCTGCGCCCAGCGCCCAACAGATGTCGTCGAGTGGCGGCGATGATCGATAGCACTCCATCTTGGCGGGCGATGAATTATTCCGACTACTGTTTAATTTCATTCCAGCGTTTGAGAGAACTGTAATACCGACCGTTTGTTGCGACACTTTGAACATGTTCTAGTACATTTCGTTTGTACTAATTCAAAATTTGAGTCAAGTTCGATAACTTTTTACTTCCTTTCTTTTAACTCGTGGCGTCTGCTTGCTTAGTTGCTTGACGAAAAAACTTTGGATCGATTTTTAACCCTTTTCCCGTGATCCAATCGAGCTGAAACTTTGCAAGCAGACTCGTGGCGACGATCGATAAGATCTATCAAATTTTCGTTAAAAAATTAATAATTATAGTATAATTTCGGATTTTTAGAAATTTTTATGGTTTTTTCAAAATCATTACAAAAGTTTGATTACTACCAACGGCGGGCTGAAAACGTCACGGAATATTTAAAATTTAAATTACTCCGTCGGTAGGTATAATAGGTACTTCACTACGAATTTCGAAAATTTATGACAGTTGGTTCACAGATGACAGCACACTTCGGTTTTTTGGGAAGAAATCAAATAATAAAGAGATATTTTTAGAGATTTTTGACATAGATATTTGTCTAGACATGTTTCATTTTCAGTCAATCAATTATTTTATTATTAAACTTAATTTACAAAAAAGGGGAGTAAAATAAAAACTTGGTTTTTATGGGTTAGTTTTTTAAGAATTAATATAATAAACACCCTGTCCCTGTCCGCAATTCTCTGAATGTCGTCCGAACTCAAAATTTTTCTACAATCTTGAAAGTGCGTTATTATCGATAATAATTCAGAGAGTTCTGATTTCTGATCAAAATAGACATCTCATTATTGCCTCTTAAAATCCTTTATATTAACTTCACAGCCACGCCGCCGGTCTCGGTTTCTTGTGGGAAAAACCTTAAAGTGAAAATTAACACACTTTCCATCGTCCAATCGAGCTGAAATTTTGCACATCGAATTGATGTAGATGACAATGCATTCTTAGGTACATGCATTTGGGGTCGCACGCACATACAAAATAATGCAAATTTATCTTAGATGTTCGGGCATATATCTACTTTCTGGTACTCTTCTAAAATTATTTAAATCATGAACACTTTCGAATTTATCTCTTTATTTAAAATTGCTACAAAATAAAAGCTGGTTGCTCTTTTGTAAAATTATTTATTTATTAATAATAATTGTTATTTAAAAAAGGATGTATAATGAAAACTATATTTTTAGGGGTTATTTTTTTGAAAATTAAATTAGGCACGCGTTGTAATCAATGAATACCGATTAAATTATAATTATATACATTAAATTAATTCATCGACGATATAATGCAGTGTTGAATAAATAATAGTCGTTAGTGAAGATTTTATAGTTTGCCTCAATAGCGCAGTTTGATAATAATTTAGATTGTTCTGATTTCTGATAAAAGGAGATTTCGCATTATTTTCTCTTTTTAAATAAAACCTTATTCTTCTTCTTCTACCCCTTATCCTATTGGGTAGGGGTCCCTGCACCGCATAAAAAGTTTAAACTTTTCCTGTCTTGGGCTTCATTCTCCAGCCTGATTTAGTTACAACCTCGCTTCGCAGCAGTCCTGATATAAATCATATCCTGTATAAATCAAGATTTAATTTCGTATGTATGGAAAATATCTTGATTTTTTTGTTTCTACTCGATTAATTGACATAAAACCATTCTACTTGTTTAATCTAAATATATTAAACTTACAAACAAAAGTGGTAAAGTCACTACCTACTAGACATTAAATAAAATTCTAAAAAATTGTTATCCCATTTTATCATCACTAAACTAATTTCTAATAATTTTAATATTTAGAATTAGGTTTTGTAGTGAGAGCACTTTTAATTTATTTATCAATATGGTAAGATAAATTATAAATTCTGGTGTCCCGATATCAATATACGTACCTACAATTGCGGTAAAAATAAAATTAATATCATTACGCGAGATGTAATCAAAATATATGATCGTCTAATCGGATCATGATGAATTGAATAGATCGCCACGGTTAAACAACTCCCGCCCCCGGCTTTAGGGATGATTTACTGATAGAATTATTTATATCAATTTGTGTGAAGGGTCTCCGTTAAATGGTCGCGCCATATGACACAGCCGCGAAACACCCCTTAATAATGACGGGGCGGAATATTAATGGCTGGTCACATTTTCTGCGCGATTAAGGGATTACCCTTCCACGGAATCAATATCTTTAATCGTACTGACGACTATGACTGCATAAAAATAATTGAAATTATTTCGCGTCTATATGCTTGAGACGGGATTCTTTTCTAGGCTATCTACCACTTTAACCCATAAGTGTCCGAAAAATTGATAGAACTTTTTGATAGCTAGCTTGCTTGTATTTTGTGATATCTATTTATTTATTTGATTACTTTATTGTTTATTTACATTTGTTAATACAAGTTACTAATAACTGTCACACTAGGTAAAACCCGTTCTGTGGGAGTTATTCTCATATGATATTTATGTTATAATAACAAATGACAATTAAAGAAAGTATAAACGTAAGAATGATAGAAGATCAATAATAATACAATATGAGACGAGTGATCAAAGTCTACCCACACCATAAAAAATACGAGTGAGTTTTTATTTATCTCATAATGCCTCGCACACTGCACTTATTGTGAATTTTTTTTTTTTTATAAATAAATATATACTTACTTAGAAATAGATATCTATTTTTAAATTTAAAAGATAGATGTCTCATACCGACGGCGGCGGTGACTGTACTGGTTTATCGGGGTGACAAATTTCAACCACAGAGGGCGGTAATAAAATACAACTCACATAATATGGAACAAGGTGTGCAATGTTAACATATACATATATATATATCTATATATATATAGATATATATATAGATATATATACAACTTCCAAAAATTAGATAGATATGGTAGTCTATCAAGGATATGGTGGAATTGTGAACAATTGGTGAATTGGTGAATTGGTTACATTTTGTAAAGTGATCATTTAAGCCATCCGTACGACAGGTCGTAAGCCCTATAAACATAAAAAATAGACTTCCATACCTACTTTCCAATATAAAAAATTACTTCGTCTCTATGAGACATCGATAATATTGATTAATATTATTCCCCTGGGGGATAAAATCCAGTATTGTGTTCATGAAATTTTTTAACAAGCTCAAAATATTTTGAATTGTTTTTTTTTTCAAAGAAAGCAGACACTCAACTGGAGCTGGTGGCTTGACATAATAATTGAATTAAAAATACATATTTTGTTTTAAGCCACTTTTATTGAATCAGTTTATATTATAGATACCTACTGTCCCGAAGAAGATTGGATGCAACCGAAGCTAGTGGAAATTGCATATTATATCAAAGAAGTGGCTTGAAACAAAATATATATTTTTATTTAAAAAATTAAAATATTTGTTAAACAATATACTCATAAAAATAAATCAGATTAAAGTTATACTTTTATTTTAAGATAAGGAAAATTTAATTAAACGTTCTATTCAAAGATTTATTAGTACCTACCTCTTAGAAGCTTTTTAAGAGGCATTTCTTTTGATAGGTATGTTGAAAAAAGTCGAAAAAATCCAATCAGCCCTACAAACAAACAAACAAAAATTATTTATTATTTTGTGATACTTAAATGGAGCTATTTTAATATGAGAACCACGTATCTGTTTTTTTTTTTTTGTATAATTGTATTCTTAATTTTATCTTTTTGGATGTTTCAGTTCCGCAAGTATTTTTAAGAGTACCTTGATAACAACAGTTGGGATTTCGTACTCGATGACAACCCAGAGCTATCTTTGAAAAAGTTCAGGAGTTCGAAGACTATTGGCGACCATACAAGCTAATCCAATCTTCATACCCCGAGTGCTTCAGGTATGGTGACTTTAACATAGTTTTTGAAAGTAGTAACTATAATACCTACCTGGCTACATAAAGATCAAAACACTCGCCAAGTGCTTTCTGGTTTGAGATTTTTACAATATACTAGAAATAACCTACCGAGAATAATGAGAAATCGTTTAATAATTAATCAGTTTCGTAGCCATAATTTATTTTTTAAAATCAATTAATTGTAGAAACAATGTATTTTGTTTTACATAATAATAACACATTTTTGAATGATATAATTATGATTAGATGTTGCTTGTTTTAATATAATATGCGTTGTAGATGGACGTAAGGAAATTATATGAGTAGGATTATAACCAAAAGTTAACCGCGTAACTTTTATGGTATTCGGGTTGTGTTAAATTATTCTAAGGCGTTATTTTATCATCATTCCATAAATTCCTTTCAAAGAATATTTAATTGGTTATTGTATATACAAAAAGTAATGGTGAAAACCAAACGAATGAGAAACGCCAATTGTCAGGGAGGTAGATTAGATAAAATAGATTGACGCCAATGATAAGCTTCCAACTGTTTTGCGAATTTCTATTTCATAGTGAAAAACACTCGATTATTTTTGGAATTTCATTATATTTTCAAAGCGTTAATCTAAAATAACATATTAAACAAAACGTATTCTGTTTAAATCTAAACATATCTGAATTGTAAGTACAAATATATGAACGATTATTATACAGATGGATATTCATATTGCACAAAACAATAATGAACCTCACATAAAGTTAAAAATATTGGCTATCTAAATGCATTTTAGGTTTTACCATAGGTATTAAAAAAATTATTAATTTCTAAAAGACAAATCTCTTCTTGAAAAAAATTCTTTCGGCGTTGATTGCATGAGTCATTTAGATTTAAAGAACTACAGGACTTAGTGTCAACAAAATCCGTTTTATCCCTTATACATAGGTACGTAGGTACGACGTAGATATGGATATAACTACATTATTTTTAATGGAGAACAATTTGAAAGTTTTTTGACAGAAATACTATCTATATGTCTGAATTTTTCATATCACAGAACTCGTCATCATTCAATATTGTGATCTGTCATAAAATGAAATGACCCCGCACTGAAGCAATATGCTGTGGAGAAAGGCGCGAATACTTCATGAGATTTGAATCGTACATAAATCTATTTGAGTACCTATATGAGGAAATTTTATTTTAAATACACAGGTATGATTAGATATAAAAAATTCAACTCGGAAAATAAGTCCTTCCAATAAATAAGTTCAATATTTTGTTCAATAATAGGTAATAATCAATCAAGCATTTGGATATATTTGAGTAAGATTGAATATTACTGTATATTAATGCCGTACGTTCTTGATGTTCTAATTGATTCTAGTTCTGTCACTTCCCTGCACTCAAATGATAATTCATACACAGCATTACCATACAATCTAGCCTCATGACTAAGAAGTCTACAAGTTTCCCATTTTACGGTAAATATCTTTGGGATTTTATTGGGTTTATTGTAGAATTCAATCCGTACATCCATTAAAACTTAGTAACATTCTGTCGAGTCTAAAAGTTTTCTAAATTAACTATATAATATATCCAATTCAACTTAGTAATTTGTCCAAAAAGATATCGTTCCTCCTCTCTTTGTTTACTGACCCGGAAAAGCTCTACAGTAGACTGCCAAACTATTGCCATGATGTTTTAATTTTTCTAAGGCTTCGATTTGTAGCAGTCATTCCCTGCATTGTGAGATGCAAGATCTGGTAGTTCGTTGGGAGTTTTATAATATGTCCGAGATATTGAAGTTACCGGATTTTTTTGTTTTCAATACTTATTTTGCTTAATTCATCCGTGCCACGAAATCTACATTCGTAACTTTATAATTCTAGTATATTTTGAACATTTTTCGGTAGATGAACGTCTCAAATCCTCGTCTTATCATGTCTACCTGTGGTTGGAATCTTTCAATAAGAAGTACTTTCAATCCATAAAATAATATCCAGATACATAGCATCTGAGTAGCACTAAAGTTTAGATCATGATTGCGGAACGTTAACTGAACTTTTTTCAATCATGATCATATTAGCAATTCAATCCCTTATGGGTCATGGTCTCCTCAAGAATTTTCCTCTGATGACATATTACAAGCCATTTTTCTCATCTAAGACACACATCATTGAAGACATTGTCGTTCCCTCTTATTTTTAGCCTTCCCAAGCTCCTTTCGTGTGTTCAGGGATTACCGTCGAAGTATTTCTATTTTAATAAACTATGTTCAGTAATCGTTCCTTTTAATGTTGTATCAATAGTAACGAAGGTTAACCAATACGTATATAGAAAATATATGATTATCTAGTAAGTTAGTTAAATATTTACCCGATTTAGAAAGCCATATTCGCCACGCACTCATTTGAATGGAATCAATGACAGTAGGCAATAAAAATATTTACGAAGGGCCACCCCTATTAGCCGCGGCAAACAATATTTTAATACCGATAAATTTACTTGTTCATCCCCCGAATGTGTTGGGTGGCACGCTTCTATTGTCCAATCAAACAGTGCGGTGTTATAGTGTAATATTAATTTATTGATACATTTTGCTACCTCCATTTGAAACTCTTGATTACCATTTTTCTGCCCTGGTATACCAATCTTGCAAAGGTCACTTTTATATCGTTTTATTATCGTTTGTACATTTAATTAATAATATATATATATATACAATTTTTTTTTTCTACAATCATACATAAATGTTTACAAATCGATATTTCTTGTGCGTGTATACCTCACCAAAAAGAATACTATTCTTGTGTGTGGTGAGGGATAACCACTTACAATCAAATATATATCTTCTTATGATTGTTAATTGTTCCAATAGGGCCGTCTCTTATCTGGTTTATCTGGCTAAGCCAGATGAGTTCGACGCAAATCGCCAGATTCATGAGAATGGGTAAAATTCGACTGGATTAAAGGATGGAGGGTGAACGGGTAATGGGAACGACTTTAGTGGACTATATACGAAAAATTGAAAGGGGAAAGGAAGCTCGTCTCATCTGCCGCAGTCTTCTTCTTTCCTCCAGAACTTCTCAATGAGCATCCAACTTCTCGATAGACGAAACAGCGACACACTTTCCACCTGACGATATATTACAACGTTATGGAATGTCACCCGATGGTGACGATAATTTCATTTTGGAAGTGGTGATTGAAAATTGTTCAACTCAACTGTCAAGCTCTAGATTGGGACTGGGTAAAAATACACAGTTAGGATAAGAAAGGAGGGAACAAAAGGGGTAGTGACGTTAATGCTAACTTTTCAAGAACGGAATATATTCATTCGCGACCACTAATCTATGGCCACAACGTATTAGAAAATAACGAAATCAGTTCTTTTGTTGACATCTGTTTCTCTCGCGCCATTATTTTTACTTTTTCACATACAGATTAACAACAGATACAACAAACAGATCATCTAAACTATAACTGACTTACCTTTATGTTCTAAACAATATAAGTTTACAAACAGCATACGATGAAATACATTGTAATACGTTACATGAAAAAGTTATAGTATAAGTTAAGTGTTGTAGCCCAGTGGCATATTTTCGTAACAACATTTAAATTAGTTACATAAAAGTATAGAAATTTCTATAAAATTAAATTGCATGAAGAAAATTAAAAAAAAATCGCATTTAAATTTAAATGTACCTACTAAAAGGTAAATAAATTTTCATCCAATTTTTTTTTGCCTCACTCTCCAAATAAAAGGAGGACGCTTACGATATTGATGTAGATTGCAGAATTAGGTTGTTGATGGAGGAAAAGTGCCGCTTTTATTTGGAGAGTGAGGCAATTTTTTTTGGGTCGATAATTTATTTTTTGTTTTCAGTATAATGTAATATAATTTTCTACTTTTTAGTCTTAATATTACCCAGCGTACAAAATTTCTTCGGTAAGAAACTGGCGTCATCTTTTGTTGAGCTTATTAACTGATTTTTCATATAAAACTTTGATTAATTCATTAAGATTAATTGATTAATTCGTGTGCAAAATTTTAGCTCGATTGGGCATTGGGAAGCAGGTGAAATATCGTTTATGAGACTCCGTCCAGACAGACAGGTGAAGCTTATATATAATCGTGGTAGAATAGGAAAAAAATTGAAAACATTCGTGACCAAATTACCCACAAATCTGGCAGCTTTTTAAAATTTTGAATTATATCACCGTGTATGTAGGTATATGTGATTGATATGTGAACTGTTTTCAGAATTACATACATACTTTTAACAATTTAACGTATCCGTATTGAAATGAGTGTTCAATTAGTGTTATCAAAAGATAGATTTTCCACATATTTTTGAATTTAATGAGACTTTGTTGTTTTTGTTCTTTTTAAATGATTCTATTAAATTCTCTTTGTCTGTTTGTTTTTTGCTATTTTGTTGCGGTGGAATCTTATAATTGATTTTCACCAACTTCCTACCTAGCTAGCTTTCTAGCTTTCAACATTTATGTAAAGTGGATGGCTATACATTATTAAATCACTTTCGATCTGATTTGATCATAATTTAGATTAAATGAATAATTAATGTTCCGATTTCAAATTTATTAATTTTAGTCGGCGGATTCAACTTTGACATTATATGTCGTAACAAAATGTGATATTATGCAATACGGCAACCATGGATGGTTTAATGAATTGTAAATTTTATAATAAGAAAATTAAAAAAAAATGTTCTAAACTTTAAAGTAACGTATAATGTATGCAAAGAAAGCGTATAAAAGCATGTATTAATTTTTATTTAATTGTTTTCTAGTCATTTTGTTAATAATTTTACTATGAATCTCCTTACATAAAGCTACGTAAATTTACTACTAAGTGAATTCCATTGGAATGCTAGCTTCGAGCACAATACATTTCGCACAATATCTTACGAATAAACGTTTGCTTTTCTCTCGACAATCTCATAAAATTCCGTTATAAGTCATAAACCTTATTGACACTGTGCTCACGCAGAGCGGTGCTGGTGTAATAACACGACTTCAAAGCTCGGAATAGGCAAAGTTTTGTGTCCGACCGAAGACAAAAAGCTCCGTCCCCGCCGCGTCGCAAAGCCGGCAATCTTACGCGCGCGCATCAAAATGTACGCGCATCTGTCTTGACTCGCTCAACCCTCGGACGAATCCTCGACGAATTGTTGCTCTGTCGTTGCTTTTTCACGTCGTCACCTGCATCCAGGTGTGCTTGGTTACAGCGACGGCTCGTGGGCGTATAGGAAAGTAGGTAAGTGAGTAAATAATTAATTTAAAAAAAAAACAAGTTAAAAAAACATTAACCAAATTGATTATTTTAACGTAGACCACATTCGGTGACTGAATTTTCGCCAGGACGGTGGCACATTAACGTCATTGACGAAAATACCTTTTTTTAAATCAATAATTATATCCAACCACAAAGTTAATGATATTATAATATCAAAAATACAATAAAAATAGATTTACAATACGGGATTATGGCTGTGGAAGGCAAAAAATACTGTAAATCGAATATCATTTCTCTAACTCGCACTAAATTGTTTACAGAATATTTCTGATTCACTGATTTGTATCGCTCTGATTACTATGGAACAATTCTCGCACGTCGGCGCGTAATTTATCGCTGGTTAGAATCCACAGTGAAATCGGTCCTTAAATTTATTTTCGCTTGGTCACACTGAATCGCCGTTTTATCTATGCGAATAAGCTTCTGATGATTGGCATTCTGTTACTACAGCTCAAAAACTCAGTGCACAGTGGCCCGATCAATCTCCTTTTATGGTCAACTAGCTGTAATAACAAAAATAACGGTACTTTTACATGTCGGTTCCTAAGCAAAAAGCAATTTATTTATATATACATTTTTATATCGCGCATGCAAAGCTTTCAATAATAATTGTATTGATATTGACCTCTTCAAAATTGGTCTTACTGAATTTAAAAGAATGCTTTAGATTACATGTACTAAATCGACATTGACCAATCACTCACTAAATCTAATCTTCTCTTCCTCCACCTCTATCCTGACTCCTACCTCCTCATCCTTTTTATCCCTCACAATTTTTCTTTTTTCACATTCAATCACTTACCATTATTCAGTCTTAACATTGTTTGTTGCTTACTACTATTCATTAATTAATTCAAAATAATTAACTTAAAAATATCTTATCTAACTTTGTTCTTAACATCTGTTAAGAACAAAGTTGTTTTTTAATTGGTATATGAAACGAACATTGTGCTTTTACATTATATGTTTAAAAACTGTTAAGATTCCTTAATAAATAAATAAAAAAATAATAAAAATAATGCACTGGACCATCCTAAACCCTTCCATCAACTTAAACGGTGTAGAGTGTAGAGCTGTGAAATCCTCTATTATGTGCAATTCCTTCCGCTTCTACCATCTCGTGACAATATTTAATGTACGAGAGGCATAACTGTGCCATGTACTGATTGTCGATCTACAACGAATTTCTCAATTATATTTATTGATTTGCGACACTCTAAACCTTGTTATGAGTATGTATACCTATAAAACTCAATGTCTGTCTGTCTGTTCTCTATACAAATCCACACCGTTTGTCCGATTCTATTCAAATTTTGGGACCCGGCGGGTAACACAGGCAACATTCCCCACCTATTCTTATACCCCCTCCCCTCTCCTTGACATATTTTCGATGTAAATCTGTAACGTTTGACCGATCGGACTAAAAATTTGGAAACTTATTCTTTAGGACTCAGCGGGTAACAAAGGCGATATTTCCTCCCTATTCTCATACCCCTTCCCCTCCCCCTGACATGTTTTCGATGCAAATCTGTACCGTTTGACCGATTGGACTCAAAATTTGGAAACTTATTCTTTAGGACTCTGCAGGTAACAAAGGCTACATTTCCCTCTCCCCTTTTACCTTTTCTCCTTCCCCTGATATATTTTCGATGCAAATCTATACCGTTCGAATCAAACCTTTGTTTCCCCCCACAAATTTATTTTCAACTTAATCTTTTGCCCGTGCAACGCCGGGGGCGAACAGCTAGTTATTTATAATTTTCTAAAATAAAAAGATATTTTGTAACCATACTAACGTAACGTACGAACAGTTATTAATAATTTTCTAAAATAAAAATATATTTTGTAAACATACTATCTTTAACATGCTGTCAGGGTCAATAACAATCTCTATTGGTTAAAAAATAAATATTAAATGTAAAAATTACCGCTTCGTATCAGAAAGCGGATATTTTTTTAAGGGCACTTTAAGTGTCCTTTAAAGATAAGAGTTTTCCTTATTCAATTTTGAATATAAAATATTATTTACACTTTGTTAGTGGTGAAATGTAAAAAGTTATGAAGGTATGCGACATCAAAGTTTGCATTGTTTTCTTAATATTTCGGAAATGCCTTTTATAAATCGTTAGACTATAATGAAAGTCATTTACCTATGTATCGAATATTAAAAATACATTCGTTTTAAACTTCAAACTCAAATGAAATTATTAATATCCTGCAAAAAATCTGGTATAAATATCTGCACGGCTTTAATAATTTTATTTGACTTGTATCAAAGCGAATCAATTTTTTATATTCGATGCTATGTGTTATTACGAAAATCATTACGACAAATTCATTTGTATTAATTGTTAGGTAATAAAACACAACCTTGTTTACTTAACACAATGACATATTAATTAAAATTAAAACGTTTTCGATGCTTACTGCATCATCTTCAATAATATAAAGTCATTCTTTTCAATAAAGTTAAAAAAAATTATAAAAACCCTGCAGAAATTCCAATAGAGTGTTTTCCATTGGATTCGAATTGGAAGGTTTTTATTATTTTATCTGACTTTTATTAAAGGGAATGAATTTTTCGTATTCGAATTAAGTTACTTGAATGATAGTCCAACGTTTTACAAAAACTAAGTCAGAAATATTGAGAAAAAAGGGAAACATAGATGTTGCATATCTCCAACTATTGGTCATGGTTGCTCGAACATTTTCGACTCTTAATTAAAGCAGGAATATAGTCCTGCGAGGTTATTAATATTTTCCAAATAACCCTGTTTATTTTACAATTCTGATTTAACCTATTTACCTACATATATAAATATTTTGCAATAAAATGCAATTTTCCTAAAACCTAACCCAACCTAACCTAACCTAACCTAACCTAACCTAACCTATTTACCTACATATATAAATATTTTGCAATAAAATGCAATTTTCACTAACATTTTACAATTAATATTATATAAAATTATTAAAGGGATGAAAAAAAATGTAGTGGCAGGATTTCAAGGGCCGCATAGGGAGTAGGGACGTCACTGGCTGGCGATCTGACTTGGCCGTAAGTTCAACGGCTCGCTTCCTTTGAGTCTCGCGGGCCTTTGTGTTCGAAATTTGATATTTGAAGAAGGTAAACGTTTCCCTTTCCGGAATTTCCCTTTTTGCCCGCGAAACAAAATGGCGGGCGCGTGTATGCAAACCCTTAAGCAGAATAAATTGTGGAAACTTTAATAGCTGCCTTTGAGGCGTTTCTTTGCCAGCGCGAACTCTGACTTTTTACAGTCAACAAAGAAACGCGATTAAAAATGTGACTGTTACATGTGATGATGACTTTAACAAATTGAGGGCCGCCTTTTGACGAGTTGAAGATGCCGGTGCGGCGTTTTGAGGGGAAAAGATTACTCGTGCTGGATAAAGCACAAAGTCACAAAGAAAAACTGGTTGGATTAATTTTTTAAAATATTATTTTTAAGCTCAATATTACTCTGTGGTATCATTATTTTGTTTATAATCAATATTCATCATCGAGTAGCTAATTTGTTTTGTCATTGAGACGATTGCCTAGTCGGGAGTTCGAGCCTCGTTTCAGAAGACCACGGAATTAGTCCTAATTTCATAGATAGAGCGTTTAGCTTATTTGAGGGGTATAAAAGCAAAGCCAGGAATATGCCACTGAATAAGTGTATTTGTATAATGACTGTCCGAATGTATAAAATAGTGCAGTAGTAACGCCGATATTTTCGAGAGAAACACGAAGAATGCTTGCCTGATTTAAAAGCAATGTGCCCTCATTAAAAAAAATACAATCGATTGGAAGGATTAATAAAAATTTATTTCTCTTTTAGATATACGAAGAAAGTACTGAAAAAAAATGTGATTGAAAGATCTCGTTTTTAACCGACATTATTTGGCACAATAAATTATTAAGAGTAAAATGAATGATCAATACTTTTTTAAATTAAAATGGTTTATTAACTATGTTTTTAAAAAGTCTCAATCATGCACATGTTTTGATTTATTAATATATTTATTTATTAATCATATTGCCCTGAATTGGGATTTTACATAATGTGAAAAATAAAGTGACTAAATAGCATAGCTATCTAAGAAGGTACGTAAGCAGGAAATTACAAAAAATTAAATAATATCAAATAACAATTGCAGTAAGCAATGAGAAAATAAAAAAATGAAAAAATATTAGCAAGATAAATATGTAGGCAAATTATAAATACAATCTACCTAGATTTGTCTTTTGTATGTGTATCTATAGTGTTAGAGCTTTAAATATATCAACAGAACTGTGAAATCTATATAAATGCGAATTCATAATATAATTTGTGCGTTGAGTACTTATATAAAATAACACGCTCTTGAAATCGACCGTTATATTTTATAACACGTAAGATTTAGTCAATGCAATTCCAACACATTCCGTAAAAGTACATCTTGTGAAAAATGGCTTTTGCCGCTTACAGCAATTGAAATTCCAGAGAAAATATTATTATAAGATGCTGGATATTAATGTGTGGCGCTCTGTCCTCGTCACTTGCCTTGGATCACGACGTGATGGCGGGCGGGTTATGTTATGGAGGTATACGTCATTATTTGCCATAGTTATGTTATGTCGTCGACGAGATCGTGTCATTGTGAGCATTCCGGTTTATTATATCGCATATTCTTATCCTATAATATATCGCATTATTACGGTACCGGTATAATATATCGCATATTCTCAACCTGCCTTCCTGCAACGGGACATAAAAAGCGTTGCAACGTCCCATACCACTCATGCACATATATATTTTTCTGATTCAAAATAAATTATAAATTCATTTAAATAAACTAAAATCTCCCCGGCGGTGAATCAAACTCCAGTCTTCCATTTGAAAGGCGGGATGAGTAGCCACTACACTGCCGACGGCAGGAATTGACTTTGGTGTCTCTAAATCTATTTATTTTCAAAAAGGTTGTGAAATCACCCAGTACCGATAACGTTGAAAATAAAATACAAGGTAGAATTAAGATTGAGCAAAAATATTTTTAATGCAGGTATCGCGACAAATAATTTTAGTGCAGTACTCATAGAGTAATAAGAGAGGTAGTAAGCTTGCGATACGAACAGACGTACTCGCACTGCCTCTCGTGACGGAAATTTATTAACAAGGCACCCTGAAGATGCCTGTTGTGATTCAGGCGAAACATCGGTTGACGAATGGTCCTTCTGAGGACCAGATTTTGACGCGGGGTACCCTCAAAGAAATTAATAGTAACATATATATAGATATATATATATATATAGATATATATTATAATATAATCGTTACATTTTTATACGTGTTTAACTATCCGCAGAAAAGTTAAAACTTATGGGGACAGAAGTACATGATGCATACGAGCGTGAATGACAAGTATGTATAAGTTAATAAATGGAACAGTTTATGGAAATATAAACATCCTAAAATAAATATTAGTGACTCAGGTAAACAAATTATTTTCGGAGTGCAGTTATTTTTTAAATTCTAACTATTTTTTGTTTTAATTATGTATATTCTATTTGTTTTATGTATTTCTTGAATTTTGTATATTGTTCTTTGCGCCAATATACAATAAAATATGAATATACAATAAAAACATAGCTTTTCCCTTTAAATCTACTGGGATACTCGCTGAATACACACACTCTGTTCAAAATTTAAAATATCGCCTTTCCGGAAAGACATCCTTATTACTTTGGAGCTGGTGTGCGTGTTGCAGCGATGCGATTCTGCAGGCGCCGCGCGGCCAGCCCCGCAGGGAGCTCAGTGAAATGCAATAACGGATATCGCTTTGTCCCGCGCTTTTACTGCGGCGTGTAGTGTCAATATTTGTTGACACGGGAGCACTCCCGCCTGATCCGACGCCATGTTTGGTGCTCGCGGTGTTGCTGCACAATTTATTTTGCTTTGTTAACAATCGTTAAATAAACCTTTCCTGTCGCCATCGAGGCCTAAATTTCTTCATCCACTGCGCTTGCAAATGCAATATCGATATCTTAACCGGTATCGATTTTTTTAACATTACCCTCACTACACTGAAAAAACATCGGTAAATGAACTGTATATAATTTAATATCATCACCAAATCGGCTAGCCATTCATTCGTTCACCTCCAAACAACCTAATTCCAAACTCTTCACCCCATCTTTTTCTATTCCCTTGTCACATTTCATTTTCTATTATTTTCTTATTATGGATCTTTATTAAACTTTCATTTTGTCTTTCTCTTTTGTGTTGTGGATATGAAGATCTAATAATAATAAAAATGTATTACTTTACATATTACGTAATCACACATAATAATTTCGTTGTCTGTCCGTCCGTCTATCTGTCTGTCTGTACGTCCGTAATTTTGTTAGAATTCACGCCTTAAAAAACAAATTAAACGGCCGGAGAAGGCAGCTCTCCGCGGACCTTAAAAATGATACTATTATAGTAATATACTAGAGCTTTGGTAAAAGACACCTGGAAGAGGTCCTCCGATGATAAAAGTCACTCATTAATGACACTTACTCTTTCTATACCTGTGTTCTTATACTATCTACCTTGGTATTAGTTTACTTATTTACACTTTTTGTTTGTTCATATATGTACATAATTTTTACTCTAATTTTCTTTACTTTCCATTATTTTTGTTTTTATTCTTCTAATAACGCAACCATGAATGTAGATATTTAAATGGAGTCTCAATTAATGGAATGGCTACTTATCTCAGAACAGGTA
This sequence comes from Agrypnia vestita, assembly GCA_016648135.1. Taxonomy (NCBI): domain Eukaryota; kingdom Metazoa; phylum Arthropoda; class Insecta; order Trichoptera; family Phryganeidae; genus Agrypnia; species Agrypnia vestita. Next base: position 356,407 of record JADDOH010024723.1, on the reverse strand, counting down.
CGTAGCGAGGTAGGTAACGATAAAGGCCTGCATACAAAAAACTGCATATTGTATTTGTTGCTATCTTATTCTTAAACTCTGCAAATATTCTTACCATTAGTTATATTTTGATGCAAGTTGTTATAAAAGTTATTTAGCAAATAAACGCAGATTTATCGGCACTGAAACTGAAAAAAATTGACGCAAGCCAATGTTCCTTCATTTTGACAGGTTACAGCTAGTGAAAGTGAATATTGCTGTTATAGGTATTAAGGGGTTGCACCACCCTGGGAGAGTAACATTTTAGAAGAAATTTTTTACGAGATGATTAATAATTAATTTTTATTTTATTAAACTATTATTTTATGGGAAAACTAGCCATACGCCCGTGTAAAATCAGGGTAATTTGGTGAGCGACCGTTGCGTGTTACCGGCAACTTTGCGTGTTGGGCACTGATTTCGTGTCACACTCTAATTATTTTAAGTTGTGATTTCAGTAGGTTCATGGACAGACAACGAAATTATTATATTTAGATATTTTAAATTAAAAATGACCGCGTTACGTCTCTTACCGTGAAGCTTCTCCTCCATGACTGAGATGCAACTTTCCCAGTTGCACATTTGTTCGATGCAGAAAAGAAGATCATGTACTTACTTATTTAGAAAGGAAATACCTACTGTTACGATTCCTTAAATAAACAAAAACACATTGGCCATATTACGCTTAGCTAGAGCAATGAAATTATCCTTTGGGTTTTATCCTTCGGGTATGTAAAGAATTCAATAATGTTACCGTTATGAAAAAAACTATATTTTTTATATATCTAATCTTTCATCGAATACGCCTCCCAAGTTTGAAATCGAAAATATAATGGATACTTATATCAATAGTATCATAAAAATACACAATTGATCCCTGAAATATTTTAACGAATATTGCAGTCGTCTATTATTTTATTAAATTTAACCATTACATATTTTAAGAGACACAGGCGACATCATTTACCTACATAAAAATATCCAATTCAAATGTAGATTATCCAGACTTATCGGACAAATATACATATATCGATTCGAGTGCCATCGAGATCGACAAGAAAAAAATATTTTCCTTTCGTACTGCAACACAAATGCCTAGCAAAATAATTTTTTCTACAGAGACTGACTATATTTCAACTCGCATTGCAAAAAGCTCTTTACCTTGTTAGCACCACAATTATTGCAATTAAATCAAATTATATTCTACAAACCATAATACATTTAACATGATGATAGGTTATTACAGATATTAAATAATGCTTCCTTATTACTTAAGTTATTTAAGTTTCGAGAGAAACAATGTCTCATCGACAGGTGAAGTATCAAGTTTGATACTTCACCTGTTTTTTTAACCAATTTTTATTGTTTTCATACTAATGTCCAACTTATTTTTATACACTGCGCGCTGTTTGATTACACGAATAAAATAAATTTAAATTTATAACTTTTTACATCTAGGACAATCAAATCGATCTAAATAACGTGAAGTCGGAGGGCGTCCTATCGTAAACTTATATTTGCGTATTACAGCTTTAGAAGCTTTGAGCAAAGAAGGCAATAGTTGTTTAAATATTTTATCTACCTACTATTAGTCCCATGTCCATTAAACTGGTGTTGGCTATATTTGGTGTGGGTGCTGGCTATATTCACAGCCGTATAGAAAAACTGAAAACGTATGTGTCATAATTATTTCCCAAGTTCTTCAGCCACTTACATTCTTCTAGGATCCTGATATTAATTTATATTACCATCTATGATTCCATGAAAAATATTTCTCTGGATTTCGAATAACTCAAACATTTCAAGATAATATTTAAATTATGGAATTTATTGTCACTTTTTTAGTGCGCGTTCGAATCATGACATCAAATTTCTAACACTGTCTATTGAGCTTATCCACAAAAAATCTTCAATTCAATCTATTCTCGATTAGATGCAATGTGTCTCGTAAAATTGGGGTGAGTGTTAGCGGATAGTGCCAAAATGTGGCACACAATCAATTTTTTAAAAGTAATTATTGGACATAAAAAATTGTTTTAATATCATTATTTACGGCATACATTAGTTAAAATGATTCATTAACAAATCATTTGGAAAATATCAAAATGGTGGAGTTGTGTGCTATTTAGTCCAGGCGGAATCATGTCGCCATTGTTTTAATAATCATGAAATAAAAATAAAAATAATTTTCTTATTAAATGAAAATGTCAATGATACAGCATATCTAAAAAAATGTGCAAATTAAGCAGTTTGAAAGTTGTTTTTATTTTGAAATTACAATCAATTTAAAATTTATCGTTAGCTTACAATTAATTAAAAAATTTATTGTAAGCAAACGGTGCATTTTATCAAATAAGAAATGTATAAAACATCGTAGATGATATTAAACATCGTAATATGAATGCTTAATTTGAACAAAATCAATTTGATATTTTTTGAGGTATTTTCTCTCCCAGTCTGTAAAATTAGTCTCGAGTAAAATGCAAAACATTTATGAAATTCCTTTAAGGGGTTATATACAGTCAGGAGGCCCAAAAAAGTGATTTTTCAAGATTTTTTCTGAGTTTTTTTCTAAATTTTTTCTAAATTTATTAATGTGACAATATGTAAACATACTACGGTTACTTTTAATTGTATTTAATAAAATTGTATTTTTAAAATAATAATTTTGAAAGCTGCTATAGCTGATCTCCAGGAGCTCCTCTCAAAAAAGGCATCTTGCGGTGACAACGATAACTCTGAACTGGATCATCTAAAATGAAAAAACCAAACGGATTTCGTAAAAGTAATATAATTATCTTGTAATTAATCGAAGGAATAAGCAAAATAATTTTTTTGACACAATGGCCAAAATTTTGGTTTTAAATTGTTTATAAAAAATATATATATTCATCGGCGAGAAAAAACCTTCGATTAATTACTAAAAAATATACTTAAGTAGCTTGTGTTAAAATTTGAGACTGATCGGTTGAGCCCTTTCCGAGAATTCTTTGTCACCGATCTTAAAGAGACAGTTTTGAGAAAAACGGCTTTAAAGTTTCAAAAGCGCTTTACATAGAGTAAGAAACATTTTTTTTCAACTTACATCGAGTCGTCTATTCCAGGGCCATACTTGCACTTTAGTCATCTGAATACATTAGAAGGGAACATTTACAATGGACAGGTAAGTAAATGGTACAATGTTTACAATAGGTAGGTAAAAATAAAAGGGACTACTGTCTAGGTGAGCGCTGGCGCTCCGGCCTCGCGAACGCTTACAAATATGCGCGTAACTTTGAAAATAATCACCGTATTGACTTGAAATTTTCCGTGTGTTTACTTAAATATGTGTACATTACGAAACTTAAATAAAAAAATCGATTTTTTGAAAATTCTAACTGTATTATAACCCCTTAAAAATTTACCTACCACGCTAACTTAAAATTGCTCTACTCAGCCTCATTTCGCTTCAATTTGAAATTTTAAAGTGATTTATGACTCAAATTATTTCTAATTATTATTTAGCTATACAATAAAGTAAATAAATCAAATTTGAAAAATCTAGGACCGCCAGATATTTTTTATATTTGAAACGGTGATTGAACCGTTCACTGCGCGCTCGCGTGCCATGGAAATACACCTTCAGACATTAACGCAAAACCACGTTAAGATTTTGCCACTGTAAATATGGTTCTTCCTCGCCCTCTTTTTCCTGACTATACTAATTTTATTTATTTAAGTGTAAATAATTTTTAACTTTTACATCACTGTTATTGAAATAATCTAGGTAGGTATTACCTAATCTGTTGCATAAACATTGCAAAACATAAACATGCAAAACAGAAACAAACAGATATTTATCGGACATAAGTGATTTGTTTATTTTTTCCACATGAAAGAAAGAAATGAAGGATGTGCTATCATTAAATTAAACACTTAAGTATATTTCAACTTTCTTCTTCACTTCTTATAGACATATTTTTAAGTGTAAATGAAATAAACGCAGGTTTAAATGCAATATTTTTATATTTAAAAAATTGTTATTGTGTACATTACCTCTTGCATAACATAGTTTTTAAATATGTACATAGAATTAATATTAATCTTTATCAAAAATTAGAAGTACTTTAGTTCAAAATCTATTTTCAATTAGCATTCAAAATACGCCTTTTTGCCTTTATGAATTAGCTTTAATTTTCAATCTTAGTTTTAAAAGTCAAAGTCTTCTTTGAAAAGGTGGTTTACCTAACTTTCCTGAAATTTTTATTTATTAAAAAATGATACTTTCATTCTTTGTTTGTAACGATTAGAACGTTTTCGATGCTAACGCATCATCTTCAGTAATGTTAATAAGACTAAAGGACGGCGTGAGGAGTGGGGTGGAAGTTAGAGTCCGGTGGATATGTGGGCATGGTCATTAGGCGCAGAAGAGAGGACGTAATAGATGGAGTTTGAATATTCTTTACATTTTTGTTACTATTAATCGCTAAGTTTTCTAAAATATCTAGTTTTTTTTTCCTTTTTTACATATATTTAATAAATCTACGCTATTACTGTAGAAATGGTGAACTTTAGTTCTCGGGTGGTCTGCGTCCTTTAGTCTTAAGTTTAGTACCTATTAGTAACATTACTGAAGATGATACTTTAGCATCAGTAAACAAAGTTCACAAAGTTACACAAGAAAATTTAGAAAAATTGTACCTTTTCCGATTGCATCCTTGCATAGTTTCTTCAAGTCTATCTCAAGTAAGGGATGTCCTCGTACAGAGGTTTTATTAAAACGGCACTGCTTCCAGCTGGCGTGTAGCGGTCGCGAGCCTCGGAGTAAAGTATGCGCCGGTATTTGATTACGCATTGTTTCCAGCCAACAGTACAAATGCGCTGGAAACACCGCCATCGGAGGCTGTCGGCGGATTTCGCCGGATATTCACCGGGTGACTGCAATGTGAGGGACCTGCTTTATTTATTTAATTTATACCATAGACTTAGTTGGTGTAAAGTTCTCAATGAAAAGCTTAGGTACTTTTTTACTTAAATATGCCTACTTGTGTTGTTCCAAAGGTATGCTGTGTTATATAAGTTAAATTATAATTTCGTAGAGTGATATTACATAGAACTGAAGCCTGGAAATTGTAAAAAAAGTTAATTGTGTTAGGAAAATCTAAGTTCGTTAGAGTGAATGTTGTAGTAAGAAATCGATAATGTAGGATTGAATATAGGTGTTGCTGTGTACAGCTGTTTGCAGCACAATCGATAAAATGAACAATGGTCGCTGAGATACTTTGGTCGAGTAAAACGTATGGCAAGGAGAGGATGATAAAAGGATGACACTGGCTTCTTATACAGATAGTTCCGGGTTCAATTCCCGGTGAGGTCTCAATTAATGTCTGTGATTTACTCAAGCCTGGGTGTTTTGTGATGTATTTCGCTTCTGTAATTGGACCTCTTTGCCTATTGAAGCGTAAAATAATAAAAATTATAAAAAAACTATAAAAAAAGATAAAAAATATGAGGCAGGCATTTCAGCACGACGGACAGCACAGCGGATGACTTCTGTTGCATCAAGCCCAGCATAATCAGATTCATCAAATATTGGAAGGCGGTCCTGTCAAAAGTTTCAATAATCGAAAGTGTATAGTGATGAATGAGACTTGAATTGTGTGCCAAGACAGAAAACTGTGGTATTCTGTCATATCTGGCAATGCTTATGGGAAAACAGCGCGATGATAAGTTGAGTTAGTTAGTTAATTAGTAAGTACAGTACATATGTAACTCTCTAGAATGTGTTATGCCTTTAATGATACATTTTCACTGAGTTTGTCATCTTTTAAATAAGCTGCCATTGCACTTCAGTAAGCTAATTGTAGACGTTAAATTTATTTTTATTTTATATTGTAGGTACAAAGCATTAACAATTTCAAGATAAGTCAAACGTACAGCAAAATTATATTACAGTAAAAATATCCTCGAATGCCCGACACAAAAGTTTAATTCAATATGAGTATGCCTACAAGTAAGCCTACAAATTCTCCAAATAGTGGATACGGATAGTGTATTGACGGTAGAATATATATTGTCACATAAACATTAAATGTTTTAATACATGTACAAACAAGTTGCGATGCAAAATAAAAATAACTAATTAAATACGTAGACACACACCACAAAGCATAATTACATATGAAAATAGGAGTACACAGGAATATATTATATAAATAATTATTGCAATTACAGTTTTATCAAAAAATATTGTTTAAAGTTTTTGTGGCTAAGTAATAAAAATTACATATGAAAACAGGAGTATACAGGAATATAATTATATAAATAGTTATTACAATTGCAGTTTTAACAAAAAGTATTGTTTAAAGTTTTTGTGGCTAAGTAATAAATTGGAAAATATGTTTTCCATATTTCTCGTATTATCGATATTCGACATTCATGAAATTCGGTGTGTGCAAAGTGCGCAATATTAGGGGAAGGTGGTGTCAAAAGTAACAAAATAGACATTCTGGTTTATAACAAAATAATTAACCGGTTAAATTACCTGATTTTTTTTTTCAAAGCACTTCCATATATTTAGGAACTAAGTGTATGGTTAAAAAAATTGAAGGTATTAAGAATTTTTGTTTATTTGAAAATTAAAAAAAGAAGAAAACTGTTACATTTGACACCACAGTGGTGTCGATAGTAACACTCGTGGTGTCAATTGTAACATAAGTCGCACAAAACATAATGTATCTACTTATTTTTATTAGGTATATTTTTATGTACTAAATGACTATAAAGTTGTAAGATACATAAAAACAAAACAAATTATCTAATTATAAAAACCAAAATTTATAAAATAATTAGAAAAAAATCTAATTTAATATGCTTCCCTAAAATAATTTTAATACCGTGAAAGTAGTTCAAATTGCTCAATCATTATCAGATTCACATTCATATTTAATTGTTTGGTTTGGGCACAATTCTCATGCGCCCATAATATACAGGAGGAACACTGGATCCTGCCCTCTTTGCTTGTTGAATATGGTTTGGTACAAATTAAACATAAAGCATCATCAGTTTCTTCTTTTTTCTCGGTTATTATACAAGGTTTTGTTCTTCTTTTATATTGCTTATTTTTTGCAGCTTTGTTACTCAATACGAAGGATTCCTTCTGATAAATGCAATCAGCTAATCTTTCGAAGCCATACCAACTTCATCCCAACCAGTGGGATATGTCAGAGTTGAGTTGTTGATGTTATTGGAGTAATAATTGTTGATAATTTATTTTGACTAACAAACTAACTAACCATCACGCCATTTCCTCGCAGGGGTATGCAGAGAGGAATGAACACCACACTCTTCTATCCTGGCACACCACTTTTGCTTTGGCCACATTCATACATCTTCTCATACAAGTTCTACGATTGTTTGCGGCTTTAAATAGGGCCATCCTCAAATACTTGTAGTATCTGATCGTGCCAGGTCTTTCACGGACGCCTTCTATTCCTATTGCTTTCAACACTCGCCTCATATATGCATGAGCCTCATCCAATTATGGCCAAAAAGAATTTGTCAAAGGAAGCAAGACTAGCGGTACATAATAGCGTTCTAGTGCCAACCCTGATGTATGGAAGTGAAGCCTGGAATTGGCAAAAGAGGAATGAAAGTAGACTGAATGCGGTGAAAATGCGGTCACTATGACGCTTGTGTGTAAAATCTTTGGTCGATAGAGTGAGGAATGAAAAAATTAGAATTTATTAAAATTCATAGTAGTCAGATAATTCTTTTTCTGATTAGATAATAGCTTGTTGTGGGGTAGATATCCTAATACTGAGACAGATCCATCTTTTTTGATGCGTTCCATGTATCTATGAGGAGATACGTATCATATTTCGATATGCTTGGCTGCTTTTCTTATTGACACGTTTCCATTTTTTTATAAAATTTTTTATAAAAGTGTGCCTTCTCAAAGGTTTCTTTGGATGTTTTTCCCCTAATTGTCTTTCGTTCTCTAGGTTTAACCATTTTTAACAACCAGGAACCCAAAATGACATTAACTTCCAATTACATTACATTATTATCTCGAAAGTGTCAATTGTAACATGTTACAATTGACACCCTTTAAACTGTTACAATTGACACCTTTCGCCACATTGCATTAAGGTTATGTTTTATCTTAAACTATTAACAAAGCCGTTAAAAGATACACACATCATGATAATAAACAATATTCTGAATACTAACACACAATAAAACAATAAAAAATACTTACAATTTGACGAATACAAAAAGATGACTATTTAATGATTTTTTTACTTCACTAGGCCGAAATACGACGATATCCAATATACCGATACTTTCAAACTGATTTTAACGCAAAATGGCGTTCTTTGATAGCTATTGATCCCGTCTAATAGACGGTACTGCTTGTTCCATTAAATGACCATTATTTAAAAATATACGGCGACTGTTACAATCGACACCTGTTACTTTTGACACCACCTTCCCCTACTATGGTAGGTTGAAGTCTGAATGTGTCATGCTTGCTTGATGATTTGATACATGCATTTATGTCAATTCTTCGATACTTCACCGACACCCTGGATATCATGTACCTATCATTTATTTTCTTAATGTGAAAATACTAAAGTATTTGTGAAAATGTTCATCAAAAAGGAATCTTTGTTTTATATATAATGCTAAATAATCAATTTACATCACGTATTTTGGCCTGTGTAATGCTAAATAGTCGAGACAAATTATGTATTATATAACCATATAGTTATACTACACCCTGACGAAGGAAAGGTTTTTCTGAAACATGTTGGTTTAAATAATTTTTTAAAAAAGTGGATACAAATAATATAATCAATATTTCATAAAATGTCAATCTACATTGTTGCTGAATCAATTGAAAAAAAAATTACGTATTAATACCTGTAAATTGCTAGATAATAGATACGAAAATAGAATTGAAAGCGTCCAAAACAGATTCCTAAGATACCTAGACCTCCGTTCATTTAGATCTCATTTAAGCAATGAAGACTCTGCGAAGTTTTTTAACATGCAGACCCTAACTCGTCGAAGAAACATAGCTGACGCGGTGATGCTATTCAAAATAACACACAATCTAGTTGATAGTCTGGAACTTCTTCAACGAATATCTTACCACATTCCAACTTGCAATAACAGACATTCACCTACTTTTCATCTCCCCTTTTGTAAGACCAACTCAAAACAAAACTCCTTTATGTACAGATCCATAAATTCATTTAACACAAACTATCACCACATTGACATTTTCAACTCAACAATAAGAAACATAAAACAAACAATATCTACACTACCGCACCCAAACTAATTCGTACATTATATCTTCCCTTCTACTCCCGTCCCACATTCCCCTCCACCCTCTCCACTCGCTGTTAAAGTAAGTTAAAGTAAATTACTATATTCAGTGGAAAATTTGTAATTAGCATAATTTTAAAAACCTTATTTCATATATGATTTGCTGTTAATGGGGAAACAAAATAAAATAAATAAATAAATACTCAATTGACATTGCGTGTTTTATTGAGAACTATTTTGGAAACATTTTTTTAGTGGATGATATATCATTTTAACGTAATTTCTCTAGTTATATAAATTCCACGTGTTACGTGCGTACTTAATATTTTTGTAGGATTAGGTACTTATTACTAAATGCGCGATATAAAACGAATTTTAGTTGTTTATAAGTAAATAAAATTAAATATAAATATGTAAATATTACGGATCTGATGGGCTCGGTAGATATGTGTTAGTGTACGGCTGATTAATTCTCTCAGAGTTTTCATTCCTACCCAAGAAACGCAAAAAATCCTCAGACCGCAATTACTTCTTACTCACGTTGTGAGTGATTCGAGGTTCTTATACAGACTGTATGTAAGGAGATGGATTGTCAATAAGTTCAATATTGACTGTGAGCTCGGCCGAGCTTTTCGGGAGGAGACAAGAAATCAGAGCAGCTTACTTTTTGTCGCCTTCCACAATGGAACAAAACACTCCTGCCTTTTGTTCTCGCTTTATAATGACACCGGGGTATATCTTCTCGGGAAACAATCGAAGAAAACAAATAAACGCCTACAATACATAGACAGGTACAGTGATCTTTAAGTACCCTCGGTTGTTTCCCGATAAGTACGGGAATCGAAACAATGTTTTATAATCCCAAAGCCACCCGTACAAAATTATATTTGAGTCCGTTAATTTGTAATTTCAATTGTAGTCTTTTAAACATAATCAAAGCTTCTCATAAAAGATTGATTTTTTCCTTGACCCTATATACTGGTATATAGGGTCAAGGATAATTTATCTATATACATTATTAAATTAAATAATTAACAGAACACATACCTTGTTTAAAGATATGGTCTTAAAGATATTTATTTGGTGTCTTACATTAAAGAATACATTCTTATTGTGAAGTTGCAATTTCAGAACGAAGTTATGTGAATTTTAAAACCTAATTTATCAATCAATTAAAAAGACATATAGAAAAATCAAATCAACGAAAAAATATTTGGCTGCTCTCGGGACTCGAACCCAGATCTCCTATCTATTGGGGAGGGTGCGTTACCACTACGCCGCAACAGTTTCTTACCTTTTCGTCAATATATTATTTAATCAATAAAATAAGACTTATAGATATATTGACGGAAAGGTACGAGGCTGATGTGGCGTAATGGTAACCAGGGATGTTATGGATATGAAATTTCGGATCTGGATACGGATACGGATATGAAATTATTTCGGATTATCCGCTAGTTTCGGATAATTTCGGTTATGGATATTAGAATTTTAAAATTATAAAAGTTAAATACAATTAGCAAGATTTTACTTTTATTTCTAGCCTATATTATCATTTGTTTTTACAATCAGTCAAATAAATAACTATTACTAGCAGGAAAGCAATCGGCTTCGCCGATTGCTTACTGCTAGGCCCTGCGGGCGGCTATTGTGGCCGCTTCGCGGCCAATGACGGCCGCTCCGCGGCCAGCGATGGCCGCTGCGCGGCCAATTATGTTTGCTGTGCAGCAAACACAATTGTTTACCTATGCCTACGTCAGCCGCTTCGCGGCCAATTGTATCTGGCAAATTTCCATTTATGCTATTGTGGCCGCTTCGCGGCCAATGACGGTCGTCTCGCGGCCAATTGTGTTTGCTCTGCAACAAACACAATTGTTTTCTTTACTGTTACAAAGTTAATAGAATTTGATAATCGGCCGTATTCTGAAGTAAGCAATATTTCTTTTTTTGTTTCTCGACAGTTACTGTATAACATTGTGATGCTGTCAACTTTGAGTTTTTAAGTTTGGCTGGTCTTAAAATAATGAATTCATCAACATTGAGGAGAAAAAATTCAGGTTTTAGTGTCTATGGTAGCTGTCAGTGACAGACAAAACTTCAATGAAAAAATCAGGTTTTACTGTCTATGGTATCTGTCAGTGACATACAAAAAATGAAACATCTATCGAATTATTATTTGTATTTATTTTGATCGATAAAATTACAGCGTCTTATTTATTAATAAATTACATAGCATTTTAGTTTAATGATTATTGATAAATTAATGTATTTTAAAAATATATCATTTTGCAGTCCATTTCACGACCATCATCTTCAATACTATCAATACACAGAATAAAATGTAAAGATTGGGCCTTCTAAACGCCCGAGTACATCTTCGTTAACCAATCGAGCATGTTCATTCTTTGGACACAGTATCGCTCGTTTTCTCATTAGGGAATATACACTATAGAATGTACTTCATTTATATGCTTTGAACAACATTTTGACTTCCACTTTCATTTGGAATAAGCACTGATGACGCATACTTTCCTTCCACAGGAGGCAGCTTTCCATCGCCTAAATCTAAAAGCCACTGTGTAAATGAATTTTCACCTTCTAAAGTGCGGACATTAGTTTTCAAATTGAAAATAGTAAAATTTTTCCAATGTTGGCTGTTTTTAATAGATGTCGCTACTAACTGACCGCGAGAAGCCCTTCGAGAAACTGGTAGAATTTGTCTAGTCGCCGCCCAAAATGATAACTTTATTGCCAAAAATATCATTATTACCCATTATATCGTGCAGAGTATGTTCAATTATATCTAAAGCTATAACTGGCGCCATCAGTGCTTCATCCCAGATGATAACATCAGCTGCACTTATAATTGCACGGTTCTTGGATGTCACTCTGCATGTTGTGTTATTCTATAAATCAAGAGGTAAATTAAAAGCCATGTGACATGTACGTCTACCTGGTAATAAAATTGCTGCTATTCCTGTCCAAGCAACAGATAAAACTTTCTTAGATCTTCCTCTTAAAGTATGTATGATGGTCTTATAAAGGAACGTTTTACCTGTGCCACCAGGACCGTCAATAAAGAAACATTTTTTTGTTTCAGGTACATCTGAAATTTTTTACTTAATATACTGTCGAAAGCACAATGTTGTTCTCGATTGAGTTTTCCAGCCATCTCTAACCCTAAAGAACTTTCTAATGCTAAATTAATATCAACCACTTCATTATAAGTATTGCTGTAATCTGGTCCCGGCAAACCCTGTGATGTGCAAGAAGAATTTTCATTTATTAATGCCTTTTGAATATACAAAAGGGAACAATTTTCTTAAATGGAATAATTCTATATTTCTAGGAGAAACGGGGGACATGCGACCAATAATCTTGTCCCCGCCACATTGCCTCTTCTTCCACTGCTTATTGCTGGAAAAAACATAGAAATTAGTTCAATCCTGATACTTAATATTACATGCCTCATTATCTTGTTGGTTAAGTTTAAACCATGCAGTTAATGTTGTATTATTTGAGGCCGCTGCCCGAAGAGCTTCTTCTTCGCGTCCTTCTGAAAAATAAATTTGCTGTCCATTTGGTAAATGCACTGAAAGAAGCATAACAGAATGTGAATGATCATATATGGGGTTTTCCATGATTCGCCATGCAGCCTCCGGTGCACTAACATATCGACAATTGATAAATTGACTTATTTCGTCATACTCCACAGTTTCATTTGATTGTAAATTTTCAGGATTTTGGTGAATTTGAATTCGAGCACAATCGAAACCTTTAGATATATATTTATGAATATATTTAACACTCAAAATGGAAGAACAAATTTCAACGTTGATGTGCGCATTATATTTTTGACTGAGGTACGGGTTATATGGTACAACAAATCGATTATCGATACGTTTTCCACGAACAACATGATTACCTGCAAAATTATCTCGTCTTCTGTATTCTGGATAACCTGCAAAATTGTTATTAGTGTCATCTCTGAATAATTTTGGAAATTTTTTAGAACACTTACCGTCTACCATGCATACAGAATTAGGATTGAGAACGCCACACGGTCCATGAATATTATGTCTCAAAATAATATCATACAATCTTTGATTACTTCGGTCAGGTAATTCGGCAGACACAACATTGTCAACATCTGAAGTTGTACGTATTTTATCCTGTTCGCAAAGCGTGAACACTCCGTGAAGATGAGGGAGACCTCTTTTTTGTTCTTCGATTACGTACACCCAAGATATTATTTTGCCAAAGATGTGCCTTTCTGTCATATCCCTGATAAATTCTTCAACTTTTAACTGGAAAACGCGAGCTACCAAATCAGGTCTATCGGATGCTGTTTGATTTGACATTAATTCATTTTGAATTTCCATCCACTTCGGATTACAGGTAAAAGTTATGAACAAATCAGGGTGACCGAATTTCCTCACCATTGCCATAGAATCTTGGTAAAGTTTGTTCATATGGCGTGGCCCTCCAACAAAGGTCGATGGAAGAATAATTATATTACCTGGTCGTGTTCCTCTTTCCGTCGCCATATTCCTGATATAGTCTTGCAATCCTTGATAACATTCAACTCTCAAATGTCGTTGATTTGTTCGAATGTAATTCAAACGACTTGATTCACATACAATATGCATGAATTAAATATTGCTGAAAAAGTTTACCTGCATAATGCACTGAATTAAAAATGTTTCTTCGTACAGCTATCCTACTTGCGTAAAACTGCATAGGTGTAACTGACTGACGTTGGTTTGTTTGAAAATCTGGATGATGTTCAATACCTAGAGTCCAACCAAATTCACCTGATGGAAATAACAATGGAAAAACCATCGGATCTAAATGTTTTGATAACATATTAATACGCTGCAGACCTCCTACATTCTTAGGGTGAACAGCAAAATCTACGTTTGGCGGTAACCTACCTTCGTAATCTGCTACATACACAATGGCGACTTCATTATTATTAGATGGAGCATTATACCTTCTTTGGTCATCTAACGAAGAACGCGTAAAGAGTAGTTGAATATTCCGCATCTGGCCCCCGTGCTCTGCAACTATAGATTCTTCTTCCTCAACCGCTTCTTTCAACCTTTTGTATTGGAGAGCATATGGACTTACACGACGGATGACATTATCAATAGTTTCCATTATATTTTGTTGACATCTAAGGTTAGACGGATGGCTCATACGTACCCTGACTGCTTCATCCGCATCGTAAACATATAGTTGCGCATATGCCGGCACCTCTCCATCACTCTGCAAACTTCTAGACGTTCTATGATATACTTCACCTGAAATTTTTAAACAATACGGGCCTACACCTGGTATGTCACTTATTTGCACTCCGAAAGATGCAAATGCATTAGCACAGTTGTACTGCACATTTAAAATAAGATTTCGCATTTCTTCCTTCAGCATACACTCTTTGCCTAGCATTTTTACGTTCCCGCTGGTCAGCATTCCTTCTTTCACATTCCTCTTCTGTTATGTTTGACAGTCTACGTCTGGCATTTCTTCTTTCATATTGTGAACTCGAATCGCATTATCAAATTGCCGCTTTGTGATGTTGAGTATTCCATCGGAATTCTGAAAAATAATAATATTTATGTATAAATACGGAGAAAATGACACGTAAAATGACATTCGCGCCACGCGCTGTGAGTCTTTTGAGGTTATATGAGAGACGTTATGACGTTAATCTAAGGTTAAGTTCACTTTGCAGTTTAAATAAAATATAAAGCGTAATAAATGTTTAATAAATAAATGTTTTGAACGTTTATTGAAGCAAGATTAATGCAAAAACAATAAAAAGAAAAGCGTAAACGTATACTTACTGTCAATGTCATAAAGCGTCATTCTGTGGTATGACCAGCACAAAAATTCGTTGACTGCAATTACGTTGGCTGTTTTAAATACACGGATTCCACGAAAATATTTTAAAAAATCTATAAATTCCGATATTTTAATTTTCGATAATTTGGATTTGGATGTTTTTTGATATCAGTTTGTTCGTATTCCTATATTTTTTAATCTTTTTAATGTACTCTAAAATGTTTTTTTTTTAAACTAGCAACAGAAATTATCCAAATGCAGAAACGACATTGGTTGGAGTAATTAATATATAGATTACAGCCACTTTAAGTGCTATGGAGATACCTATGAAGGTATGTACTTAAAAATACAAAAACAAAATTATAATTTAAAAAAAAATATTTAGTAACTTCTATTAATATTATTCAATATGATTATTAAATTATTATTATTATTATTATCATTGCTTGAGTATTAAAGATAAAGAGTAAAATCTAAAATTGTAATAAAACCTTGATACACTTTTACTGTAATCTAAGTATATATATAGTAGCCGGCAAACATCTTGAAATTTTTCGGCGTAGTGGGGGGAAGTTTGCGTATGTACTATTCTACCAACGAGACCCAAAATTTGTCTTCTGCACATTCCCCCACTACGCCAAAAAATTTCAAGAAGTTTGCCGGCAACTGTAATAACAAAAACAGTTCTTAATGAATTTTGTAAGTGATGAAACCATTACAAAATGTTTATTAATAAACTTTAACCTTAATTGTAATTTTAATAGTCAAAATTGAGCAAAGGTTAATTATACTTTTTAAATTATTATATTATTGCAAGAGACACGCGCGGCTTGTGTGACAATTAACAAGTGACGGCTCGGCCGGTCAAAACAAACAAAAATCTTAACTTGTCATTTAGATTTAGACTCCGCCTTTATCCGAAACTTTTATATCGGTTTACGATATTTGTATATACTTTTATATCGGTTACGGATATTTTTTTATTTCGGATATCCGATAGTTTCGGTTACTGTTACGGAGCTCCATAATATCCCTGATGGTAACGCACCATCCCGGATAGATAGGAGATCTGGGTTCGAGTGCCGTTAGCAGCCAAATATTTTTCGTCGATTTGATTTTTCTGAATGTCTTTAGAATTGATAAATAAATTTGGTGTCAATTGACTACAATAAGCAACATTTTTAAATTCTCAGGTTTTATATTAGAGATCAAGTGAAAAATCATATTTTGGTAGATTTATGAGAAAAACATGTATTTTAAAGACAAAAGGTTAAAAATATCGACGTGAAGGGAATATAGAATAAACTATTTTGGTAGATATAATTAAGATATAATATTATTAACCTAACACATGCACGTACATGAATACTTGCATTTTATGAATTGGTTTTTAAGTAATAATCTTTCATTTTCCATTTACTATGCTATAACGCCTTTTCTCACGCACCAACACAATCGCGTAAATTTATATTTTGTTTCCTTTATAAAGAAAAAGTCAATTTACAAGTCTTACTTATTATAAGTAATATTTCCTAGACAATTCATAACATAAGCCTACATAAGATACAATATTATTAAGTATATTATTATTAAAGAAGGCATTCCTTCATTCAATATCTGATCTGTAAGTCTGCTTCAACAGTGCATATTTTGTATTCGTTTGTGATTTATAAAATATTAACAATTTACACGTGGTTTTGGAAATTTTATTTTTGGTTTATGATATATATTTATATATATTGATGGTAAATATTTTTAAAAAAGTATTAAATCGTATTTATAAGAAAAATATCTCAATTTTCTTTTTATTTATTTTGACCATTCAATGTAAAAGTAATAAGTAACTTGGTTATTTATTTAATTAATAATTTTGTTTTGCCAGGAACCTGAAGCTATAAATTGGGAATATTCAAAATTTAATTTGCCAATTTACATTCGATATCCCATTCTCTCTTAATCTATTATCGATATAAGTTTATTGTGATTTCATCTCTCATTCCCCAGATTCCCTTCTCTGACAGTGGAGCCGCCTCACATGGAGTGAACACGCATTGTCCAGCTGCGCTTGTGTGCTGTGGTCGCGCAGTGGAACAGAATTCTATAGAGCCCATTGGCAGCTGGCATCACACTCCTGTGGACACGACTATGATATTTCCTCGTGCATAGTTCAATAGAGAAAACCGATGACGCGTTTACCAGCGGCCTCGGTGATATCCTCGTCCAGACGGTAGGCTACTCCATCATGAGAATGTTTATATTATATAGAGCTCTGCCATACCGTATTTTTGTAATGGATAAACAAATTAAGTGTATGAAAAACATGTGCATTCAGTCAGATAATTTTTAATGGAATAGAAAACTTTTACGAGTATTTTGAGTATGTCCAAATTTTTCAAATATACAGTACTGGAATATATATTCAAGGCAAATGCAGCATTATCCAAAAAATAAAAAAATGTTTCGAATGCAGTCAGCGAATATTACTTATTTAAAATATACTGAATTATAGATTTGATGTATTTATTGTTTCTAAAAAATTTTTTATATAAATTTATAAAATCTTGAATTAAGTACATTATAAATTAGTGATTCTCGATGACTTCATTGATTTTTTATTATAATACTTTGATATGGCTTTGCTTTTATACTCCACGTATTTAGATGTCTCATATAGACGAATCTATTTTTTATATAGGAAAGTAGGTATGTAAGTATTTTTGGGTGTTTATAGGGCTGAAGATCGGTCGAATGAAGAAGAGAATAATTTCGTCGTATGTATGTATATACGCTTCCTGTCATGAAAATTTGTGGTTTTAGGTAGGTAAATATAATTAATATCGACTTTTCTTAGCTGGGTTCCATTGACATGGAAATTCATGTAATCAAAGCATTTCATCGTTTATTGAGCCTTTGAGACATTTATCTTCACTTCTCCTTTACCACTGATGGCTCCTACATTCTGTTCTGAAAGTCTGTGCAGATTTCTGTTTTTGTTCACTCTCATGTGAATACATAACAACATTTTTGATCTGTGTTTAGACAGGAAAAGTTTTAAACAATTTTCAAGAAGGTATATTAAATTTATGTTGATTACAAAGTGCCTGATTAGGTACATAACGCAATAAAAACAAGATATAAGATGATAAAATTCCGTATAAATTTTTAATAAAATGTTATCTGCCATTTTCAGGGATGCAGTTTTGATGGTCCCAGCGCAGCGTTTTGTTTTAAAGGTCATCTGGATCGTCTAAGAAATCGAGTTCATTGATTGTCTCTCAAGTAAGATAAATAAAATTTTTGTTCACTTATTGAAATAATTTTTTTGCAAAAGAACATATTTTTGTTCACTTTATCTAATAAACGTTTGTTAGACTCCTATCACACATATTATCATATAATCTATTATAATAATAGTAGGTACTTTGTATTTGAAACAGCGTTAATACAAAGGCAAAGTGTTTAAAAAACATACGCTGCTTTCGACACGGTATTTCCAGCCAGCAGTTTATTTAACACCGTCGCATCAATTATGTCAGCCCTGATGATGAATTCTTCGTTGGGATCGAAAACATTTTTCGGAAATGGTCTGAAACATAAAGTATAGTCCAAAATATCCACACAGAGGATAAAATCACTGGACTAGCAAACAAAAACGTTTTCTTATCAAGTATAATAATATTGTACCTACAGAGATAATATACGTCATCACAAAAAATTATGTAGGATTAAATATATTTAGAATTGTTTTTTATAACATTTGAGCGCTTTATTATTGACTGTATACATATTGCACATCCCATAGTAAGTTGATTGTTTCGATTTACGTTTTATTTTGAAATAAGTGTACTGTCACTAATCATGAAACGTTAATTAAAAATGTTAGTTCATCGCCGATATGCAGCCAGTGATAGCGTATCTTTTCAAAGCGACAGCTTGGTCACCATTCCCCTCAGTAAATAGTAAAAATTACAATTCCGTTCATATAAGTTAATCAATTCATTCATTACTATCGGCTTTTTAACCTCTAGCTGGCCTGAGGAGGAAACTCAAGAATTTTCCTCAATTGACAATTATTACGACCGATTTCTTTCCAGTTCTGGATTTCTATCAATTCACTGTTAATCAATAAAAAACAAGGTCTTACGACAAACAAGAGTTTCGTTGTTAAACTCATCGCTATATCGCTATTCTGAAAGTATGCAACATTTGGGTCACATTGGTCAAAAACGGTATAGATTTGCTTAGAAAATATATCAGGTGGAAGGGATGAGGGAAAGGGGAGGAGGTAAATGTCGCCTATTTTTACAAGCAAACGGTTTACTTTATCAAACAATACACATGGCTACATCGTAGATAATGTAATTATTAAGATGTATGTAAAATTTGAACAAAATCGATTAAGCAGTTTTTAAGATATTATCTCCAAAAGTGTGCAAAAGGGAGTTTTGAGAAAAACGCAAAAGAATACTATCGAGGGTAGAAGTCCAAAAGGGCGTTAGTGATTATTTTGAACTTTACAGGAGAGCAAAATAAAGTTTTTTTATTCTGAGTTTGTCAATGTTTATTTTATCATTAAACGATTCCCATATTTGTTAATCCAATACACATAAGGAAATCGTTTAATAATAAAAAACATATTGACAAAATCAGATTGACAAAAGATTATTTTGCTCTCCTGTAAAGTTCGAAATAATTACTAGCGCCCTTTTGGCTTCTACCCTCAATGTAATAAATCATGTTCCACGTTGGATTCCAATTTTTATAAGCCAGCCAAATTTTAGAATTTTTGAAAGAGTGACGACTCAAATTATTCTTGGAACTTCAAGATATAAGATACAGTGAAAAAAAAAACGAATTTTTGAAAATGTCACGGTGGTATAACCTCTTATGACAAGTCGCAAGCCCTGTAAACACCCAATCTTCCATACCTACTTTTCCAAATAAATTGCTTCATCTCTGTGAGACATAATATATATATTGATTCAATTGTATTACAGTGAAACCTCTTTAATTCGTACCCCTATATTTAGAAATTCGAAATTTTTTAAAACTCACAAGTTTAAGAGTCCCAAATATTTTATTATAATAATTTGAAAACCCAATAATTAAAAACCTGTTAATTCATAATACGAAACAAGTTTTAGCCCCTTACGCCATAAATCAATACATTTTAGGTCACGTGAGATTTTTTTTTTAAATTTGACGAAATTAAAAAAATATTTCGATAATTTTCGCAAGTGAAAACAACAAATATGTCAGTGTCGGATAAGTGCTTTAGTAATATAAATGTTGCGATCTTTGTATTAGCATAATAAATATTGCATTTTCTAAATGATTTTTTCAAATATGCAAGAATACAGACGTCATTTATAAAATTAATGACGTTTTTAACAACATTTATGGCTTTTTTCATGAATTTTACGTTTTTCGGCAAATTTCGCAATCACATCGCAATTTTTTTGTACCTTAGATTACTAATTAACGAGGTTACGCGTACTTCGAAATATTTTTTCGAGTTCCTTGAATTATGAATTAACGAGGTTCTACTCTATTAAAGTTGCCTGTAGCATCTGCCTCCTTGCAGATCTTACAATTCGTCATTACACGCATAAAGACGTCATCGTCTCCGCGTCTCCCCCCTTCCCCTCACACCCGGCACCTTCCATCGGTTAATTGGACTTGTCCGGCCCTGCCCGTCCAGGTCCGGCCCGCAATCCGGGCAATCCCGCCGGCCCGGCAATAAAAGGCGTGTCGTAACACGGTCAACGGGGTCATTTAATCCCGTGACGGAATGTGCGAACTGTCCCCGCTACGGACCTGCTTTATTGGATGAACTAGAGATGGGATCACCTCGGCATCGATATTTGGTATTTTTATATATTTTACCGTAATTTCTCCAATCCAAATCAATCAATAATAATGCAAATCAGAGTTACGAAATAGCTTATAAAGATAGCTTAATAACGAGAAAACTCTTTAATTTTATATGTATAAAAAAGTAACCCATAAAAACCATGTTTTTATTATACTCCCTTTCTCATTTACTAGTTGAAACATTTTTTTCCGCTTAACCTACGCGTTGAGCTTCGGTCGGGCGACGCTACGAAAGGGATTATTAAAAAATTTCCAAAAATCCAAAATTATGCTATAATCAGGTTTCGCGTCTGAACGCGTTGAAATATTTTCATACAACTTAATAAGTTGTATGAAAAAACCATTCAAAATTTGAAAAATCCAAAAATTTATTTATTTTTTTTAACGAAAATTTGATAGATCTTCTTGATTGTCGCCACGAGTCTGCTTGCAAAGTTTCAACTCGATTGGATCACGGGAAAGGGGTTTAAAATGGATCCAAAGTTTTTTCGTCAGACAAGAAGACAGAAGACAAGCAGACGCCACGAGTTAATATAAAGGGAGTAAAAATGGTCAAGAATAACTAATATAATTAATGTAATATATTAGGTCCTTACATATGAAATTTGCGTTTGGTATGGGAGGAACATAAAGCCGATTTTTTTTTATTATAATATATTTATTTAACCAAAGTATGTACCATTGCTATCTATGCACTTTTGCCATCTCATAGGTAGTTCATCGATCCCTTTACTAAAAAAACCATTCGGACGGGAATCAATAAAATCTTTGAAGGCGGTTTGGACTGCCCCATCGGAGTTGAATATTTTCCTTTGCAAGAAGTTATCCAAATTTCGAAAAAAATGGTAATCTGTTGGGGCAAGGTCCGGAGAGTACGGTGGATGTCTTAGACATTCCAATTGAAGCTCCTCTAATTTGGTAGCCGTCTGTTGTGCAGTGTGTGGTCTAGCGTTATCATGAAGCAGCAGTGGCCTAGAGCGATTAACCAGCCTCGTTTGTTTAGCAGCTAGCTTTTCCATCATGGTTTGCAGTTGCTGACAACAGACATCTGCCGTAATCGTCTGGCCAGATTTAAGAAAGCTGTAGTGAACGACACCAGCACTAACTAGTCCACCAAACGCTCACAAGTAACTTTTTTGGAGTCAATTTTCGCTTGGGGCATGGTTTGGCTGGTTCGGCAGGGTTCAGCCATTGCGATGAGCGCTTCCGATTATCGTACAGGATCCACTTTTCATCACAGGTAATGATTCGATTTAAAATCCCTTCATTATTGTGCCGGTTGAGTAATGCAACGCAGCAGTCAACGCGCGTTTGTTGATTTGCTTCACTCAATTCGTGAGGTACCCACCTTTCAAGCTTTTTCACCTTACCAATTTGCTTCAAGTGGATTAAAACAGTTTTATCACTAACACCGCAGCCTGCAGCTAACTCGGATGTGGTTTGCGATGGATCCGCTTCCACAATAGCCTTCAATTCTTCATTATCAACTTTGGTCTCCGGCCGTCCACGGGGCTTGTTCTGCAGGTCGAAATTTCCAGAACGAAAACGTTGGAACCAAAAACGCACTGTGTTTTCTTTTGCGGCACCGTCGCCGTACACATATTTGATTACACATTTTTATCGATTGTTGCGCGGTATGATCGATAATCCTCAAATTATGCAGAGCATTGGTTTGTATGTTCCTGATAATTATACTAGACATCGTCAGCATAGATTGTTTTACATTCCAATATACAGGACCAACCTGCCGATGGTTATGCCTGTTGGAAGAGCCACAGCTATGCTGAACAAAATCGCTTTGGGTATTGATATATTCCATGTGTCTGAGGGGATTTTCCGAAGCGGGATTCTCCTACACCTTTGACCAGGTTTTATGTTATTTTTAATTTATTAAATATTTTCATTTTTGTTATATGTACTTCCTAATATGTATGCCTTAAACATTTTGTTTGTCATGTACATATTATCATGAAATAAATTGAATTGAATTGAATTGAATTGAATTGAATCATTAATCCTTCGAGCCGTTTCTGCAGCACTGGTGCCACGGTGAACTCGCACTCGTAAATAACGCGATATTTCAAGTTTTTCATTTTGTAAACTGAGTGACGCAAAGAAAAAAACAATTGAGGAAAAAACAAATGAATTATATTTTTCAAAACACAAATACATGAGTAAATAGCTGTATAAATTTGGATTTGGAATTCCTAGCCAAAGAGAAGATATTTGAGATCAAATTTGCCAGTACGGCAAAACGCCAATTTCATATGTAAGGACCTAATATTTATATTTAGCCAAGTAAACAAACTTAAAGAAAAGATAACGTAAATAATAGTGCAAAGTAACAATTTTATTGTGAAAGATTTTTATTATTATGAACAATAGCAACATTATGAACGAAGCAATCGTCAGTATTTTATCTTTTAGTCTTGATTTAATTTTGTTATCATTTAGTCTTGATCTAATTTTGGTAGCACAAAATTATTCCAAAATATTCATCCAGAATGTTGCGGAACTGATATATTAGTTTTCTCTACTAGCATCATAATAAAAAAATACCTCCGCAAATGCAGTCAAATATTCACATTTATACACCCACCACTCATACAAGTATTTAACACAGGCGTACACGCCACATAGGACCTACATGCGGTAGCATAATCAGGCCAATGCAGTCAAATATAGTGATGGTCAGACGTCCATTATTTCAACCGGTGATTCAGTTAAAAATGTGGTTATGGCTATTCAGAATCTTCTGGTTTAAGTTTTCTTGGAAAGATCGTAAAAACATGTCGTGTTTTTACGATCTTTCCAACGTTTCGGATTCCGAATTTGGAAGTCCATAAATGCAGTCACAATAGAGCGTTATCCATCCCTTGATGGTCTTTGTGGTTCAGTCTGCTGGCCTAGCTCTTACAGGCCTGTCTTGATACTATCCGCCCATCTCCACCTTAATACTGTTCGTTGGTGTATTTTTTTTCATTATATTGTATTTTTTAAATTTCAGTACCACAGAATGGCATTTAATTTTTTCTGAGTTGTGTAGCCTCCAAGTTTCTGTTAGTACCGTCTCCTGTCGGAGGTTGGCGATTCTACTGTATTTGCGATCATGACTGTACTCATCGTCTCTAGTGTAACAGTTGGTACCAGTCTCTCAAGTTACGCAGCTATAAGGTGCGGCATCTTTCGATGCATCTTTTTCCATTTATTTTACCAGTATGACGAGTTTAATTATAATTTTATATATTACTATTTAAGTAAAGAGTGTTTCTATTATAAAATAGTAATATATAAAATTAGGTGAATCTCACCTATCGATAAAAGATTCTATTATTCTCTAAACTTTAATACGTACCGGAAATACGTTTCAATGGTTGTACTGAATTTCCCAGCTGGCAATAAATGCGTCGCTGTATTATTATTGTGTACACGAAAAGTGAATAAATAAATAGTAATATATAAAATTATAATTAATCTTACGTAAAGGTAACAGTTTATGTATTCCATCGAATTAAATGATCATTTTTAACTTATACCACCCAGGAAACTTTCAGTATGCGTTTATACAGCCACTTCTCAATGACCTCGGCTTTACACATTAATTCTCGTTTTAATGTTGTCGTTTCCGCCTCATATAAGAGAATGCTTATCAGTGGGAGTCTTCATTTACAATTGTTTCCGTAAAATTTACGGTGAAAATGAAACGACATTTTTGTAGCGATGGTAAGCGTGTCCACATCCCTAGTCACAGTGTCCATCTCCAATCTACGTTCCCCGAACACGTATGTCTCCCCGTGTAGACTTAATAAAGGAATAGCATGTCTCCTCCGTGCTCATATGGCCGGCTGATGTATTACACGGCCGGTGGGGAGGCTGGGCACTTGCGGGACAGCAAGAATGATGCCATATACCTCTTAGTATATACACGTGAGGGGAACAACATACATATACAGGTATAGGTACACCAGTATACTTTACACTCGAATATCCTGTATATATATCTCATAGCTAGTAGCAAGATCTTTACAGGTGCATTCCTGCCTTGATAATGAGTCGAAAATGTTCAAGCAATCATGACCAATCAATAGTTATGGAGAAGCATTTTTTTCAATATTTCTGTCACATTTTTTGCAAAAAGTTATCATTACACTAATCATATATCGATTGTGGAAAAATTATTCACTATAATGCAAAATATAAAGTCAAATAAAATGATGAAAATCTCGCAAAAAATAAAAATTGAATTTTTTACAAGGTTTTTATAATTTTATTTGAGTTGTATTGAAGCGATTGAATTGTTCATAATCGATATAGGTTATGTACTGTAATGATATTTCAATTTTTTGCAAAAACTAAGTTTACAAATATTGACAATAAAAGCAACTTTGATATTGCATATCTCCATAGCTATTCATAATAGGTCATGGTTGCTTAAATATTTTCTACTCATTATCAAGGCAGAAATTTACCTGTAATGTTTTTGCTACTGGCTATGAGACACCCTCTATAGCAAATTCAGTTTTAATATTGTTTTCCCTTAATTCACTTAACTTTAAAGCTCTAAGACGGAAGACAACTGTGTCGACAAGACTCTTGCTTGCTTCTCATGTTTTTTCTGATTAGAATTAATAAATAAATAAATAATGCATTAAAATCAACGTTGATTAGAAATACTTATTTATTAAAACTCGCCATTAATATATTTTCTAGGTGTCATAGAACGTTAAAACAGCTTTTGACAAATTTAGTAATTTTCTTCATTAAAATACCTTCAGGGAATATGTTGATAATTCACGACGTCATTATGCATATAAAAAATGCTTTTAGTACCTACCTACCAAATAAAAAGTTTTCAACAACAAATAGAAAGATGTCAAAGGTATAGTATATATTATGCACCTATACAAAAATAAATTTACTTATGTATGTAGAAAGATAATGCCCGTCTTCTGGTCTGAGTTTTCTGGGACTTTCTGCCGTGTTTCTACGACCTTTCTGGCGGACATTTCGGATCCCATTGCAGAGTCCATCATCAAGGTTAACGTGCTGTTGTGAGTGTTGAAGGCGTGGTTGAATATTGGTTAGCAATACAATGTTGAAAGCGATTGCAAGCCAATACTTAACCACAATACTAATACTCACAACAACACATCAGCTCTGATGATAGCCCTCCAATGTAATCCGAAACGTCGGCCAGAAAGGTCATAGAAACACAGCAGAATATCCCAGAAAACATTAACCAAAAGATTCTGACGGGCCATTAAAACCTAAGAACTTTTATAATGCCCATTATTGACATTATCATTGCCGACAAAAGCATTTACATAATATACCTATCTTTAGCATTTTGAACAGCAGGTCAATTGTTCAAATACTTTATAATATACTTCCTCAAATTCAATCTTTCAACCTTTATTTTCTTGCGCATTAAGATAAAATCAAAAATTATTTTGGTACTTTTCCCTACTATTTTATTCATACATACCTAATTATATATTATTAGATTTATTATTATACCATTATTTGTAGTTTTATTAATGTAGCATTTTATCATTATTATGTACAATATAAGTACTTGCACTTGTCATACATAGTTTGTAAATAAATGTATTCGTTACTAACTTTTTGAGTTCTACAACTTCTCTATAGAAAGTATTTTTATATCCCTTACCGCTAAGACACTTCGTAAAAAACGCATCGCTCGACCATTTTTTCATTGACTTTAGTTGTAAAATAGGTCACCACGAAAAGCCTTTTTAATTCAACGGGATAATATATAGCCTATGTTCAGTTCATTCTAAATACCTATTGGTGAAAGAATTTTTGGAATCGGATGAGTAGTTTCGGAGATAACCTACAAACAAATAATAACATACAAACATTACCTCTTTATATATTAGTATAGATGTAGATTTTTACAGAGATATTTTGTATTATCATAGAAATACAGTTTAGGAGTGAACCTATGGTTCCCATCTCCTAGCTCTACGATGATTGTCTATGTTAATTATAAATCAAACATGAATACTTTTCTCTTACAAAAATATTTAAATACACTACGCATATTTTAAATATAATATACATTTCAATACATATTTTATATTCATATGTATTTTTTTAACATTTATGTTGTTTTTAATATAAATGGTGTATGGTATATTAGTATAGGTATAGCGTATTGTACATAATTTAAGTAATTCAGATATTCAACATACAATATGAAATTTGATTTGGATTCTGTATTCCCAATCAAGAAATTTATTCAAGCAATTGTGAAAAACGATGCACACTTACATTTTTCCGTAAAAATTTGCAATACTTCAGCGTTGCAAACCAGGTCTTCACTATAGAATCAATTATAAAATATTTTAAACGTCCAAATTTGAGGTACCTAGTTAAAAGAATCCTTAATAAAAAAGAAAAAAAAAATTAGTCTACCGAGAAAATATATACGAATATATTTATAATATTCACGTTGTTCCTGCTCAGCGTTTTCTTTCAGCTTCAGCATTTTTTACTGAACCGGGCTCTTACTTATTTTTAAACAGCAAAGTTTACACACGTCAGGAATAAATTACGCTCGGGGTAGTAAATTAAAATATTATTGATTTTCAGTCAGATCTCTCGACAATATTTGGAGTGTATTCCTGGAAATCTGTTAAGCTGCCATCTTTATTCATGAAACGTGTACAAACTAAATAACGTATATACATATCTACGTTAGAAAATATCTTGACAGTGCTATATTATATTTAAGTCGGCCTATGCGAATATTTAAATATTAGTTTATTGACTTAATAGTTACTATTTTGGTTACGTGCTTTATATTCACAGCAAATAAACATCGAATAGCTTAGCTCAGAATAGTATGAGAAGATTATGATAAGCGGCATCCCTTTTTCTTGTAAATACAATACGAAATAATTCAATATTCATCATAAGCTTATTGCAATACAGCTACGTACTGATTAAATAGATATAATTAAATACTTTAAGACAACTTTAGATACTGTTCATTCTAAAAAAAAATTATACGAGCTTATATACCTACCTATATGATTTTGTTAAAATGTTGTTTTCAGTGAAACAATGCTGAAGCGACTTGAAGCATTTAAAATGTGGATCTACATATGTGATGATTTGAAGGCTAAAGGAAAATTTGTCTACGAGTCAATATGATCCAGGAAAATATAATATTTTGGATAAATCGAAGTACATCCAGAAAAATATAAGGTGTTAACTTTCATCATTCAAGGCGATATCCTGGTTGAAAAATCCAAGATTCGGGTAAGTCCAGAATCCAACTATTTTAAGATCTTGCAAATATGATAAAGTTAGCCAAACATGACCAATAAAATTTGATAATCAGACAATAAATAGAAGAAGAATTTTCAGGATTTTTTTGGATAACATCTCTGATCACTGTTTCTTATTATTGAAAGCTTTTGTAATTGTTTCGGATTAAGCATATGATTAGATTTCCTTTCGACCTACGCGTATATTAACAAATAAAATTAGAGATTTCTTCGACATTTTGAATTTTATTAAAAGGCGATCAACTTAGTATTCATTCTGCATTCTGTTTCACATCTAGAGTACTCTTCATGGAGTCAAGTTCCAAAGCTAAACTAAGTATACAGATCGATTGAAGTACATATAGCCTTTAAGTGACTTGTTCTATGTTTGCATGATTGAATATATATATAAACAAAACATTATAAATATGACTATAAAATTAACGAATTTATTGTAGATATCAATATAAGTTTAAGAATAAAGAAAAAACAAGTTGATATTGAATACAAAAAAATAGCGAAAGTAATGCGAATGTATGTAAAAAAATATGTATGTTTGCGTATATTTAATAAAAAAAAATTACAGTTCGATGAGCAAATAAATTAATTATGACCAGTTTTTGGTAGTTTTTGCAAATGTATATATGCGTACGCAGTTGAAAAAAATGTCTACGAATAATTTTGTGTCAGAAAAAAACAGTAAAAGTGGGGTGTCTACACAGAATATGATAAGATGGATACCAAAGACATTTGAAATTTATCATATTCAAGAACACATTCTTATTGTGAGTTGCATTTTTTTCAGAACAAAGTTATGTGAAATTTATAACGAAATTAATTAATCAATTAGAAAGACATACTGAAAAAACAAATCAACGAAAAAATATTTGAACGCTCTATCGGATTCGAACCACGGATCTCTGGTAGCAGCCAAATATTTTTTCGTGGATTTCATTTGTCTGTATGTCTTTCTAATTGATTAATTAATTTGTTTTTTTTAATCGCTTTTATCATTTAGCAAAACACCTTTGTTAATTTTTTTTTCATGACAATGTATTCGCAATCTTGATATTTTTGGGAAGAACGTTAAAAAACAAAGTAGCCTTGGGTTATTTTGGCGATACATTTGTTTTTAAAGAATTTTCACAGTATCTAAATAATGAAATGCTTGCTGACTGTCATAATTTTATGTTCACTGTATAAAATGACAAGTATAAACAAATTTACTCGCATGAAAAATAAAAAATGTCATACTCACTATACGTAGGTATCTGACTACATGTGAATTTTTTATTATTATTTTCATCTATTTATTTTCTTTACATTTTACCCACAATACATCTAAAAAGACGTTTGTCTTCTGCAGGTTCATTTTCACAGATTAATGTTACACTATTACTAAATATTATTCATTTTATAAACAGAAGATATAAAAAACAAAAACAATTTTAAGTACAAAAGCCAAAAAAAGAAATTTAAGTAAAGTAAAAAAAAACAATTTAATGTACATCTATATAAATAATAATACTAATCTAAATAAAGCAAAAAGTAATTATTCATTGACAACAATAGGAATACACATCACATTATTACAATATTAATTAACTAACTAACAATCACACCGTTTCCCGCAGGGGTAGGCAGAGAGGATTAAACGCCACACACTTCTATCTCGGCCGCTTTTGCTTCGGCCACATTCATACATCTTCTCATACAAGTTCTGCGGTTGTTTCGGCTTTTAAAGGGGCCATCCTCAAATACTTGTAGTACCTGATCGTGCCAGGTCTTTCGCGGACGCCCTCTATTCCTGTTGCCTTCAACACTCGCCTCATGTATTTTTTCAACCATCCTTTCCTCGTTCATACGTTCCGCATGACCAATCCATCTCAGCACTCCTTTCTTTATTCTGTCTACCACACTAGGAGCCAGCATTGCATTCACTTCTAATTTGTTCATTCCTCACTCTATCGACCAAAGATTTTCCACACAAGCGTCTTAGTGACCACATTTCCACCGCAGTCTACTTTAATTCCTCTTTTGCTAATTCCAGACTTCACTTCATACAGTTCAGTTCATTAATACAGTTAATTAATAGTGAATTAATACATTAACCATCCTATCCTCGTTCATACGTTCCACACGACCAATCCATCTCAGCACTCCTTTCTTTATTCTATCTACCACACTACAGTCAGCATTGCATTCACTCCTAATTTGTTGATTCCTAACTCTATCGATCAAAGATTTTCCACACAAGCGTTTAGTGACCGCATTTCCACCGCATTCAGTCTACTTTCATTCCTCTTTTGCCAATTCCAGGCTTCACTTCATACAGTTCAGTTCATTAATGCATTTAATTAATAGTTTTTTTTATATATTTTTTTTTTTTTGATATTTATTACATTAAACATATGCCAAACTGCACAGCAGTTTTACGGCTTAATTTTAGTGAATTAATACATTAATTAAATTCATCAATACGGTTCATATATAACTTACGTCGTTTACTAACAACCGATTTCTAAGTTCTGACACTGATTTTAGAGTCTTTCAATAGTTCAAATAATTCTACAAAAGCCAGCAGTTGTCGTCTGAGCGGCGTACGAAGCGGTCACCTCTCTGTCCGTAATCAAGTGCGTCGCTATTTCTTTCAGTCATTTTGTCCGCATAGCTCCGCTCCGCTGCAATGCACAACTCGCCCCGTGGAATTCCCCCCCCGGGCCTTTCGCGTCTCGTCCGCCGGCGGTATTTTTATTTCGCGGCTTGAGTTTTCTTATTTGCCGCCGCTTTGTGCGCCGCGCAAGATGGCGCGCGCCGCCCCCGCTTCCCGCGCCTTTTCCTTGTGCAGGGGCTAAATAACTGCGCGGCGTTAATTAAACCTTTTAATGCGAATATCTCAACACGAGTACGCTAAAATTGATTGTTAATCACGCCCCGTCTCTACACCTACCCTGCTATACCCCCGATGCAGGGTAGAACGATCTTGCTTAGAAGTGGTTGAAATGTCAACCAGGCGACGAATGAGCAGGACCGATATGGGAGTTTTTTCTCATTAAACGGTCCTGGGTAAGCGGTGAGTAGCATTCGCTGTCTGCCTACTCTATATCCAAGAGACATTGACGTGGTTTTATATGGACACCCCGCCGCGCACGTCCTCTAACATCGTCTGCGACGTGGCAAAATCTACCGATATTTATTTTTTACTAATACACGCTCTGAATTTGGCTTTAATATAATATAAAATACATAGTATTCAAGTAGCATAGATATCTAAATACATGAAAAAAATTGCAAAAAAAATGAAATAATTTTGTAGTTTATCCTAAATCTCGGTATACGGACACCAAATAAGACAGGTGCTTTATGTCGACCGGCCCCAACCTAATCCCAGTGCTAACTGCAAGCTAGTTGATAGAAGCGAGAAGGCGAAAGTTTTCGCTCTCCCCTTTCATTGCCGGACCTTTTTGTACTCTCGGCCTGAACCCACCACACGTATCAAAAATATAGATACAATAAGTACCTAATAAGTACAAAAGAAGAAAATGAAAGAATAACAACAAGAACTATGGGAGCTATTGCTCATAAGATGGTCATTTATTTTGCATTTAAAATTGCATTTTTTAAAAATATTTTTGACTCATTTTTTGCAAATAGTAGAATCATTACAGCAACTAACTTTATCAATTATGAAAAATTCATTTGCTTCAATACAATTCGTATAAAATGACAAAAACTTTGCAAAAATGAAAAAAAATTACAATGTTTTTATCTTTTTATTTGATTTGTATTGAAGGTAATGAATTTTCCATAATCAAATAAAGTCACTATAATGATAGTTCAACTTTCTCTGTAAAATATGTCAGAAATATTGAAAAAAATGCAAACTTTGATACTGCATATTTTCATAACTATTGATGTTATGTTATTATTACTTGAACATTTTCGGGAATAAACATAGATAATGTTAATATCATTTCTAGGTACGTACGTATCACAAAATTAAATTTTCTTTATTTTCCGATGTTTAATATCATTTTACCATATATTTATCAAACTATTTTTTTATATATATATTTATGCAGTCAAGAATCAGAAATATTAAAAAAAAAATCTTACACACAAATTAATAATTTTATGCCTAGGATTACCTACTTTTTAATGATGATAAAGAAGAAAAGAGTCACAGAAACCGGTTCGTTCTAATAAATAAACTCAGATAACTAAAAACAAAATTAATTAAAAATTAGATAAATCTTATTTTTTGTAATAAAAACTTACGACAAACCTTTGAATTTAAATCTGTACTCCTCCACTTTACAGCATGTATCGAAATACGGCACCGCAAAATGTGCATCGAATCAAACTTCAGAACTCTAGCGCCGATATGGAGCAATCGATTATTTACTTTGTGCTTCACGTGTTCTGCAAAGGTATTCTCGAGCCTGTGACAGGCACACACACACACACACACGTACACCGCCACACACGCACACACCCACGCTGGCGGGATGCGCAGTGCCTGGGGCTGTGAAAATTTGGCTTCAGAACAAAGCGATATTTGCTAATAAAACCTTTGTAGTGTAACACCAACCCGCAGAGAGCTCTACAACTTCCAAATGTAGCGGGCGGGGTACAGTCAGTGCGGCGTACAGTCGCACAAGGCGAGAACCTGCATTTTGGGGATGAACGAAAATTCCGAATTGTCCTCGTGGTGTTCTTTTTCTTCAGTGTGAGCAAAGTTTTAAAGTGGCCCAGGTAAAAATGTCCTGTTAAACGCCTCTGGGAATGCTGGGATACTCCTCGGAAAGCGTACATTTGGTCCGTGCACTCCAAAAAAAGCTCTACATTAAGGCTGCCATACACGCTCGGGTATATCGTAGAGGTACATCGCACATTGCAGATCGGTACATCGCACATCGTATCCCCATTGAGCCCATACACGTTGCGATACACCGCAGGAATCTTCAGTTGAAAATATGGCATCGTCACCAGATGACGCGTCGCGATGACAGGGTTTTCGCTGTATTTAAAATACGCTAGTAAAACGCAAAGAAAAAACGTGGAAAATGTTATAAGGAGTAGTTGTTGAAAAGAGAGTCATATTTAATATTCATAAATTCGATTTCCAACCGTCCGTGCATAACTTCCTAGAATTTAAAAGAATTTAATTCCATTTTTAAAATTAATATGTTATTAAATAAAATTAAAACATTAACTTTACGCTTTTTTAGTAAATATAACTCTGAATTCGATTTTTTTTATATTAAGATTTTTTAATATTTTAGTTTTATGAAAATTAAAACAATTAAGTACGTCCATATTGCATTTGTCATTGGTTTCTCTACCCAACAATGCCTGTCACCAAAGCTACCAGCTGACGGCCGAAATATATAATAAAAGTACGTCATTTTTGACATGATATAATTAGTTAATTTGTAATATGAATTGAGAATATATCATAAAGATTTTAATAATTAATTGCGCATGAATGAACCAGTTTACTTAAAACTGCTTGCAATGGTTACTCCCTTATTTCAGAAAAATTATACTATTATAAGATATGCTTTTCTCCACATCAAGGATATACAGCAACTTTTAAGATTTCTTGCAATAGGGAGATCATACGAATGCCTTAAATTCTCTAGTATAATATCACCTCAAGCTCTCGGTAAAATTATTCCAGAGACATGTGATGATT
Source organism: Agrypnia vestita (assembly GCA_016648135.1). Taxonomy (NCBI): domain Eukaryota; kingdom Metazoa; phylum Arthropoda; class Insecta; order Trichoptera; family Phryganeidae; genus Agrypnia; species Agrypnia vestita. The sequence continues at coordinate 322,363 of JADDOH010024723.1, read as the reverse complement.
ATCTGCAGGCACCTAATAAAAGAGTTTTGTTTAAATCATTAATTTATAGTTAAATCTAAAGACAAAAAAGCAATCACAATTATAAATATATATTTAAAAAATTATGTATAATCAATTTATATTAATAATTTTTATAACTATATTCTTGTTGGCATCAGGCTCCAATTCTTTTAGTTTTTGCAGCAATTTTGGGTCGATCGTGTGGTATTCTTTACGTGCCAAAGATATGGTTCCAATTTATAAACATCGATAAAAAACTCAATTACTTTACAACGCTTACGACTTGTCATTTAAAAACGCTGCACGCAACATAACCTCTCCCTGTCACAGCTACGGTACAACTGAGAGCGCCACACATGCACAGATTAGTCCACCGCATAGACAACAAGAATCGAATTTCAATTCTTCTGCGGTCACCTGTACAGGTCTGGAAAACTCTGTACGTGAACATCACACACGCTGCGGTAAGTCTCTAGAGGTCGCCTGTACAGATGTACCTCTAAGGTGTACCGGTGCATGTATGGCCGCCTTTACAGAATATTATAAGAGATAAATATAAATTAAATAATTTAGGTACATCTTATACATACAAAACCACGTAAAATTCTACACGTTATAACACAGATTAAGGCGTAATTCCATTACCCAAGCTAGAGTTTTAATTCCGACGTTCATGCCGCTTTCATGTTGTTTCAAAACAATGATTTGTTTTTTTTTGAAAAAACATTCAATTTGTTTGTTCAATCCGCATGACAATCTTACTGAACCGAAAATTTATTCACTGAAGCTGCATTGTGTTTGGCGTATCTTTAAGCTGCAAATGTACAGCACTTGGTGAGTTAATTGTTACTTAATTATGTTGTCGTCGAAAGGGATTATCTTGAGTGACAATTTTTCTATAAATTCTATAGATTTAATGTATTTTTTCATGCTGCATTCCCATTTTGTTTTATATATATTAACAGCGATAATTATCTGAATATTCTTTATATAAAGTGTTTAAATATGTTTGTTTCTGTTTATATGAGTTCGGGTACGATAGTTTGCAAACCTAGTTACTGAAATATTTTGCGCCTAGAATATTCCTACTTGACAACGTCGATAACACCATAGCCTAAGTTTTTGCCTCTGCACTGATCACTGATATCCATGAGAATTGGTGTGGCACTGATATACATGCAATTCTGAATACTGTTCCAAATTCTTGCAAATATAGCCCCAGCTCTTTATATCCTTTCAATATCAATTAGGTACAAATTCTCATCATGCTGGATTCATTAAAATTATTAAAAGTCTGAAGATTTTTCAATATTTTTTAATTAGTTAGCTATTCACTGAATCCGAAGTGATTTCTACTTCATCTAAATTTAAAATGTAATCTAAAATAGCAATTTATAACTAATAGGTAGCCATCTCAGTTCGGCTCTCTCACAATTTATCTCTTCGCTAATTTAAGTAAAGGATTCTCATTATTTTTTCTTGATAGTAATAGATATCGCGCGTTATTTCAGGGGGTCACCCTGTATATTAAGTATGAAATGAAACACGTAGCTAGTAGCAAAAACTTCGGGGGAGTCTTCTACATTTAATTTTGAATAGAAAATATTCTTTACGCATTGGGTGAAATGTCACCAGTTAGATACGGAGATAAGCGATATCAAGGATTGAATTTTTTTCAATATTTCTGACTTATTTTACGTACAATTTTATAATAAGAGTAAATTAAATGGAATATTATAAATGCATTCGCTTTAATATAAGTCAAATTAAAGAGGCAAAATCCTTAAAAAATATATTTTTCACGTTTCTGCAAGATTTTAAAATTTTTATTTGACTTGTATTAATGTGAATAAATTTTTAATATTCCATATAAGTTACTGCAGTGATTGTCCAACGTTTTACTGATAATATAAGCATATCTTACTTGTGGGGTAAGTCAAAAGTAACATGTTTATTAGATGCATTTTAAATTGAGCATATCTCTTGCGGCAACTGTCCTTCTGCTGCTGGAAGTACTCGATTCAACTGAAATATACCGAGTTATACAATCGCTGAGTACACACCCATTTCACTACGCTGCCTGCAGGTTCCGTTTGTGAAAGGCTGTATCTGAAGCTCGCGCTGTATTCAAATATAGCCCTAATTTAAAACTGCGATGGAGAATAAAATTCCGTTATTTTTGTTTGGTCTTGATCAAATGCGATCGTCGAAAGAAAAAATTTATTGAAATTTTTTGTAAAATAAAATATCAGCGACCATCTATCTGCTTTTATATTTAAAAATGTTGCGGAGGTATTTAGCTATTTCCTCGCGACAAATAAACTTCAGGTGCATGGGTTGAATGCAATTAAATTCATTTTAAAAATATTTTCACAGAGTACAAAATTGTACAGGGATGAATTGTATAATATTTAAGACACATATATATACTGGAGTTAAAGTATTTATTCTCGCATAATTTAATCCCTTAGTAAACAAAACGTATTTCTTGCAATGGCGTAACTTTCTTTAAATTTGGTCCCAAACCGAGTCTCTTAAAGTAAAAACGTATTTTTGTAATAAATCCCAACTTATTTAATTTATTTATTTAAGAGTATATTTTATTTATTTAAAAGATAATACCTACATATGATTTCTTTTATAACAATGATAACTATCAAATATTAACAATGAAATTATTAATATATGTTACAACTCATCAAAAAGAATTAAGATTCTTTGTGTGGTGAGTGATTAAGTTCGACCTTTTCATACCTAATTGTTTCAAATTTCACAGGCTCGTGCTTTTGGTGGTCTGTGCTTTTACATATATTAATTATTTATTTTTGGTGTACGATGATTTTTTTTCCATGATCACTCTTAAAACTTAATTAGCTTAGTATGACAAGGTATGCAGTGGCGGAGCTAAGGATAGACGAGAATTTGGGGCGTAGAACTTTAGCTTTGTTTTTGAATATCAAAAAATTAAAAAAGAAAAAAAGCGTTTCAAAATTTTTATGAAAACGATAACTAGTGACAATTTAGTGCATAAAATCATTGATTTACGAAACGTTTATCAGAAGAATAGTAATAAGCGAATGGCTGCATATTTTTTACAGAAATATCGAAGAGTGATACTATTAACAAAAGTGTCTTGGAACCCATTAGAATATAAACAAGTAAATAGAAAAAAAGGAATATATTCATATTAGATTTTTTAACATCATCCATTCAGTATCAAAATATTTACCGCGTTGTTTTAAAGTTTAAAACAAGTTTACTGCGGCTCTTGCTTGTGAGTGACGTGATTATTAATTTTAATCGAAATAATGACCAAGTCATGTCAAAAATAATTTAATGACGCATAGTCATCCACTTAACGTAAATGTTGAAAGTTTCGAGCTCTAATTAGTCAGAACGTTGGTTAAAATTAATACAAGTTTCCACCACAACAAACAGACAAAAATAGTCAAATGAAAGCATATAAAAAAACAATAATTTCGCGCATATTTAATTAATTTGTCCAAAGCTAGAATGTACGTAAATGCTTATGGTATGTGGCATTTTAATAGCTATACATACATGTGTAGGTATTACGATTACATCGAAAAAGCCACATTTTTGTATAATTACTGAGAAGGAATACCAAAAAACCTTTTTATAATCTTTATTTTTCAAGTACAAGATACTTTTGATATTGGGGTGTAAGGGACGTATTTTTTGCTGCATAGGGCGCTAAAACATCTAGTTCCGCCACTATTGAAAAGCGTTAAAACTTTGTGTTATCATCTTAAAAATTCGTAAACTTAAATATTTTAAAGATTGTTTTGCTGTTAATTTTTCCCTAACAAAATAAATAAATAAACACACAAATACACACACTCACACAAACTCATTATTGGACATGTTTTTTCTTATTTTTTTATCGATTATATATATGTGTTTTCTTGTACTTGGCCCAAAACTCTGTACATCAATTATTGTTTTTTTCAAGATTGATTAATTATATGGCTGTAAGAAAACCAATAAATGAAAATAAAATAAAATAAAATAATAGAATAACTTGAAAAATGCCTATTAATTATATACCTACAAATATTTTTCGTGAAATATTTCTTATATTGTGATAAATAGGTATCACAAATATGCGGCGCTCTTAGATTTAATAAATCATTTTTGTATTCGTAATACGTGTAATATTACTAAGTTGATAGGTATTAAATCGTACTCGTATAGAGCCTTGGCATAGCCTTTGTTTTTTCCTGATATAAACGTATATTAACATTCATACAAATTTTAAAAGGCTCTAAGCACCGTCCTAATAATTAATATTTATTTGTTTCGTAATGTTATCCCCAAACCCAAATAATAATGATTTCGAATGTCCTATCCAATAGCCGATCTCTTTCCATTTTCAAAATTATTATAATTAAAATCGATCTAAAATATGAAAACATCGCCTTTATGCTTTTTATGATGATACTATGAACTAAATTCATTTAAATATTTACATTTTTTAATAATTTTTCAGTTAAGTGGTAATAAAACAACCAAGTGCATTCATTCCTGCATCGCATATGTCACTGGAATTAATCATTAATCATTACATTTAATTCTATATGTAACAATGTCCGTCACGGACGGTTCCAGATGGCTCAAATAATAATGAAATGATAATATAATAATGAGGTATAAGGGGCAAAAAAAGCATTATTCTCTATTTCATAAAATCTATCACTAACGTTTTCGAAACGCTACGCTACTCTAGATAGCGCCGTTCTCACAGCCTTAACTGGCGGCTGAAAAATATATAATTAAAATACGTAATTTTTTATGGATATAATCCATTGTATTGTGATAAATACCACAAATATGCAACGTCATTAGATTTAATACAATCCTTTTTAGACAAGACTCTGTGGTATCTGCAGAGATATCTGTTTTTTCTGTAGTAGGTTTAAACATTTATACAAATTTTGAAAAGCTCTAAGCATCGTTATAATATATAATTATATATGTTTCAAAATATAATAAATACAGCCTCAAACAAAAACGAAATATGAAAAATAATTTCTTTGAATTTAATTATAAATAAAATAATATGTAATGTCAAAAATAATTTTACATAAACAATTACAAACTTCAATTTTATTTCTTACTTTTTTTTTTAATTTGGGTGATAAAAGTGTGTGTAATTACAACCCACTATTAATAAATATTAACATTATAAAATTAAAATAAAAAACATTTCTCAAATTACCAGTCTTCATCAGTGTTCTTATTTACCAAATGACTTACTAACTAACATCTTTAAGTATTAAAACTATAATAAATGGTAGGTACGAGAAAATATAAATTGCATCATTTACATGAAATATTAATAGTCTGCAAGCATTCGGAAGAGACAATTGATGCAAGCCAGATTTATTCGTGTTCAGAAAATCATTTATTGATTTTTAATTTAAATAACTATGTTTACCTGTTTTGGAACCACTGCACGTGGGTACACACGTACAGTCCTGACGATTTTACAGCTGTATCAGCACAGGTCGACCTCAAAGTAAGCAATGTGGATAATTCAAAATTATTCATGCGTGTTTAATTTAATAATTATGTTTGTATGCATAGTAAACTGTACTACTGGGTAGGAAAATATTATAGATTATTGTAGATACCTATATCCGATATACACAAAGTAATAGAGCTAGTCATCAATATTTTACAGGTAGATATTCCTGCCTAAATAACCAGTGGAAAATGTTCAAGCAACCTGTCCTAATATGAATAATAGTAGAAACAACTTCAAAGATTGCATTTTTTTTCAATATTTCTAAATTATCTTCTATTAAACATTGGAATATCTTTACAGGAAATTTGTATCCAATATTAAAAATTCATTCGCTTGAATAAAAGTCAAATAATAAAATTAAAACCTTGCAGAAATTTGAAAAATATTTGGTAGATTTTTTATCATTTTATTTGATTTTTATTAAGGCGAGTGAATTTTTGATATCCGATAGAAGTTACTTTCATGATATTCTAACGTTTTACAAAAGATAAATAAAAAAAAATTAAATCAAAAATGCAATCATAGAAGTCGCATACCTCCATAACCACTAATATCAGGACACTGTTGCTTGAAATGTTTTATCTCAACAATTTATGCAAGAATCTACCTGTTAGGTATTTTGGACTATATGAGTTAACTAGGTACTATATCTAGATGGTTTGAACTGAGCCTTTAAAACAATCGAAAAACATTACGTTGAAACATACATGGGACAGGTTAAATTTTTGAAAAAATATACCATTACTGCCGGGACTTCAAAACTCTATATTACTGGTAAAATGTTTTACCGATTATAACTAAAGGAACTATGATCTTTATACCTGTTTTATTTTAGTGAGATAATAGTTTTTTGTTGTTGGAAGCAAACGTACATTTATTTTAATAATGCAATCATGCAACCAATCCTCGAGAATCTTCTAAAAAATTTAAGAACCTTTTTTTAGAAAGAAGTTTTAAAAAGAAGAAATATTTAATGTTAGCCCCCTTGTTCCCTGTTTTAAAATAATGTGAAATTATATAATCATTTATTTTAATTTATACGACAGAACTGAAAACCTTTCCATTTTGAACATGGCTTTTGATTTGAATGTGCGCGGCATCTCGAAGCCGCTGTGTAGGTAAAGTGGATTTTTCCAAAGCTCTTCAAGTGGCCGCCGGGAGGGAAGAAAAGCTACAAGAAAATCCCCTCGAGTAAGGCTTTCGAGGTAATCCGTCAGGTGTACCGTCGTCGGCCGGTTTAGCTTAATCTCATTCCATGTGAAATAACCTGAATCTTGACTAACGTTAGTGGATTATTGGTTTCCATCCCCCGAGCCCGCCCCACACCCCCAACCGGAGCCACCCTCGGAGGAAGGCAGAAGTAGTAGGGGCGCCCAATGTTTTCCACATTATTTTCAGGGGATTTTGGTTACCGCTGATCCTCGTTTAAACGTCATCTATATTGTTTTAGTAAAAATAATAGTGCTTATTATTTCTTTAGAGAATATAAACTTTTAAGGTACGTGTCTTCTTCTGCTGACATTGGCTATCTTTGTATAGTGTTATACTTCGACCCAGTAGCAGAGACGGTATTGCAGGCCAATACATAATCGCAACATCAACACTCAGGTCCAATGATGGACCCAGCAATCAGATCCGAAACACAGTATAGTAAAGTATACAGTATGTTGTCTCGGCAGTGTCCTTGAAATAAATACCTACGGTCGCTTGGTACTTAAACTTGGTTAAACACGCACCAGGGCTGCTCATTGACTGACTCTTTAGGGTTTGGGGTACCACAAATTGACGTAAATGTATGCGCGGGAGCGTCTCACACTGCTTGCGTCCGTACGTTACTGCAGCCCTGCGGCGACCGCGCAGACCGAAGTATACCGATTTCGAAGGGCGTCGTTTCGGCTGTTTGTATAAAGACGTAATACTGTATGTTTACTATACTGTGTCTTAAACGTTGGCCAAATAGGTCGAAGAAGTGCGGTAGAATACCTTAGAAAACTCACATAAGAAGTGTTCGGCAATATGATCAAATTGATCAACCACAGTATTTTTGCAGTAAATAGTAAAATTATGATTTTCTCCTTCCATTGTTTCCACTTGCGTAATATAAAATATATATTTTACAATCAGTATTTACAAAAAATTGAAACCGGTCGTCTCATTGATTTCTAATTCAATTTATTCAGATAATTTGTTAACAATTATATTTAAAATACAAAAATCATTAGGTAAGAAAAAGGTATTTTTGTATTAAACATTTAATTGTTAACAAAGTATCTGAATAAATTGAATTAGAAATCAGTGAGGCGACTCATTTCAATATTTGCGTTGTCAATATAACAACGGTAAAGAATAATTATTATATATTAGTACTGGCAATGGATTAAATAAAATAATGCATTGGATTATTCAATGTGATGTGGGAATACAGCTATAATTTTTACCTCCTAATTTGAGTAAATCAACGTTACCCTGGATACGTCACTAAAATTTAAATTTGCCAGTGTGTCATAATGTTGGGTACACAATTTGTATATAATAATATGTTGATTGAAAAAGATATACAGATAACCAATGTACCTACCTTTTCGAACAACACTCGCGTCATTTACATCTCTTATCATCATTCATTTAAATGGCTACACCACCTGAAAGAATCTTTTTAAACCTTTCCATTCACTCTTAATTTGTAAATTCTTTGCTCTATCATAAATGGATTTGCTAGGTTTACTCCTGATTGAGTTAATTTCCACCGCATCTAGTCTACTTCCGTTCCACCTTTATCAGAACAAAGACTCCATTTAATATTAAATTCTTACTTGTATTATTATTCTTAATTTGTACCCACGTAGACAAACATACCTAGAACCTTCTCTATCTTTTTAGATAAGTTTTCCAATCAATGCCCATTCCTCAGATCTACAAACATATAATATACATATATGTTAAATCGAATGTGTATCTGCAATCTCAAATTAATTTTACCCAAATACTTTTTAGAACCTTGCGCAAAACTCGGACACTTTCTTCTGATATAAATGTGTATTAAATTTAATATCATCCTCTACAAATTCCAAAACAAATTTTACGTAAACCCTTCCTCTGCTTGGGTCAAATTTTGCATACATTGTGTATCGTCAGGACACGCAAAAAAACCTCAATATTCTCACCTCTTTTCTCGACACCGATCATGGACCTGTTGGTTCCTTATGGTTGATTTACCGACGGAGGTGATTAGCTAGGAACTGGTTAAAAATAATACTCACAACGCACATTATATTTTGTCATCTGGCCACAATAATATATGAGTATACATGCAGGTATACTAACTAAACCGTGAAGTACCAAACCAACCCTATAAAATTAATGACCCGGAAAACCTCCTGCGGTACGTACCTACCTATGCACCTACCCGAAACAGAACGCCGCTATTTTTCATTTTAGTTTTATATTCATTTAACTACCCTCTCAAACATTGAATGTTCCGAAATAAAATTCTGACAAAGGGTGAAGTGAATCGCGTCGTCTTTTTATTGACGTGTCAGTCCTGCTAGCTGTCACTTTGCCTCCTAACCTACCCCTCGCGCGGCGGGGGGTGGGGCGGGAGGGGACAGCGCACCCCCAAACACAATGGGTTCCTAATTCAATATTTTGCCAAACACCGCACACCGCGCCAGGGGCGGACTCTAGGGATTATTGAATGCATGTGCGGCCACGCTAGAAATATCATTTGCTGGAAGGGACAAATTTTTTTATGCATAACACGCGAATTATGCACTTAATCATAACTTCTAATATTTTGGTGGACACTTCATAATATTTAGATAAATTTTATATTGCTATAATTTTATATATATGTGCATAGCATAGGTAGGCATGTGTCACTTCATTATTTATACTATTTTTAATCTAAGCTAAATATTTGTGCAATGAAAATATGGTTAATTTGGTGGGCAGAAAAGAAAAGAAAGATATTTGGTTTTACGTTAAATGAATGAGATTAAAATGCTATCAAATATTTTTTTTCTACATTATCTTTATTATTAATATGGATTTTCCTGGGCTAATCTTCCGTGTGTCGTCGACTTTTATATTGTATACATACCTATATGTTCTGTAATGTAGATGTTTAAATGAAGCCTTAAAAATTGGATGCAACAATTTTTTGTGTGAACCCAAATATTCAAGCTTGCCACAAATGCAGATTTTTGCTGTAGGTACCTATAGTCGAAAATAGTTTGTAGCACGTCATTTCAAACAAGGATGTGTGTTCAGCGCAGCACTAATAAGATACGTAGGAATTTATCATTCGTTTAGTTTGTTATACCCACGTTAAGAATAGATATTGATAAAAATAAATTGCGAAATACATACAGAGCCTTATACTCTATTTCTAGATTCTTCCATTATATGTAGATAACACATTAAACTGAGAATTATTTTTACTCGATCGTGTATGTTGATACAAACTTAATATATCTATAATTTATCAATTAAATATGTAATTTAGACAAATATTCCAGATTTTAAAGTTATTTTGTTTTATTTTTATTTTTTTAACATACAGACCGTCAATATGTCATTGATGACCCTAATAGATGGTCATTTAGTGACATTATGCGTAGCTTTTTGGAATGTATGAAATGTAAGCCGATAGTAGGTAGGTACTTATTGTAATGAAATGTTTTTACCTATGCCCATTTTCATACATTGACATATATATCTACCTACCTATTTATATTCTCTATAATTAAAAAATACGTAAGGTACAAATATTTAATTTTTTTTATAAATTTCAACTAAAATCCTAATTATTTATATTAAATACACAATAAAAAATGACACATTATCCTTGTTTCATTTTTAAAGCTCTTTTTGAAATTACTGCTTTTTAGAAGGGCAGCATTATTATCAGCCAGGGGCATGTAGTGAACATTGAAGCATAACATTTACAAAAATATAAATTTTGAAAAAAAATTGAATTAAAAGATATTAGCAGATACCTACATATATCTCATAATATCTCTATCATAATTATTTAGATTTTAATATTACACAATATAGCTACTGTCACCTAAAAAAATTATTTTTATGTGTTTTTTCGCAATTATGTCCACGTAAAAATCATGTTTCACTATACTCTAATGCATGCGCCTGTTATAAACAGATATATTAATAATAATCAATGTATTTTGAATTTTTTTATCTGTTGCACGTATGTACCTATACAATATATAAGTACTTATATTTTTTTTCCTTTAGTTCCATATTAATTTCCGTATTGTATGAAATGTTGAATATTTAGTAAATGTAAATGCATATTTATCCTCTTAAAAATTAGTACATATTAGTGCCATACCATAATATTATAATAAATAAATAGGTACCTATCTACACACCTTTTACTTGCATACATTATTTGTATCTATTTTTCTATAAATTCTATCTTATTCTTCAAAAATTTTGTTATTTGTTTATTAATTTACAATTGATGGTATTAAAAAAATATATACCTATAGATAGATTACGAGTGTAAATATGCTGTTTGCAAAAAAAAGTAAAAGAATATCTCCAAAATATGATATTCTTTGAAAATATATTATTTCGTCTCAGGGCACCCAGGTGAAATATACCTAATTGTTAAAGTATTTCAGTACCTACCTACGTCTTAATACAATTGGTGTATATTCTAAACAAAACAAATATAAACAATACAAATATGTTAAAACTCAATCAAATAATGTTCCAAATTCATAGAATTTGACATTGTCTTTGCTCACAACACTTGCGTAATCATTATTAATGCCTAATCAATACGCCAATTATCTGAGAAAACTCTCGGACGCAATTGTGCATTCGCGTCCCTAATCCGCCCCCCGGCAAGGGTGGTCGCCATGGCGACGGCGACCAATGAGATGCAAGGGCGGCCGGGGTTGGGGTACAAGATGGCGGGTGGGCGGGGCCTCGGGGCAGGGGTGGACGGTGCATCGCCGGCTGAGCTCTCGGCAGCGGCGGGCTTTTCATTCGGAAATATTGCGGGGTGAATTTCCACCGACGATTTAAACCATCGATCTCTGATTTATTGATAACGCTTTAAGTTGTTACAATTTTAAAGTGTTTTGAAATATTTTCAGATTTTCTCACCACACAACGTTCTGAGTATACCTAATATGTCTTCCTACTTACTTACCATCACGCTGTTTGCGGCAGGGGTAGGCAGAGAGGATAGGTAGATAGGTAGATAGGCAACACTCACCTTCTCCACATGCATATATTGACTATTATTGAGACTCCTAACGAGACCATCTCCCATCCGGCTGGTCTAGTCTTGCCACGTCTTCCGCGGTCACACTCGCTTACAGACGCCGCCGACACTTGCGTGTCATATCTTTTTTACCACTCCTTCCTCTTTCATTCGCTCAATATTCCGAAAGCATCTGAGCGACATCAGCTTTACATTCTTTACTCTGTCACGGATGAAACTTACACACACACGTCTATGTGATCTCATCTCCGCTGCATCAGTGTGCTAATTTTGGTCTTCCTAATTTTTTTAAAACATGTTTACATTATATTTTCGTACCACTATCTTTCGGGGTCATTAACGACCTGTTGATGTTCATAGATTGCATTTTCTAGTACCCAAATCATACAATGTTTTGCCAAATAACTCGAATCATTTCTCGATTGATAGGTAGGTACACTTACACACTACGTACCACAAAAACTGATTATTTAGGTTTGTCAGAAAATAGACTTAGGTATATAGATATTAGATAGGGTAGGTATTCTTTACCATTTTATATTTTTTTGGTATATTCTTTTCTCTTATTTAATAGTTAATTTTGTTTAAATTTTATGTAAATTAAGATAAAAATATTAGATATTATTTAAGATCGCACTATTGGATATAACGGATGTGCCTGTCTTCTGTATGCCTTGATTGTATTGAAAGGAGACAGTGAACGTCTATAAATTAAATGTTAAAGAATATTCCCAATAGTGTGCGTGCCTAAATAAAAATAATAAATAGGTTGTATCGTCATATAACACGTACAATTCTGTTATAAATAAATGTAATTTTTTTTAAAATAATGTATATTAAATCATAGGTGAAGATCAAAATCAATCATAATTATTTTTTCAAAATTGTTAAGGGGTTTTTATAATTACCTTATAATTAAACAGTTTTTCTTATTTTTTGTTGAATTGGATCTTATCTTATTAGACAATGAGAGAGACAGTAGAAGAAATATTTATCAAAGAAATAGTAGTAGGTAGGTAGGTACATAATACAATAGAATAACACAAAAGAAAAAATATTTATATATATCGCGGAAATAAAAATACATAAACGAAGGATCGAATTATACCTATAATATAAGAAAAAAATTATAATAGAAAAGAGAAAAAAACACACCTACAGCATTCTTTCTCTCTGATTTTTAAGCAATTTATTATTTTATATCTAAAATGGCTTAGTTTTTTTTGTCTGTCCAAAACAGGTACCTATACCTACCTAAATATGGTAATTTAGGGTTAAATATGTTTTATTTAAAGATGCCTGACTAATACTACAAGACGCAAGACTTCCCTCGCAGCGCTGGAAGGGTGCCGCGTCACCACGTGTAGGTAGATGCACACGTGTGGGTGGGTGCCAAGTGTCGTAGGTGTTTGCTTCTGCCAAATGCTAGTCCCGTGTTCAATTCCCATGCAGACTGATGGAGAAATTGTGTTCTAAGCGCTTGCATCCTGCCTAACTGTACCTACTCTCCGTGTAGAATACTAAGTAACTAGGTTCCTAGATGCCTAATTATTTAAAAAATTATACATGTTCATTTTATTTTTAATACAGACAATAACAGAATACTGAGCACAAAATACATAAAAAAAACAATACATTACTTATTTCAAACACATCCCACAATCCCGATTGCAAGTGTTTTCGGCCTGCGGTGTGATCCTGTATGAATATTTAAATAAAGAATTGTTATTATGTATGTGTTCTGTTTGGTCAGGCATTCAAGTCGAAAATAAAATGTATCTTTGCATTTATTGTGTTTTTTTTTTCATTTTTTTTTTTCAAAATAATTTGCTTCGTTTTCTTTTTATTCGGTTAATGTTTTAGTGGAAAAAAATCACTGAAAATTTCTGTATTACGGAAAAGTTCTCATTATACAATGAAAAATGTTTTTCCGTACAATTTGGAAAAATATAATATTTACATAAAAATATAATAACAACACGCAAAAATTCCTGTGTGAACGAACTTTATGATCATAAACGAAAGGAATGCAAAAAAGCGAAAGAAAATGACTCAACTCTACGACGTATTGTCTAGCACTAACCCTCATGTATAGAACGCCGATAGGCGTTTTCAGCACACAGCGAATGTTTTTGAGAACGCCTATAGACGTTTTCAGCACTGGTCGTGTTAATATTATTATAAAAAAACAATTATATGAAATACAATGCTTTATAATTATTTAAAAAAAAATTAGGAATGTCATAATTTAATTTATTTTATTTTTTATGCCTTAGAAATCAAGGACATGTATTAAAAGATTAAAAAATGGCGTGAAATAGAGGTCAATGGATGAAAATGCTTGGAGGCCAAGCCACATGAAGTATTAGAGTTCCTATAGTGTTGATGATGATAATAGGTACCTACCTGCCTATCTATGTAAAATATATAGTTTTGTTAATTATCATGTAATAGGTATTTTCATTAACATTTCGAATGAAATTAAAAAAAAAATGAAATTTACACTCCCGTCTCGAATTACCTTAAAGTTGATACGACATAATAATAATAAATAAAATACAAAGAATAGGTAACAGCTCGCTTAGCGTCTATTGTCAATGTCCATTCTTTACAAGTTTCGTGTCAAGTTTCATCCGTACGACCCTTATGACTTATTTGCAGCGTTTATTTTTTTACATACGTACCTACTATCTACCTACTAGGTACCTACTACCTACTATTTTTTTTTTCATTAATTTATTCATGTAATCATTTTACCATTTTATTTAATTCGGTTCCACGTTAACAGCATAAACTTATGTGATTCTAAAGGAGGAAAGCCGGACACTACGTCTAGTGTGTTAATTGCAAAGTGGTTTAAAACTCTTCGGATAATTGTCAACTATCGCACTAGCCGTCCGTGTGATAATTGACAATTATCCCACACTTATTTTAATATATTTTATCACTTATTGCATCTTATTTTAAATTCAGATACCTATCGTTACGTTATTAAATAGTTGCGTGATATTATATGCTTTATTCGGTGTCTGAAATTATTTTATAAATAAATGCTATGTTTCCACAACAAACTTTGCAGAGTAAGTGAGTAAATGAAATATTTTGAAAAATTGGTTTTCCCTGTGTCTACGATTTTATTTAAAATCAATTTTTTATTTTTTATTATTTAATTACATCGTGCATAAGTCTGTTAATTACGTATCATATTTTTAAATAACAAAATGAAAAGAGAATATTGACGATTACCCACCAAAGAGAATTTAATTTACGTGTTCAAAAGTGGGGGGCATTGTCATATATATTGTTAATATAATCACTACTAACATTATATTTGAATAGTGAAAAATGATATTATAATGTAAGAAAAATAAAATGTATCTAGAAACATTAGATAAATTTATAAAAATTAATTAGATAGATATTATAGTAACATTTATTTTGAATAATATTTTTTTTCGTTCATAGCGATTGATTTTTTAGTAGATTTTTCAATTTAGTTTTGAAATTCCTATAATTTTTAAAGTCTCCATTTCATTGGGATTCATTCTATTTCTATTCCATCCGAAATACAATATTACCGCGCGTCGTGGAGATGGGTCGTAGGGGAGGGAGGGAGTTGAGCGTCTGGGGTTGGCCTAACTCAGCCACCCTTTCCATCCCTTTATCCTAACGTTCGTCTCATTTCTTAATTACTCATTTATATTTGTTACCAAAACATTATAAGAGACCTACTGCAGTATTTATTTATTTTTACACCCCTAAAGTATTTACAGAATATTATTGAAAAAAATATATTTCCTTGCTCCAACATTTGATCATTCCAGGTCTTTCGCGTAACACTCTTCATATACGAGTATTGTCATTATTCTTCTCTCCCCAATCACACGTTAAATCATCTAAGCGGGTAGATATTGTTATGAAATCATGTAATGTCACAATTTGTTTATCATATAGATAACATCACAATCACACACAAATAATATTTTATCACGAAGCTGTAATGTTAGATAAAGGTTCTTTGATAATTAAAAAGAATGAGAAGATGAGAACAGGTCCACACAAAAAAAGAGTGGCGTAATTGGTAACGCAAATTATCAACATATATAGTTACGAGTTCGAGTTCCGGTGGTCCCTAAATTTTTTTTCATATAAAGATGTCATTCATTCATGAATGAATGTCATTTATCTAATTTGTTTTAGTATTTGTATATATAAAGGATGTCTCATACCTAGTAACAAAAACTACACTGGAGTCGTCTTCATTAAATTTGGAAAAGAAAATACATATACTTTACATTTAAATGAAATGTTAACAGTTAAGGATATATCAAAGTTTGCATTTTGTTTAATATTTCTTCTATAAAACTTTGGAGTACCTATAATGAAAGTAATTTATATCGATTATAAAAAAAGATCCTTTGACACAAGTCAAATAAAAATATTGGAACCATATAAAAATAAAAGCCAGATATATTTTCGCACTGCTTTAATCATTTTATTTGACTTGTATCAAAGCGAATAAATTTTTAATTTTTGTTTTCTGTTGACATTTAAACCAAAATTTAGTGAATATTTTCTATTCAAAATTAAACAAATAAGTCAATGTATATTACAGATATCTCACAGAGACGAAACTGTATTTTTTATGGGAAAGTAGGTATGGAAGTCTTTGGGTGTACATAGGTCTTACGACCTATCGTACGGCTGGTTTACGTGATCACTTTACACAATGTAACGTTCGCCATTTCCACCCATGATAGAATATACCTACCATGTCTACTAATTTTCGGAAGTTGTATATACATATTTAAAATATGCGCCACGTTTCACATGTGAGTTGTAACCATCCTCCGCGCGGCCGGCACCAAAGCTTTTTCATTCCCCTTAAATGGACACAGATGTCACTAATGAGACATCCATAGTTGATTTTGGAATTGGATTTCTATAATATATATTGAATGATTAATGATGTCCCTGTGACAAAAATCCAGTACTTACTGTTCTGAAAAATTTAAACATACTCAAAATATTCTAAACAAATGAGAATTACAAAATTTTTGCTTCTAGCTCCAGATTCTGGACAACTTCAAATATAAATATTTGTATTTATTTATTTACCTTTTCATTTCTATACTAGATGCTTTTCTGATACATATACGTACTTTTTTATCTTTAATTAGATCCGATCCGGTTTGTTTTCTTATCTCTCTTCTTTATTCGTGTTTTTTAGCTTTTATTAGCTCTTCGATTAATATTATAGATGATACTCTCCAATTCTCAGAATAAAAACTTTGCTATATTATCATTAATTTCATTTCTCGATTGCTATTATGAACATTATATATTTCAATTCTGGTTTCATAACATTTGACAGATGTCTTGACATTTCTCATAAAAACTTTACGCATACATAAATATGCTCCGTTTATCTTGTCTCAAGATATTACAGCGATGTTGTTATTCGATAAAAGAGGGGGGGGGGGTGTTTTTAATTAATATACATTATTTTTAGTATAAATATGGCAAACATATTTTGTTAATTACTAATTTGTAACTTTTAATTATACGTAGGTAATACATACTCCCTCACCACCGTACACAAAAAT
Organism: Agrypnia vestita; assembly: GCA_016648135.1. Lineage (NCBI taxonomy): Eukaryota > Metazoa > Arthropoda > Insecta > Trichoptera > Phryganeidae > Agrypnia > Agrypnia vestita. The sequence continues at coordinate 304,950 of JADDOH010024723.1, read as the reverse complement.
CTTAATTCTTTTGAGGTATAACATATAATAATAATTTTATTATTAATATTTGCTAGTTACCAGTGTTACAAGGGAAATTAGGTAGGTATATGTATTATCTATTAAATAAATAAAAATTAAAATTAAAAAAATATAAATTTTTTAAAGACCACAGAATATAAAAATTTGCTGAGACGAACTAAACCCTTTCTTTAAGAAAGGGGGTTGTGTCACAGCGGAGAAATGTCGACCCTTATGCAAGTTTAAGATACGTTAGTATCGCAGTTCAAAGTATTTATTTTTTGTATTTATTTATTATTCTTGCATAATTAAACCCCCTATTAAACAAAACGTATTTTTTACGATTTCGTTTTTAAGAATTTGTTCCAAACCGAGTCTCTTCAAGTATAAACGTATTTTAGTAAACGTATTTACTAGGATATTATACTTTTTAGTATTTAGTTTGACATTTTGATAATTGTTTCAAAATCAACAATCTCGTAGTAATATTTTTAATCACAATTTAATCAATTTTTTGGCAAGGGTTGCGTACCAAGAAATTGATGTTAGTTCACGTGTTTTAGACAAAAATCGGGTCCACCTATTTATTTAAAATCATGAGTTATAATTTTTAATTACCAATATCATTAAAAAACTACATAAAAAACGGTTTAAAATATCAACATCGACGATATGTAATATATACTACCTATCAAAGATATTTGTATCTCCTAAAAATTGTTTTACTTAAATTCACGCCGTTATTAAATACCCAAGTACGATACTCGCGTCCTCCGGGATTTAAATATTTAATCGGCCGCCGTAAGTGAAATATTTGCTCGCCCGGCCAGGGCCGGAGCGGCTCATCAATCATGCACGCGCCCGCCCCGAGCGCCGTGTACCGCAAATGGAAAGCCCCATCATTATTCATGACATTTCCCGGCATCGGAAATTTTAAAGTTTAAATTTGTCAAAAGTAACCGTGCGTTGCCGAGCGGATTTCCAAATACGTCCAATTTTGTTGTGTCGTTTTTCACTGCGGAAATTTTTATGACACGTGCAAGTGTGACATGCTCGTATGCCGTTACGCCGCGTTTCTAAATATTCGCTTGTTTAAAATTGTATAATTTTGGTCAGGTTTTGCGTTTTCACTGTCGACCTTTAAACTACTCATTTTAGTAATTTATATAAATTATCCTTGTAAACACCACTTATTGAAAAAAGCCAATGGCTTCTTCGCCAGGATAACAAAAATAAAATTTAAAAATCGAAGTATGGATCAAAATATTAAAAAGTTATTTATGGAAAATGATAATATAAAATACCTATTAACATGAAAATAAATTTAAAAGATGACTATTTGCAAAAAGGACCTGATTATTTATAACATTCAATTTACTATTTACACTCTTTCTTATATCCAAAATTTCTAATTTATCAAATTGTGATTCTGTATAATTTGTATGTAAAATTTGTAATGCCAAAAAATGGTTAGAAAATTCGGAATAATTATTACTATTTAAACACCTTAAGTGTTCCTTAACTCGCCACAAAATAAAGTTGCTTTATTTGAAGAAGTACTCATTTTAGGTTTATCTTTTTCATTTGTTTTCTTCTTTTAGTAGATCTGTTGATCTGTGGTACAGAAGACCACGCCTCCTGGGATGACGAGGTCCAGCTATGTCTCCATCTTCCCGGTGGGCGTCGTCCAGATGGGATTTCATTCGTTGCTGTATGCCCGAGTCTGTCCATTCTGGCTATATCTTTACTACGTAATCTCTCCAGAATATCTTTCTGGATCTAGGTAATCCATCGTGCTATGTCCTTTATTGTGCAAGTTTTCCTTATGTCTACATTTCGGTCACGATCACGTAGAGTTTTTTTCAGTAATGGATCTCAGCACTTTCATTTCCGATGTTTTGAGGAGTCCTTTGGTGAGGGCAGTGTCAGCCCGTGTCTCTACAAGGTATGTCATAATAGGTCGCACATTCTTGTATATCCTAACTTCGCTTTTAATTTATAACCGGGAAATTATCTATTTCATATATTTACTTTCACATGTTGCGTTTTTTGGTGTTTGATATACTCGTATACTATTTTAAACGAGACATTAAGAAAATACTAAATACGAAATACATTTAAAAAAACAATACATTGCATATTTCAAACAAGTGTCTTCGGCCCGCTATAGAAAAAATATGTAGATATATTTCATTTATCAATGTATTGCAATCGTGTAGTAACTAACAATAACTTAAGTATATAAAGTATGTAAATAAAAGAAAGAAATGGTAAAAATATTGATGTGACATATATTCCTTGCTAGCATCTCTATTAAAAAAAAGAAGAATTGGTTTTATGGTATTCAAGAAGACTGTAGAATTGACTAGACGTGTAGAAATCACATTAAAATTGACGTTGAAATTTTCTGTGAAAAATTGTCGTGAGACCTTGCCATAGGCTTCTATCAAAATTTATCCGGAAAGTAGAGATTATAAAGAACAAAGTGCGTGAGTAACGTGTAATTATAAAAGATACGAATGGTCGTTTTCAGAAAATAGCATTATTTGGTTCTTAAGATTGTTATTCCAACACTTAATAGACGAGAATAAAAGAAATAAACGAGACGTAGGTGTACGTTGGTGTTGTTTCTTTCAGTTTCTACTTGAGAGAGAGAGGGAAAAAAGTACCGACGGTTATCCATCAAACGTCAACATATACAGGGTTATTTGTAAAATATTAATAACCTCGCAGGACTATACTCCAGCCTTGATTATGAGTCGAAAATGTTCAAGCTATCATGACCTAATATCAATAGTTATGGAGATATGGGACATCAAAGTTTACATTTTTTTTTCAATATTTCTGACCTTTTTTTTTAAAACGTTGGTCTATCATTATAGTAACTAATATCAGTTACGAAAAATTCATTTGTTTTAATACAAGTTAAATAAAATGATTAAAACCCTGAAAAAATTCCAATTAGAATTTGAAGGTTTTTATTTTTTTATTTGACTTGTATTAAAGGGAATGAATTTTTCATACTCTATATAAGTTACTGTAATGAAAGTCCAACGTTTTACAAAAAATAAGTCAGAAATATTGAAAAAAATGCAAACTTTGATTTCGCATATCTCCTTAACTATTGATATTAGGTCATAATAGCTTGAACATTTTCGACTCACAATCAAGGCAGGAGTATAGTCCTGCGAGGTTATTAATGTTTTACAAATAACCTTGTATATACGATTCCAACGCGACAATGACAATTTTGCCAAAATTTTACATCAGGACGCTGAGAAGAAATTAATAAGTGCATTTGAAATAATCCTTTTAGTATTTCTTTCATGTAATTTTAGTCGAAACATGAGAATCGTGAGGTTACGTTTGCTATAGGTAATCCGTTCGAGGCTCTGTCAGATAATGTCCTGGATAAGAAGGCAGCGGAGATATCAACATTTTTGTAAAGATATTGCACACATCGGACACCGTAAAAAATTTACTATAAAAGAGATATATAAAAATATACAAATCTTCCTATTTGAGTACGACGAACACCAAACATTAACATATACCTAGGTACGTCTCGTTTATTTTTTATTTTGTTATTGTTATTATTGTTAAGTGTTGGTAAATAACAATCTTAAGATCCCAATATTGCTATTTTCGCAATACGGCCGAATATGTGGAGAAGCACAGATATTCCGAGAACAAAAGGCGTGGAATGAATTTGAAGAAAGTACGATATAACTGTTTTTCTCGTGAATTTCATTTCACACCCTCAAATTCGGTAATAAATTGTTTATTGGAAGAGGATATCATTTGCAGTTGTCACCCCGGGGCATGGGGCCTATATTAGGTCCCCCACCCACCCTGTAGCGCGCGCATCAATTCAAATAAGGAATCTAAATTGCGATTGGCCCACGCGGCGGTCACGTGCCAGCCGCGGCAACAAAACAGACAAACCAAAGAGGGCGCAAAAATTGACAAATATGATCTGTAATGAATACATTCCGCGAGGGTGGCGGGCGTGACACTAATGGCGCTTGTTATCCCCCGGCTTATTAATTTATATAAGTTTCATCACGCATAGTCAAAAATTCACTCTATGCGCATATCGATAAAATTATACCCACCGATTCTCGCCAAATTTTTTTAAAAAATCCGCAATTAATACATTCCGCGAGGGTGGCGGGCGTGAATTCTAACGGTTGTTATCCCCCGGCTAATTAATTAATTAAAGTTAATTCACGCATAGTAAAAAAATCACTCTATGCGCATATCGGTAAAATTATACTCACCGGTACAAAACAAAGAATATAAAAATTAACATGTATGAGGCATGAGTCAAGAGTAAAATAGTAGGTATACATATATGAGACATCTCAGATACGTAAAGCTCCTTCATCCACAGATTAACAATTTCATTCAACTTAAATTATAACCACATAGATATTTTAACTCGACTATCGGGATATAAACCGAAAACCAGTTTCACAATCACACCCAATCTAGTTCACGTTTTATGTTTCCTCTACTCTCATCCTTCGTCCCTTTATCTTAATTCTACGTTCCCCTTCTCTTTTCCCATCCCTCCTAAGCACACGTTGTAACCGAAAATCATCTTATTTTGTCACGCTTTACTTATAACAGTAACCATCAGCATTTAAAAGTTAATAATTGTGGAGTATAAAGCAAAGGCAACAATATCAAAAAAAATAAAAAAAATATTTCGAATGCATTCACCGAAGATTACTAATTTAAAATGCACTGAATTCTAGGTTTTATGTATATATCCCTTCCAAAATAAAGTTTCCTATAAATTTATTTATAGGCTATGTTTAGTATGTACATTGTAAATTAGTAATCCTCGATGACAGCATTAATTTTTTTTTGGATATTGCTGCCTTTGCTTTTACACCGCACAATCGGCATAATTTACTATTTTTATATTAAAATATAATTTTTATTTAAAAGTTGTAATATGAGTTATTTATTACTATGATTTCGAGGGCATTCCCTCTCATTATTGTAATAATCATAACTGTATTAGTAATAAATAAATAACTCATATTGTGTGTGTGTAGTGCAAAGTTTAAGTAAAAATTATATTTCAAAATAAAATGTTGCACCACGAAGTAAATCATTTAATGATACTATTCTTATTAAATAAGTCGTGCTTTATTACAATAATACTTTTTTCTTAACAGATTCGGTTTGGAATGAAATATTTAAAATTAAAAAAAAATCTATTTCAAGAAATACGTTTTGTTTACTAGGGATCTATCCAATTATGTAAGAATAAGTAATTTAACTGCAATATTTTTATATACCATAAACATACGCGAGAGGAGACATTCTTCAGCTATGACCCAACCCCTATTCTTAAAGAACGGGTTTAATTAATCTCGATAAATGTTTATATGTGTGGCTTGAGTCAAATATTTTACTATTTTTACTGAAATTTCTCGTTTGTCTTTCGCTTCCATTTTTCATGGTTTTTTTACATGCAAATGTTGTTTTCAGGCTAAACAAATACTTTTTCCGCATATTCACGAAAATATTACATTTGTGACGGGCTCGGTAAACCTGTATTATTCTATAGCAATGGAAGTATTAATGTATCAATAGAAAATCTTTTTTTATTATCATGTTTCATGAATACCAAAAAAACATTAAACATCTTTCACTATATCAGAATACAAATATTACTTCGGTACCCTTTTTAATCATGTTTTGCATTGCCACAATGCCTATTTTCTAGATTACCTTACAAAAATCACTAAAAAAACACTCGAGAAGATTGTAATCGTCCGATTGTCAACAGTGCCGCCGCTGACGGGGGGTAATTCTAATAAAATACGAATTAGGGTGGCGTCAGGCCCGGCGCTGAAAGTGTAAAGCGAGCCGCGCTCCGCGCGACGCCCTGCACGTGGCGGCGGCATGTTAACACTTCACGCGTGGGGGTTACTTATTTACCTTACTGGGATTCAATTCGTTTCTGACACCACTATTCAAATAAATTAGTTTACACGTTAGAAGATGTTAAATATTGATGGTTCATACTCGGTGAATTTTATTAAATATCTTGACGGACTTTTTAAAAAGGTATTACTTATTCGTTATTTGGTTATTTTCAGTAACTTACGTGACCTTGACAATGATTCGGTACAGTGGACACGCGCATATTAGTCTGCTGGGTGTGCTAAAATAGTAATAATGATAGAAATAATTAATTAGTTTTTGATAACGGGCCAAAAGCCAAGCCAATAATAGTCCTTACACTTTTTTTTAAATTAAATATTTTACAAAACTATATATGCCGTTTTTGTGTAAGAATACATTACAAATATTATATATTTTTACATATCAACATAACCATAAATTATTTATAACACTTTCTCACAATTCATTGTTATATTTTTAATGGCATTTTTAGATAGTTCATCAGGTAGGTACCTAATTTGTTGAATAATTTAGGAATTATATAGAACCATATGTAATTATTTGGTCCAGTGTTTTTTTTAATCTATGAAATACAGTATTTTTTTTATCTGTGAAATATTGAAAATATTAAATAAATAAAGTATTAGAAAATTGGCAGGGGAGTAAGGTAACTTCGAAATTTGTTGATGTAAATATCATTTAAAATGTAAATTTTATTTTTTAGTTAAGAATATACGATGTTATATAGGTTTGTTTTTCATTATTTAAAAAAAAATTAAATACGGCTCATTATTTGAGGGGTGTAAAAGCAAAGGCAGCAATATCCCACAGGTTTCACAGATAAATACAAAAAACCTTTCAGCACTCAAGTAAATTTCTCTGAAATCCATGAAAACTATATCTTATTGGAAAAAGTTTTTAAAAATATTTTTTTTATTTTTATTTTTTTATTTATTTAAAAAATCCTTGTTTACAAATAAAGATACTTAATACTAATTTAACAATAAAACATAAGAGAAACATAAGATAAATTACAATTTTTTTTTGTTTTGTTTAATTTGTGGATTATGCCACTCTACTAGGCTACGCCTGTCCCAGAGTGGCGTTATAGAACACAATTATAATATTTTTTCGAGTTCGTCAGTAGTATTTATTTTCATAAGGTAGTTATTATGTATCTACAGAGTATCATGTGGAATGTTAGTGAAAGTTGAGTTAGTCATAAGTCCAAGTGTAAATATGTGTAGAATAATTGTTTAATGTAAAAAGGGTTAAAGTTTTGTTAAAGATTATTTTTTATTTTCCTTAATTAATTAATTAATTTATATAGGTATATATTTTTATTTGAAAACATTATTATGCAATTACAGTAGGTAAGTAAATTTTCAGTTGCTGTTCTACCTTTGGAGGTAAGCCAGTTGTTTGCTAAAGCTTTTATTTTATTAATTGAGTATATTCTGATTTCCGGGAAGTCTGTTTTAAATATATTAAATATTTTAGGCCCTATGTATGAGTAATTTTTCTGTCCATGTGTTATCTTAGTTTTTGGTATTTCGTCAAGGTTTCGTAATGCTTGTCTAGTAAATTTACATCTTTGTTTTGTATAAATAAATATCTAATTTTTAAATATGGATACTGCTGTGTTTGTTACCAAATCGTGGGCATTGCTGTCTTTGTTATGATGTTGCAGTAGAAATTCGACATCAACTTTCACTTTTAAATGAAGTGGCCATTTTGATGCATGACACGTCGTTGATTGGTTGAAGAGGATATAAGTGTTTTTTTCTTTTAAAAGTTATTTGTAAAGATGGTTTGGAAGGGATAGATATTTATATTTCCTATAAAATCTCAAATCCAATACATTCTAAATTAGTACTCGACTGCATTCTAAACATTTTTTTTTTAATATTGCTACTTTTGCTTTTGTATCCCTCATTTCTACTACCACCCCGGATAATCGAATGCTTACTATATGTAAATTTCAAAATAGCTATATCGGCAATCGAGATATCATCCACGTATGGCGACAGAAATTATAAATACGTTTAATCGCCGAAAAATAATCACACAGGTTTAAAACCAAGAAACGTCCAGGCAACGTTGTGGTGGATGAACATTTAATTTGTTTGGAAAAAAAATCCCCCACGTGGGGTTGAAGCGGCGGGGGGGAGGGGGGGGAGGTGCAAGGAAAGGAATGCACATCAAATGAATGCAATTAAACGCTCCTCTTTACGTCGCACCTTTTTAATTGGAATTTTTCACTAACTTTTTTAACGGGGTGATTACCGGCTAGGGAATGAATCCGTGAATAGTTCCACCTCACCATTCTCATCAATAGACATTAATTAATCAAAAGTTCATTATTTATTATTATAAACTAAAATATTTTAAAATATCGCTGAATGACCAAATATGACATAAATTTTCTTTAATTTCATAAAATAATTATTTTTCTAAAACATTTTTTATAAAATACTGGGTAGGTACTAACTTACTCTTCTGTTTCTTTCGTTTTTTTAGACTGTTTCGTCTCCGGACTCGTTTCTGGGACCTTGTCTTCCAAGCGCTGGTATAGCTACATCATTGCAGCCAATGCAATGCAACAGCTTTATCAACTCGCCTTCTAACTTCGTTTCGTAGTTCGTGATAACTAACAGATCATCAATTCGGTGACATCAATCCTACAACCTTTCAATGGGATCCGAAACTTCTAAAAGCTACTTGGGACGTCGGAGACTCACGGAAGAATAGCCCAGAAAACTCTGCCCAGAAGAAACAGATTGACTTCCAGGGTAACATCAGGTATTTCGCCGGTTTGATTTATTAATTAAACTGATTTTTTTCTACAATCTATGATTACTTATTTAACTAGTATTAGGAAACTAAATCAAAAAATTAAAACTTTTAACACTTTGGATATCAAGTATTTATTCAGGGGATACAATTTTTTAAATTTTATTACGAATTATGTGAGAAAACAAATGGTGAATGTTTATCAGATTCCCATCAGAAATATTTTACTAGGCAGCCAACCATCTATTTATCTCACAGCCAACCATCTATTTAGCTCCTTTACTAGGCAGCCAACCATCTATTTATCTCACCCCAAACCAGTAGCATAATAAAAATAATATATATTATTTTTTCATTAATATCTCAAAATATGTATTTCATTCATACAATTTAAGAAGAATTAAAAATTTAAGTTCTTAAAACGTCCAAAAAAGACTTTTATACATATTTTTCCTAGGGGCGTGCAGCGAGAACATGAAGCATGAGTTTTATTTGGACATATATTTGGAAAAAAATCCAAAATAAATATTTATCTGGCAGAATATTGAAACATTAAAACATTGAATAATATGCTAATTATCGTGATCGGAATATTAAGAAATATATTTTCAAGTTTTTTGTTTGTAACATTGTGGAAATTCATTTTTAATATTTAAAAAAATGAGGGTAAACAACACTGTTTTATTCCACTATATTTATTTTGAATTGTTAGAACGTTTTCGGGATTTCTCCCATTGTCAATAACATAGTTGTAAACGTGTTGTTATTGACAATGGGAGAAATCCCGAAAACGTTCTAACAATTCAAAATAAATATAGTGGAATAAAACAGTGTTGTTTACCCTCATTTTTTTAAATATTAGAAATATATTTCATGTTTCGGTATCTTTTCAAAATATAAGCTTAGGACAAAGTCGTGTTTCTTTTTATCACTGTACGCCCCTGACTTTTCCATGTAAATACCTTCGTATCTGTGTAGACAAGTATAATTTATATTAACTGATCATTTATATTTTTAAAAGAAACTTCTTTCTGAATCACTAAGCTCTAGAATGTCTTTGCTTTGCAAAATAGATGCAGCGCACGACCCCGCTCTTTTAAACTCTTCGCTTCCGAGATACTCGGAATAAGAATACCCGATGCAAAACGATGCACTTTTGCGCTGGAGCGGAGTTGTAAACAAATCGACAACACGCACCCAGCCCGCCTTTGTAAGATCTAGTTGTTTAATATATTTGTCGTCAGCTAAGCCACTCAGAGCGCACGATAATGCGCTCCTCTGTACTGTTTGGTCAAATAAAGCACAATGTCGTGTTAGACTTTGCGCAAATATAAAGGGAGCGGGCGAGCCGTGCGACCGGCCCCGGGCTCCGTGGGGGGAGGGGGGGGTTTCAGGAATAATGTCATCCTACGGAGCAAACAACACATTTCAGGAACGGTGACATTCTGCAGCGAGGCAAATAACACGCTTCCCAGGGAAAGCGCACTCGGTTTCTTTTTTACGAATTAATTTGCCGATAGGCTTGCTGACATTAATACTGTCGATTTATGTATTTTTGTAATAAAATTTTAAGTTTTCTCGGCTGTTCTGAATGAACGCGACACAAAATCACCGCGTACGTGGGGAAAAGATTGGAATTGTTGATAAAAAGTGGACTGTATTTTGGTTGAGAACGAATGGGGACCCACCACTTTCCCAGGGCCGTTCTATGAGCCGACGGCTCCCATATCGGCCCTACTCTTGCGTCGCCAGGTTGACATTTTTCTTATTTAAAGCCATCCCCGTGCGGCGCCCGTGTATAGGGCGAACGCCGCAAGGTTCTGGCAGCAAAAAACCCATTCGTTGTCCCCTCCACCAAGAACTTTCTTTATTAAATCAAATACAAATACAAGAAAATTAAAAGCATATAAAAGAAATAGATTTGTGCAGTGGCATAAAAATCAGAAGTAGAAAAACAAAAGCAAAGAAAAATAGAAATGAAATCAGGTTAAATACAAAATCAAAATAAAAAGAAGATAGCAAAATAGTAACATAAAACAGTATAAAAATTAAATTCATAAGCAAAAATAGCAACAAAATAGTATCATAAATTATCCAAGAAAAGAAAATTAAGATATAAAAACAGGTTAGAAAAGAAGCAGAGTAGTGATACACAAAGCATACGACAGTGGAGCCGTCACACAAGAAGTTGGAGAGAAGGATCTGGTGGAAGGGACAGTGGATATGTGGGTTTTTTGGATTTAAACGACACTCCCAACAGGGAGGGACGCATACAAAAGGATAGGAGTTCAGTTCTTGACGCCCGCAGGATCCACGGTCATAGCAGATAGCTCACCCACGAAGCAGATCCCAGCGCGACATCCACGTCCGGGCATAGGCTCGAAAGAGTCTGAGATTATTACCTTTTTTAATGAGGTCATCGTTCCTAGGTGAACGATGCCCCACTCCTTCCAACTCGCTTAGCATCTCCTCTCTCGCGTCATTCAGCATCGAGCACTCCCAAAGAATGTGCCCCGGAGTCTGTCTCACACGCCCGCAAGCACACCACGGGTCCTCAGCGAGTCCAAGATCAAACAATTTGCTCCTAAACTCACCATGGCCCGCGATGAGCTGCATAGCATAGTGGTCAAGCTCCGGAGGACCCTCCTTGCCCATGTCGCATGCGGCAACTCTAGGGAGAAAGGAGTAAGTCCATCTCCCCTGGGTGGCCGCGTCCCATCTCTCTTGCCACTTTCGCAACATAACCGTTCTAACCCTCTCGCACAGTTCCCGGTATCTAGTATCCGAAGGGCTGAATATCTCACCATATAGTTCAATATCCAGCCCTTGCCTCAGAGAGCCCCGAGCCTTGGCCTCTATTACCTGCAAGTCAGCCGGCAGCACGCCGGCCAACACAGGTAACGCTGCACTCGATGTTGTCCGATATGCCCCAGTCAGGGCAAGTAGAGGAATTCGCTGTCCTCGATTCAGGGCCGACGATATGACCAGAGTGTCCAGACGGTGCGCCCAGACACGGGCCGCGTACGTGATTTGACTCACGTACACCGCCCGATATATCCGGCGCACCGCCGGAGACCTCAGTCCCCAGTCCGCAACACTGACACGTTTGACCGATAAGAAAAAGTTTGAGGCTCTTTCAGACACCGCCTTGACGTGCGCCAGGAAGGAGCCCGACGTGTCCATCCAGACACCCAAGTACTTAACTATATATTGGTTGAGAAATGAAGGACGTTTCGACTCATCTTTTTGTGTTTTGGCGTCCCTCGAAGCGATATCACATCACCAAACAACTGTTTCACTTAGTTGGCCACCAACGTTCGTTACTCCCGAAGTTCGGCGAAGACGAAATTATGTTATCTGGGATATTCTGCCGTGTATATGGCGTACCACCACCTTTCTGGCTGAGGTTTTGGATTCCACTACAGGTTTCGTCGTTGACATCAGCATATCAGCCCTGATGATGGACCCTAAAATGGATGAAAATCGTATTCACACTGTAATATATCCCGGAAAACTCTTGTAAGAAGCTATTTCCGTAATGTAAAAAAATTAAGCTATTAAAATGTCATTTATAGTTTACATTTTATAAGGTTATCCTCGAATACACTGATCGACAGTGATTTCTTGCTACCAATTCCAACGTACTGTCGCTTTGACTGCCGATTTCACACTGAGGTAACTCAGTCTCGCGTTCAATACATTTATGTTATGCGTATTATACACAAACTTATCAATGTATTCGAATTGCATTCTTATACGGCGACGATTCTATCGCAAGACATAGAATGATATATGATATTTTCATACGTATATGTGAGGAAATACAAGTAAAAACAAAGAATTTGAATCATAGAAAGATGACGTGAAGTCAAAGCTAATTGTATGAAATGAAAATTAGCACAAATTGCACCGTATGAAAAGTTAATAAGTATTATAATAAGTTAATAAGTATTACAATAGTCATAATAATAAAGAAATACTAAGTTGTACAACACAAACGAACAAGTACAAGCTAAAAGAATATATATTAAAGCTATGTACCTAATCTTACATTAATTTATAATTACATATCATGTATCACTTATAAAAATCATGCAATACTTGATAATGACCTACACTATAATCTTCATTATAAAATAAAAATTATTGTCAAATATTGAAGGCAACCGTGCCTTAAAACTGCTGTGTAGTTTGGCATATGTATAATGTAATAAGTATCAAAAAATAAATAAATATGAAAAAAAAACAGTCCGGAAAACTATTGCTGGCAGATATAAACCACGGTTATGTCTGCCATGTCTGGTTATGTCCTTACGTGTGCACTCAAACCACGCAGTCCCCTGAATACACGTCTTCGCTTAAAGAGACGTGTTCCAAAATGGCGCAAACGGACAAAATGTATGCCTTTCAATACGTGATGACGTATTATTTTATTATTATAAAATATATTATTATTATTCACTCTTTTTTATTACTCGCAGTTTTGCGGTATATTATATGAGGTATAGAGTATCGATCCCAATACCACTCACATTGTAAGTCAGTACTCTGTCATCTTAAGTACTCGCTCAATACACTGTGGTGTCAAATTTTCATGTAAGTATACAATGATACTGTTTGGTAGAATTCCTCCGCAGTGATTTGAATTTTTTATACCTACATTTATTATTTAAAAATTCTTAACATCCTACTTTTTCAATTATATTTAATCTTATAAGTACAGTTATCCCTGTTGAATTTTATAAGATGGCTATAGTATTATTAAAAACCTCAAGATATTTGTAAGCCCCTATTTTCAGGTGTTGTTTGATCACCCGTTAGTGCAGTGGTTCGCATTTCCACCCATCACGCGGGTGACCGGGGTTCCGTTCCGCCAAATAGGTATATTTTAATTACTACAATTTCAACTTATTTATTTTTATAATATATTTTTTCGAACTAGAAACCATTTGCAGGGGTTTTTTTTTCATTATTTATTATTAAAAATGTCTTGATATTATAATTTTGTTGTCTGTCTGTCCGTAACTTCCGTAAATTGCTGGAATGGAGCTGGAATTATATCTTAAAATAATTAGATTGTGATACGCAATCAGCGCGTGGCTCGTGTTGCTCTGTCACACAAGGGTCGTTATTAATTATGATTAATTCCCTTTTTTACGGATTTAGGTCTAGTAGGTATGCGTGATAAAATGATATTTTAGAACTTTATCAAACTTTACGTACATAATACAATTTTATTATTTACTTATTTATATTCATATTTTAGACACATACAGTGTAATAAAAAAAATGGTCCCCAGGCACCAAATGCATGCTGGGGTAAGGGGACGACACACTATGTACTTTATAGAATAGAAATATTGTAAAAATATTATTAACTAGCTATAACCCGTCAAAAATGCCTTGACTACTTTTATTACATATTTCGGTCGCCAGTTAAGGCTAGATAAAGTAGCATAGCGCATTGATTACGATAGTGATGGGCATTATTAAATATAAAATTATATCGTATTTTACTATTATTTTATCAGTCTGGTAGCGTTAGTGACGTACATTGTTACGCAGAGAATTATACTATTTTTGTACATCATTTTATACATCTCATCATAATTTGTGCCATCTGCTAGCGTTAGTGACTGACATTGTTACATGGAGGATTATATATTTTGATTAATGATTAATACCAATGACATATTATGCGATATAGTAATGGATGTACTAATTAGTTTTAATTTACCTTAAACTGAAATATTATAAATAAATCTAAATGTTTTAAAAAAAATCTATTTCAGAGTATTTTATTAAAAAGGCATAAAGTCAATATTTTAATTTCATTTAATAACAATTTTGAAGTTATACCAATTTCGAAAGCGGAATGAGATCAGATATTTATTGGACAGGATGTCACGAACGGATTTTCAAAATTGTTATTATTGGGGATAACTCTGACTTCGAACCCAATTGATGTATTTTTTTTTATAGAGTAACAGAATCAGTAAAAAATCGTGCACCTTTTTTTATAACTAAGCATTCAGGCATCTCTTAAAGTAAGTAGTCTTACTAAACAAAACATTTTGTTAAAATGGTTAATCCGAAGCGCATTATCGTATATCGTCGGGTGGTTCCGCAGTACATCCGAGTTTGGCCAAAGCGAGCTAGCTGATGTGCCAACACTCGAACACGCGACGCAAGATGCGATGGAGAGGATCGGCGCCCTCGCGCAACTCCGGCTAAAGCCAAAAAATAAACAGATTATCTCCTCCTGGGCCTGGGGGGGGATCCATCCCCCATCCCCCATCCCCCGTCCCGGGGATGTAAATAATAATTAAAGTGTAATAAACATTCAAGCTGTTGACTAGTAACCTACTTATTTAGGGGATTGTTTTATGTTTATTTAAAACTATATTAACGATTTGTAATACAATTTTCAATAGTGTTCTTATCAGATCTAAGGTGAACGTTATTGATAAATATAAATTTCAGAAGAAAATTGGAAACGTATATGGAAATCTTTATAGGTTATCTTATAAATAAAAACAATTATAAATATATCTTAAATAAATGGGAGGTGGGACATATCAATCCCTTCGCCTAAAGAAGAGGTTTAGTTACTTACTTACCACAAATCAGCTTTACATTCATTCCTAATATCTGCATTCTTTACGCTATCATAAATTGATTTGCCACACATACGTCTGAGGGATCTCATCTCCACTGCATTCAATCTACTTTCATTCCTCTTCTGCCAGCTCCAGGCTTCGCTTCCATACATCAGTGTTGGTACCAGAATTCAATCATGTACTGCTAGTTTTGCCTCGGCAGTTAGAAAGTATTGCGTTCAAAGCACCGTTCACCCTATTCCCCGCAGTCACTCTCCTCTCGATATCTTTCTCAATATTCCCTCTTTTATCGAACATACTTCCCAAGTACACAAACTCGTCTACCTGTTCCAAACATTCATTAACTACTAGAATTTCACACGTTGTCTTTCTTTTTTCTTTCTCGAATATCATCACTTTTGACTTGTTTACGTTTATAATAAGGTCACTCCTACATTCATACATTCCAGTTCTTTCACACAATTATCCATATACAAGTTGAACAGCCACGGAAATATTATGTTACCCTGTTTGACACCTTTTGTAATATCAAACCATGGTGTGAATGATCCATTGATTCTTACACATGCAGTACTTCCTTCGTAAAGGGATGCGATTTCGTGTATAAGTTTACTATTCACCCTGTAATCAGATAGTACCTTACCTTACCTAGGTTTAGTTCATACCATTAAAATTTTATAGTTTGTAAATTCTTCAAATATTTCAGTAACAATAAACGTCAATGATGTGATTATCCTGGGCACGATTTTGAACCAATGAAGTCCTGGAAGAGTGTCTCAACGGTGGATGGTGCTGTTGATCATCACCTGTAGTCAGCTGTGGAAGTGACCCGTAACCGAGACTTGCGGAGGTGTATTACGAGGAGCCTCTCATCTGATCATGATCATGGGACTACTATATGACATTATGATGGAGGCAAGATGAATTTTGTAACTAAAAAATTATATCTAAAGATCTGGCGTATCATCCGTAGAAATAAATGTTCACTAAGTCTACCTTGGGTCAGGTTTTCTTTTGGTAGGGTAGACATGTGGTGTATCTAATTATTACAACTAGAGATGGGTCATTCATGAATGAATTGCTCTTTTAGAACAGTTTATTTTACTGAACGAACGAACGGTATAGTTCAGTAGGTGGAAAACAAATCGTTAATCCTGATTCCCAAAATCGATGAAATTTTTGGCAGCCATCCTATTCCTTCTCTCTGAACAGTGTGAATTTGCGGTGGTGTTATTTTTAATATTTATTGGAAATATATTTCGTTATTCATTTTATATGAATTTTTTGTAATACAAACATTACTTGTATAACTTCACCCCGATGAAGGGTATGAATCAAACAGTTTCGGAAAAAATATTAAAATGTCCAACAACCATGTAGAACTGCACAACGCAAAGGAAAATAAATTATGTAAAATATTGTCCAAACATGACATGACTTTTCATTTGAATATAATACAGTATCATCGACGGTTTTATATATTTTTACTTTTTTTAAATACATTCGATAGAACAAAATATGTCGGTGTACAAGCGTTATCAATTAAGTTGTACACATCCTTTATATATCACTTATGTACGAATCGACGCTTTTTGTTCTGTCTGTTCAAATAAATATTTTACAACGTGTACCTATTCAGACAGTGGAACTAAAAGGGAGAGCCCTCAGGGGGTGAATTTAAAGTAATTATTGAAACGAATACTTAGTTTAATGAACTCTGTAATATCTGTTCTTAAATTATTTTTAATGAAACGTGATATTATAAACAAAGATTATGACAACATTCGCGCAACATATGAACGTCAGCATTCAAAATGGGCAATTAAATAGTACCTACTTGTCGAAAACTAGGAAGTAAAACAGCAAACAACTCGATGCATTTATAAACCAGATCGATATTGGCCGAACTCTTTAAGCAATTCATTCAATTAACTAAATTTTAATTTCGGAAGTGAAACCTGCTAAAGGACCGCGAATGACTGTACCGAATACTTTAATTATTATAAATACAATAATAAAACATATTTGATATTTTAAAGTGTCGTGCAATGGAGAATAAAATAAAAGACAGTAAATAACAGAAAAAATATTGTTTGTTATGGCAGTGGTAGCAGTTCGCCGTGTGATGTGCACATACCGAAAATTACCGTAGAATTTTATCGCGTTTGGTCAAATCTTCAAGTATGTGAAAAACACATGACGCAAATTTTCTCACTAAGACCACAAAAAATGAAAATTGTGAATTTCCTCATTTAAAAATATTAATAAAAATGCAGTAGAGAACGGTGCAAATTTTTGTTTCGTTTATAGCGTTTACTTTGTATTTAAATATAAATAGCTATGCCCGCGCGGCTTCGCACGCGTAAATTTTTAGTACACTGGATCGTCATAGAACTTTCGCGGACCTTCTAGAATATTCTCCTTCTAGAACTTTCAAGAAATTGATCGAATGTACAGGAACCTTCTAGACACACCGATACATTCCGCCACTCAGTTTAGAACCTTATAGAACTTTCGGAAATTTTCTAGAACCTTCTCCTTCAAGAACTTTCTAGAGCAGGTTTTTCCGGAACCTTCTAGACTCACCGACACAGTCGGCGCGCCTATTTTGAAACAATCTGAATCATTTGCGGACTTCTCATAACAAAACAATGTTAGCACAACAAAACAATGTGCTAGAAAGCATATTTTCGTCACCCACTCCCACCCACGCACAGCCACCCCTACCAAACTCGCATATTTTCGATGTGACACCAAGGGCTGTCCACCACCATAACCACCGGTGGGTGGTTGTAACTGGTTGTGGAAAAAAACTTGCTGGGTAGGGAAACACGGGTTTCTTTTTATATATATGTATAATGATTAACATGGCATCCAATTTTTTTGTCATATATATATACGATACGAACGGACGTGCTCGCACTGCCCCTCGTGACGGAAATTTATTAACAAGACACCCTGAAGATGCCTGTTGCGATTCAGGCGAAACGTCGGTTGACGAATGGTCATTCTGAGGACCAGATTTTGACGCGGGTTACCCCCAAAGAAATTAATACTAACTAATATATATATATATATACATTGATTATTTATAGCTTTGTGTAAACCATGTTGATTAATATGCGGTTCTGACACTATCGCCGGTATGCTGTGTACGTTCGTGTAATTTATTTAAATTTAGTCATTTTTAAAACTAAATTTAGCTATATTCATAATTAATAATCGATTTTTTCTACTAACTACTAATGATTTCAGTCTACAATGATTTCAGAAGCTTGTTTGCTGTTCACTATATTTATTTATATAAATACCACCGTGAAATTCTTTACACCATTAATTTTGTATCAAAAAGCTATCACATTTTTCCCGTTGGTATTGGACGATTTTATAAATCATATGCATAAAAAATGTACACATTTTATTTTATTTCAACTAAATGTGAAAATTCCACATGCAAACATAAACACATCAAACACATTTTTGTCTCTGACAATGCAAAATTTTGCATGCTGCATGTCACCTTTATACAAACTGACAAACATTATTGTGTGGACTTAGGACGTGTTGTGAATTCACACGATTCTTTTAGCTGGCTTAACCGTCCTCGACCATTCACTTCCAGCCAAGCAATGAATCGTGAAATCATCATAAATATATAAAAGCACAAACCGGATTTTTGCTCTACAGGATGTTACGTATTTAATAAAAAATGACGGTACTCTTACATGCTGGTTCCTAAAGAATAAGTATTTACTTATGCATAGCCGACGCCCATGAAAATGTAATAATGACATCGAAATATTTGAACATTTTTTAATATTTGCCCTGCCGGCAGTTAATGATACTATTTTATTTTATATTATTTATAATGGTACCTGGCGATTGTGCGTAAAACTAAACGCGTTACTGTCCTTGATAACATAATTAAATAATTAATATTATAAATAAAATAGACATCAAAATAAAACCAAAAATAAAATGAGAAAAATATATTCCGGTATCAGGAACCGAACCCGAGCGTTATTAACACTACACCTATCGGAGATGTCACTGGTTTCGGAAAAAATGTTTATAAAGCCAGTGTTCGTAATGAAAATATATTGTGCGCCCTATAATCCTTTTTATAGTTACAAAAGGTTAGCGTCTTTAGCGTTAGTACTATATGTACTATATTTTTGACGGGTTTTGCAGGCTCAGTGGTAGCAACATTGCCTGTTCGGGTTTACTGGCCCGGGGTTCAAGCCCCATCTCCGGCCATTTAGTTTCGTTTTTAGTCGTGAATTCGAACTAAATTACGGACGTTACACGAAGTTTCGGACAAACAGATGGGCGGACAACGAAATTATTATAATTGGGATATTCACATTTTGTATGCATAATTTTGATTGATAATAGTAGAAAATCATAAGCATTTTAGAGATATGAGCATTAAGGAATAAAAATAATAGCAGTCATGAATAAGATTGTAAGTTTTTTTTTTCATTAATAGATATATAGTATTTTATAATTGGATTTAGAGACAAACTTCTTGCGAGAACATTTGCAGGTCAATCTATTTCACAAGTGTAGGGAATTTTAATATATAACTGACACATATTCATCTCCGATTTCCGACAGAAAATATTGGAGATTTAGTTTATTATTATAAATGCTTAAATGTAAGTAAATGAATGACGTTTTTTGACATACTTCTTTAAGACCGATGGCTCTAAAATCTAAAATCTTGAAAATCTGACATGCGAAGAATATTCAAATTATCGAAAGTCTCAGAGAAGGGATCAATATAAAAAAAAATTAATTACTGAAATTATTTTGATTTTTATTTAAAGTATTTATTTTAAAAGTAATCGACTATTTCAAGTTCCAAGTATTTTTTTATTTCATTAATATCATCATTGCCACAGATCCTACCTATCGTCTCGGCGCCTAGTGAGTGGTGTAATTTTAATTGCGTGACGTGCATGATCCTGGATGGCCTTAATCCGGGGTCCCCGACCGGGGGGCCGGAGCCCTGGAGCCCCGCGGAGCCCGACAATGCGGCCTGCCGGGGTGGACTAATTCGGATCATCCTCCCCGACATAGGGGCGCAATCGGCTGCGTGTACTGCCGGCTTTATATTTTAGTATTCATACAGAAGCCAGGCGCGGCTCCTTCCCCGTCAAGGGCGGTACTCCAATGTAATATTTTATTAGTACTTGCAAAAATGAATTTAAAATGTTTTTAATTTTTCTAAAAAAATAATTGGTAAATCGTCAACTAACTATTCCATCAGTACAAATTTAAATAGGTCTCATTACTGGTGGACTAAAATAATATATTCTCAAAGGGAGACAAATGAAACACTAAAATAATTTAAACTAAAAATGAATTTAATCGGAGCACTGTTCTTAAATTCACACTAATTGTTCATAATTCGCACTTGACCCAATATTCTGCGCGTATCTATAAATCATAGTTCACTGATTTGTTTTGCACTCTTTACTATAGATCATTTCTCTGACGTCAGTAGGTACTTACTTGATTAACTGTCGCTGGAACACACGCGCTACGAATACTCTGAACCGCCTTAATTTTGTTTGTATGGCGTTAACCTTATTCTGTTCCGCGCGGCACGGCTCCCTCGCGTTTAAAGACTCATGTTCATCTCACTTTCTCGATTTTTCCAGATCCGGTGAACCATTCCAGAACCTTTAAGTATTTTCCAATTTTAGTGTAAATGCTGTAGAGTGCTGTAAAATCATCGGTTACGAGCAATTCTTTCTGATTCTAAAATCTCGTGATAATATGTATACATATATATAGTATCTACTTTAACGTGAATTAGTTATATTCGTTATTATATTATGTCATATTACTAATAAAGCAATAAATTGAAATTAAAATTAGGTCAAACTCGATAAGATCTTACATTGGTATTATTATTTTATTTTAATATCACGTAAGTAAAACGAATAGGTGCCACGTTTTTCCTCTACACAATCCTCGCGTCGTCTATATTCACACATCTTATTTTTAACGGCTTTTAACATAGTCATCTTCTAGTACTTATCTGGTTTCTCAAGTCATGTTCTATTTCTGGTGCCTTCAGTACTCGCATCATACATCTATCTTACCACTTTTTCTTCATTCATTCCACATAACCAAATTACCTTGATGACCCAGTTTTTGTTTTTGTCTAGTTTGAATAAGTGTACAATGATATATTGTTTTTATTAATTAATTTTAAAATGAATAAATAACTATGTATATCTACGTGTGATATATATTTATTTTATTTATATTTTTTTACCATACATGAACCCTCGTAAAGTAGGTACTCTAGGGCTAGTGAACATCATACATTAAAATTAATTAGGGCATTTTTTAGAACATAAGTTCCTTAATACTATGCGATTTTTATTTTTACTTAATACTGCTTTTTTATTGTATAGTATATAATTAGTAAAATTCTTGAATTTTATATGTTAATCATTATAATTCATTATTATGAAATGGATGTAAAAAAATAATCTGTGTTTTCTCTACTTCAGGTCAGTTATATTTTTTCAAGAGTATTTTTTTTTAAGAAATAGAGATGCGAACACGGAATACGTGTCACATCAATATTCTTACTATTTTCAAAATATGCTAAACGCTCGTGCTATGAAAATAGGACTAACTTGCTAGTCTGGGCTGAGATTCGAACCCGCGACCTTTGGATCACGAGGCGAGTGTCCTAACCACAAGACCTACAAGCTACTCAAAAGTATCAATATATCTCATCGACAGATGAAGAATTCGACTAACTACATTCCAATATAGAATTAAAACATGAAAAAAATAGTGTTCAACAATTTTTCTGGTATTCCTAAACAAAAAAAATGGTTCTAGGTTGTTACCAAAAAGCTCCCTTAAAGATACGCAAAAGAATGTACTTCCGAAGGTCTTTATATATTTTGTATAATATTGATGAAATAGTGCTAGTTAGTACTAAAACAGCGCCGACCAGCGTATTCCATGTAGATTCGTGTCGATTTATTACTGATAATTTAATTAATTTAAAAGTGGTGGTTGATGATTCCATCCCCTGCGCATTAGTCTCCGGCCTCGCCCCGGCTCCCGCGGTTTTCTTTCTTTCATTGTGGGGAATTTATTTGGCGGAAATATCCAGTCGACAGGGTCCGGATAATAAGACAAACATCGTCCTCCGCCGCTCGCCCGGTCCCGTCATCGTTTTGACAAGTTGTATAAATATTTTGAAAGCAAGTTTTGCTGCGATAATTTGACAACGTTTATTGAGTGAATTTGCCGCGCTACAATGTATTTTAAATTCTAGCGATTACGTACATCGATCGTGTGCAAGCCATATAAATTAAAATGGTTTTTAATTAAATTTTTATTTTTACTTCCTTTCTTTTAACTCGTGGCATCTGCTTGCTTGCCGGGTTGCCGTCGAAACAATTTTGGATCGATTTTTAACCCTTTTCCCGTGATCCAAATGAGCTGAAACTTGGTAAGTGGCGACGATCAAGAAGATCTATCAAATTTTCGTTAAAAAAATTAATAATTATAGTATAATTTCGGATTTTTAGAAATATTATTGGTTTTTTCAAATTGGAATCATTAGAAAAGTTTGATTACTAGCAACGGCGGCCAGATAACGTCGCGGACTATTTTCTAAATTTGAATTACTCCGTCGGTATACATAATAGGTACTTCACTACGAATTTTGAAAATCTAAATTGACTGACAAATGTTTTTAGAATTTAATCTTCAAAACATAAAGTGTCTTATCAAAGCTCAAAACATCTGACATCTAAGAAATATATTAAATGACTGTAAGTTTAGTGTTATGTTATATGTTTTAATTCGTCTTTAATTGTTGTTATATTTTACAAAGAAAGGGAGTATAATAAAAACTTGGTTTTTATGGGTTAGTTTTTTTTTAATCTTTGATTTTTATATATAGGATGTTTTTTTAGATGTATGGAACCTCAAAGTTGAAATAAAATACACAAAAATTATAGTAATGTCCACGGTATCGGCCTCATTGAAAAGTTAATTTTAAGCAACAAGTTCTTAAATATTATTTCAAGCATATGGACGCCGCGCTGGCTCGAATAAAGCAAAATTTTCCAATGGATTCGTCCATTTTTTTACCACTTTTTCGAGCAGCTGGGACCATTTATCGGAAGAAACGCAGTAAAGAGTTGGCTCCAAGTCTTCAATCGTCGATGGTTTATCGGCGTAGACCAACGACTTCACATATCCCCACAGAAAAAATCCAATGGCGTTAAATCAAACAAAATTGGAGACCAATTCCCATGCGAAATTATGCGCTCATCGAATGTTTTCTTCAATAAATTGTGGTACGCGCCGTGTGGCATTTTGCGCCGTGTTGTTGAAACCAAAGCTCTTTTTACATTAATGACATTCAATTAGGCTCTTTTTGAACCAAACCAAAGCTCTTTCACATTAATTAGATAAAGTCAGCAATCGTGGGTCTATAGCGCTCTCTGTTGTAACAATCTGGCCGACTTCATTTTTGTAAAAATATGGACCAATGATTCCACCAGCCCATATTTATTTTCGTTTATTTATTATAATATAATTTTAAAAGATCTTCTCCTTAGTTATAACAAATTTTTCAGAACAGTAACAGGAAGAAACAGAACAAGAGTAGGCCTGTTGATTTTAGTATGATTCAAATTCATTTATGATAGCTTAAAGAATGAAGATGTTAGGAAATAATGTATCGCCTCCTTACATAGATATCGTAGTGTACTTTAAGTAAATAGTTTTAATAAAGTATATAAGCCCCTATGCCGTACAGCAAAGTATTTTAAAGGGTATCCACTGACAAGGGATGGTATAAAGATTTATTTTTTGAATTTTTCAAAGTCAATTTAATTAATTTGAAATAAAGTTCAGGTTTTTATCGATTAATTTTTCGTTTTAGAACAGAATCACCATCCCAATCATAGTAATTTCGCTGCCTGTCCGTCCATCCGACGTAACTTCGTGTAACTTCTTTATAGTATGTAACTTTTTTAATTTTTTATTATTTTATTATTAATATTTTATTAAATAAATAAATACTCGTTCTTTCGTACCGTCATATTTAACGGGTTGCAGTTATAAAAAATAACATTGAAGATTATTAATTCAACAATATATTATAACATAGGTACACAAGGTACAAAATAAACGATATACATCATGATAAAGAAGATGAATACTAAAATGTAAAAGTTTTTAATAGAATAACGTCAGATAAAATATATGAAATATTAAGTAAACGATAATAACAAAGCTTAAATGGCAGTGGGCGCGACACGTAGCGAGACAGGACAGTGGCAGACGGTCACTAAAAATCTTAAATTGGAGACCCTGGAACAATAAAAGAGAAGTAGGGAGACTACAAAAAATGGACAGATGATTGTCTAGCTTGTGGGTCGAAAATGGCAACACATATCCTAAGATAGAAAACATTGGAAGGTAGAAGATAGAAAACATTAAGAAGAGGCCTATGTCCAGCAGTGGAACAATTGTGGCTGAGAGAAGAAGAGAAGAAGTAAACAATAATTATTTAAGATAAATTACATAAGTCTCACAAAGACGAATTTATTTATATGGGAAACGTGTATAGAAGTCTCTAAAGGGTGGCCCAGGGCTTATGACTTGTATGAGCTGGCTTAAGTGATCTGTCTACATAATTAATTCTTCGTTCACCAATTCCACCGAAAGAACATCCAAACATTATAAAATTTTTGAAAGTTGTATGTGTTGTAAACAATAAGTATATGTTCTAAATCAGTTTCTTACATATATTCAAATGAACTGTTCTAGAGACGTCTATGGTCTTTTACATGACATAGTACTGGGGCACCCTTTAAAGACTCCATACACGTTTCCCATCCAAATAAAATCATTCTATTTTTAGCGCCCTGGGGGAACCTTCGACAAAAAAATTATATGAATATTTTTTTATTGATAATTTATTAATAGATATATAAAAATCAATATTATATTCTCATATGACAATTTATCATGGAAACGTTAAATTGAAAAGTAGAGAGCTCGCTTAGCATGTGAGAAGTACCGGGATCGAAAACTGGCACCTTTTTGATATCAAGTTGAAAATAAAATACAAGTTTTATTTTATTTAAATTTTTTATTTTATTTAAATTTATAATAAAATTTATAATAAATTTATAATAAAAATTTATTTTATTTAAATTTATAAAAAAAAAATTTTTACGCAATTGTCGTGACAAAACTTTGCTATAGGTCAACTGCCGTTTTGTATGACCCATTGCAAAAATAATTCTTAATACATATTTGTATTTCCCTCTCCTTTGAATTACATAATATTAGCTCAATTTGAAAGAAAAAGACAGATGATAACCGAATGAGATGAGTCATACCAAAGCTCCCAGCGGTTGACCTATATCGTCAATACTATATTACAGTAGGTATAGTTCATTAAATTTCTGCCAAATGTTTTTCGACCGGCTTCAAGCTGTGTAAATCCTCATTTTATATTGTTTTCCATAGACAATCACTTCAAATCCTAGTTTGAGTTTACATTTCCTTGTTCTTTTCAGACTTCTAATAACGGATATAGACACCCAATCAATCGATTTTAACCCTTAGGGCCTTGAAAATACGACCCGTTTTCCCGCGGTGCCCGGTCAGATTGAACAATTTGATTTGAAAGAGCCACCCTATTTTTTCAGCCGGCTTAGTTGCACTCGTACAATTTTCCACTCGATAAGTCTCGGCCGGGTTGTGTACGGAAATAAAGGCAAATACACGCGTCTCGCTCGCACCTGCCTTCCTGCTGCTAAAGCCTATCTAAACTTCATTATTCAAATGATAAAAAGCTCCGTAAATGTTACGTTTCCGTCAAAAATCTAAAGCAATAATTCCCTTGTGAAAATTTCCGCTTTGAACGCGTAGTGCCTTTTTGTCTCGTGGCACGAACTTGCGGTGTTCTTCGTTGCGGTGTAAACAGGCAGTATGTGTGTTTCAGTTTTTTGTGCGCTGTTGGTGTTGCACTCAAACGGGGAACAATAATACTGGGTGGGTGTCACACTACGAGTCTTGATCGGGAGAGCAGATTGACATTCGAATTTTACTATTTCTGCAATAATTAAGCTAAGTATATATAATTGTTATCCCCTAACCTCTGCGTTAAGCTTTTTCAAACTTTTTTTTACTTTTGCGCTGCCAAAAGTGATACACAAGTCAAATAAAATTATTAAAACCGTGCAGAAATGTGAACCGGATTTTTTTACAAAGTCCCTTTTTGACTTGTATCAAGACGAATGAAATAATTTATTAATATATATATATATATAATGTTTTACAAAAACTTAAGACAGAAACATTGAAAACAGTGCAATTTCGATGTCATTTATTTCCTTAAGACGATCGTCTTGCAAAGTGAGCAAATTTCACAATTTTTTCATATATCTTGCGTTTTTTATCACATTTATGTATAGAAAGATATCATATTAAAATATATTCATCATTTTTTACGTATAAAATACAGATATCTTGTTAAAATTATATAAACTAATCATTTAATAAATAACCTAATCTACGACGTTTCAAAAATGAAGAAAATTGCTCTACTTTGTGAGCCTTTTATGACTGAATGGCCTCGTGAGATGTCTTTTTTTTCAATAATATTACAAAGTAAACAATTATCCTACATTCATTAAAATTATTGCAAAATCTGCCAGTTTGGTTACATACAATTTATGTTTTAAAAAATATTTTATTTTTTGTGGGTTTTTTGTCAACCCTTTTTACATAGTCAACAACTTTTTAATTCAATAATCAAAAGAATATATATTATTATTTTAAAATTAAAAAAATGAAAACTCGAAATCTTTGTCGATATTTCTGATTTTAACTCCTCCTGTCGAACCATATGTCCAGACCTTTTTTTTTTGCCATTTTAATTTCGCAATATGGTCCATAATATCGGAAACTTTTGTTCGGCGTCTTATTTCTTCATCTCAGATTTTATCTCCAAGGCTCACGCCGAACATCTTTCTATCCATGGCCCGCAGTGTACACTTTATTTTTGCTGTTAGTGTTGCTTTTTCTAGGCTATGTGTCAACATTAGTAGGATACATGTATCAAACATTTTTCTTTTCAGGCATTCTGGGATTTATTTATTTTCAAATAAGTGTTTCAATTTACCAAATGCAGCCCAGCCCAGACCTTGGAAGTTCTGCTGTTTGGTTTTCTTTTCCCAGCTTTATCTTATGACTAAGGTACATAATATAATCGTCAACTGTTTCTATTTTCCAATTGTCTATTGTGAATTTACGTTTGGATGTGGTTAAATTTTTTGTTTTTTTTGTATGTTCATTTCCAAACCCGTTGATTTGGATGTTTCATGCAGTTCTTTGGTAACAGATTTGTCATCTTTTGTGTCTTCTCAACCGCGAGCGTGACAATAAATGAAGATAGAAATCTTCTAAATCGGAAAAGTTGTACGACAAGATACAATATCACCAAAACTCTACACTTGCCTTGGAAGACATTTTCAAAAACCTAGAATGGGAAAATAAAGGAGTGAAGATAAACGGCATCTATCTGAGCCACCTCAGGTTTGTAGACGATATAGTGATTGTTAGCAATAATACCTATAAGAGAATTTTGCCTTGATGAATAGCAGAAATATGAAATTTTGAATAATTTTTTGTACTAATTTTAAAATAATAATATCGATTATTTTAATTTAAGCATAAAGTTGTTAATTTATTCACAAAAAAGGTCGCTCTGGCAGTTGGTACATTTTGAGGGAATGAAAGAGGAAAGGATGGTAATAAAAAAGAGAGGGCGGCCGCGAAAGACGTGGCATGACCAGATCAACCAAGCACGGGAAGATGCTCGTGTTAGGAGCCGCAACAACGTACGAATATGAAGCGAGAGTTGTGTGTCAGGACAGAAGAGTGTGGCGCTGTATCCTCTCTTCTTACCCCCAAGGTGAAACGGCGTGATGGTAAATAAGTAAATAAGTAAGAAACAATATATAATTTTGTGTAAGATTACATGGGAAGATCGTCCTAGACAGCCGTCCCGAACTACCAGGGTAGCAAGGCTCGCTTTCGGTGTATATTTGCGTACACGGAGAACAATAGCCTCGCCCCACCCCGCCCTCCCCGCTAATCCAAAGGCTCGCCCCCCCGGGACGTTTATTGAGTGCAGTTTAATTTTTACCCCAGCGCGCTTTTTGGTTTCGCCTCTCATCCGTTGCTCATACATTCGTTTATTGTGGGAAAAGTCTCCTTTGTTAAGGGAGTTGGGAAAATGTTTACGCGTTTAGAATATAATTTCGCCATTCTGGCCGCGGAGTATTAAGAAACGGGTAATCGCGCGCCTCCGGCCGAACTACGAGAGCGGGCGGCGAGCGACCCCTGCCGGCCGGCCCGGATTCGCGCGGCAACGAAGCAATCCGATTTTCGGCTGTTGAATATGTTATAAAATAACAATTTATTTTATTAATTTATCATCAACACCCCAGTCATCTTTTACATATACAATACAAGTATTAATAAAACATTTTTTTTAAATAAACGATACTGAGAAAAACACATTTTTTCAAAATAAAAAAAAAGCAATTGAAAGTAAACACATAATACATTTTAACAATAGACTATAAAAATATATTTTTATTTAAATATATACAAAACAATGATTAGTACAAACACTTAAAAAAAAATTTGAAAAAAATCAAGAGTAGGTAATAATAACATTTAAAAAAAAAATACAAGCACGTTAAGAGAAAAAATAAATAAAATGAAAAAACAAATAATAATAAATGAAACGAACAAAGAATGAAATTAAAAAAATACATTAAATTAAAAAAAAATATCCAAATGAACATGAACAAAAATGAAATGAAAATTAAATAAAAGTAGAAAACAAACACATTTAAAAAATTAACAATAATTGTTGTTCGTGGGAGATACTGTCGAGTAGGTACTTTATTTGAATCGATGAAGATACTTATGCAATTCCTTGATTTGTCCAAATTCGCATATTACAAATACCGATGAAAATATATGATAAATATTAATCATATTCTGTGAATCAGTATGGATAATGTGAGATAATATTTTCATTCGTAATTTTTATTATTAAATTTTTTTAAATACGACTCCATTAAAACGCATATGTTTGGTCGTGACGTATCAATTCGCTTGTTTGATGTTGTGCCGTAGTATTTGTGTAACTGGGTACCATACAATTGTAACTCACACGTAGGCGTGACTGATAAAATGAAATGTTTTGGCGGGAATTTAAAATGTCGTATTTCAAAATCACTTGTATACTATTAATACATACTTACAACTTTTTTCCGTAGACGTATTTTCTTGACCAAAGTAAAGATTATTCTATTAAAAAAGTGAAATATATACCCATATGCTTTGTTTTACAAATGATGTCATACAAGGATCCCTGGCAGTTTAATTGGTATTGGAATATTTGAAGGAACTCGGCCAAATGGATTGAAAATGCATAGGTTATATATAAGTTACCCGATTTTAATACGATTATTTTATTTTTCATTTATTGGTTTTCTACAGCCATATAATTAATAAATATTGAAAAAAAAACAATTATTAATGTACGGAGCTTTCCGCCAATTACAAAAAAACACATATATACAAGAATATTGTACCAGAATCGATAAAAAAATAAGATAAAACAATATGTCAAATAGTGAGTTTGTGTGAGTGTGTGTGTATGAATGACGATTTGTTGGTGTGCGGAAAATTGCTCGCCCACAGTTGCTCGCCCACAATTGCTCGCCCACAATTACTCGCCAGGAAAATTACTCGCCAATTGCGTGACAGGCTGTTTTAGTATTATTTTCATGAATATAGCTAATATTGATTCAGAAACACGTTTATTGAAAATCGTATTGTAGATACACATATTTTCAATCATTATATATAAATAATTATCGTCCACTAAAAGTATTTATAAAGGTTAGATTAGGTTAGATTATGTAGTGGCGAGCAATTTTCCGGTAATCAGTCTTGTTAGAAGCCTCAAAAATTATTTATGATTTATGACATTTTACATCGTTTTAAATCTTAGAAATATGTGAGACGTTCATTTGTATTACACATATTAATGTGGCATATAAAAATGTTAATAAGAGCAATATACTACGCGCGTAGATGAAGCGTGTACCAACTGGATATTGAATAAAATATTATTGATGATTTAAGGAAATATTTGAACACAATATTTTATACGAAAATATTCAGATGACAATATGTTAGAGCACCGTGCGTAAAATTTATAGTCACGTCATGTCTATTTTCGAGCTAAATTAAATAAAATGAAATAAGATCTTCTACATATTAAATCAAGTTTGGTTTCCTTTATAACTTTATATATTTAGAATTGTGAACAACAATAATATTATGTTGTATTCTGTCAGCATAATAAACAAGGTTATTTTTACGATTATTTTTTTTCATATTACGTAAAAATGACGTAGGATGAGAATAAAAATAGCTCAACTCTTATTAGGACAGTCTGACAGTTAACGTTTTCCATGATATCTTGAAATTGATTAAACTTTTATAATAATATAAATTTCCATATAAAAATGTTTCTGAATTATAATGTAGTTATATAATATTTAGTGTTGTACTACACCTTTTGAAATGAATTACTATGAAGTATTACGTACAATAAAAATGTTAAATATTATACCATATAATTTTTTTAAATAAATTTTGTTTTACTACACAGTCGTTGAGCAGCAACAATTTCAATTATGAATTTCACAGAAATCAGACCACTTGATTGATTTTGTGTATGTTTAAATTAATTGTTTTTTAACGATGACAGTTTTCGATATTTATAAAGATATTAAAATTTTCTCACGAAATATACGAATAATACCATCTCTTTAAAAAGGCTTTCACTGGATTTCCATAGCCGAACTGCATATATTCAATATATTTTTACTATACATACGTCATATATCAAACAATTTTCTGAAACAGGTCTAATCTTTTGCATTTGTA
This sequence comes from Agrypnia vestita, assembly GCA_016648135.1. NCBI lineage: Eukaryota > Metazoa > Arthropoda > Insecta > Trichoptera > Phryganeidae > Agrypnia > Agrypnia vestita. Next base: position 273,559 of record JADDOH010024723.1, on the reverse strand, counting down.
TATTATACGAGTAAACATGAATTCGTACGCTGAAATTATGATGCTAATAACAATAGACTGTATATTTTTATACTATTTATGTAATATTAGCTTGTCGGTCTTGTGTTTAGGACTCTCGCCTCGTGATCCAAAGGTCGCGGGTTCGACCAGCAAGTTAGTGCTATTTTCAAAGCACAAACATTTAGTTTAGTTTGAAAATAGTAAGAATATTGATGTGGCATGTATTCCGTGTTCGCATCTCTATTTAAAAAAAATATATATTTTACAGGATGCTTTAATAGAACGATTCAACTTCCTTTTGTAAATTCGCCCTGCTCCAAAACTGATAGAACATTTACAGGTTGTGGCATTCTATATAAAATTAAGTATAAAGATAGAAGATAATTTAGAATAAAATGCTTATCTACAAATTTTATAAAATTAAATACCTATTAAGTTTGTTACATTTGTCATGCCACCCAACTTGCCACATATTCATATTTTCGTGTAAAGTTTGTCTTAATGTCTAACTCCCTATGATAGCTTCTCATTGCCTGTTCATCGATAAATAGTAGTTTTCTATAAAGTTTTATTTTATTTTTATTAGTAGGTACCTACTTTACTAGTACTGGAAAGGCCGAGTGACTGCATTAAATAGAATGAATGAGTTCTGCATGCATTATTTTCGATTGGAAACTTGCCGGCCAAGGACTAATGCTGGTGTCATACAATGGATTATAATTCATTATAATAATAGTTTTGTAAGATTAAGAAGTAGGTACTCAATATTACTCAACACACCCATTGTGCATTAAATTTATTATTTCTAAATCAAACTAATTAATCAATTACAAAGACTTACAGAAAAATCTAATTCACGAAAAAATATTAGATTACTACTGGGATTCGAACCCAGGTCACCTCCTTTCAGGGGCCGGTACTCTGACCACTAAGCTATAGCAAACTTCTATGTTTCCATGAATATATCGACCTTATATGTAGTTCTTATTTTTATTAATTGATTAATTTTTATTTTTGTCCATAGAGCAATCCATTTTATTGATACGGTAGTTGAAATTACTTTGCAATGCCACCGCTAGATGGACGCCAGAATTAATTGAATAATTCATTTTATTTGGACATACATTTATACAACAGATAATATATATATTCAAGAACACATTCATATTTGTGAAGTTGTAATTTTTCAGAACAAAGTTCTGTGAAATTTTTGAATCAAACTAATTAATCAATTAGAAAGACATATAGAAAAATCTAATTCACGAAAAAATATAAGGTTACTTTATTATTTTTTCGTGAATTAGATTTTTCTGTACGCCTTTCTAATTGATTAATTAGTTTGATTTAAAAATTTCACAGAACTTTGTTCTGAAAAATTACAACTTCACAAATATGAATGTGTTCTTGAATATATTTATTATTTCTCTTTACAGGCTGTATCTCAACTGGTGGTTAAACACACATCCCCTCCGCGTGCGCCCTCTGTACAGTGTACAGTGTACAGCCAGCCCTGTGCACCCTGCGCGAAGTCCAGGGTAGTATTGGGGTCTCTCCAGCGGCGTTGCCCGGGAAACTGACGCTTAGTTTCGAGGGCCATCCCGGTACGTTTTTCTGCTGATTTAATTTAGCAGACTTAATCAGGGGATGACAAGACGGATAGGGGACGGTTGGCAAACTTCTTTGTTTACATGATCCGAATAAAAAATATACATTCTAATTTTAATTGTAAAAAATAAGTTTATAATTAAAAAAATATTTAAACACAGCACACCATCTGGAGTTATTTATTAGAACTATAGTTTAGACAGGAGCAGTATAGTTAATAATTAATACGTGGTGAATTTTTTTTGGTCGTTGACGGAAATAAGTCTAGGATCGGAGAAGTTTTTAAATACGATATATGCCTTTTTTACGATGTATAATTATGCATACGATATATGCATAAGTTTTAAAAAACGATATTATGCATAAGTATCTTTTCAGATTTTTTTTTAGAATATCAATGGTTTCCAAATTGTCAATTATCCATCCTTTACGAGAAAACCGAGTGGGATAGTTTTGATCTGTGACTGTCGAAAAATGGTCGGTATCAATGCGGTTAACAAATTCCGAGAAGTTCTTTTTTTTTTTTCAACGGCGTTGTTCTTTTGTTCCTGGATTTAAGTTTCTCGCGGTTTGACCTGTATTTTTTAAGTCTTCACAAGTAATTTGAATGTTAACAAAAAATTTAGTCCTTAACTTTGAAAGAATATTTTCGTCATTTATTTTTTTTTAATACTAAAGCTCTTCGATTGTTAAGGTTGTGGTTATTTTTTGTATCGCGTCTCAAATCTGAAGCTCTTTTTTACTCCCTTTCTTTTAAATCGTAGCGTCTGCTTGTCTGCAGAAAAAACTTTGGATAGATTTTTAACCCTTTTTCCGTGATCCAATCGAGCTGTAACTTTGCAGGCAGACTCGTAGCGACGATAAAAATAATCTAACAAATTTTCATTCAAATAAATTTAATGATTATAGTATAATTTTGGATTTTAAGAAATTTTAACGATTTATGTATTATATAATTTTTGAGCCCGACGTGTGGAGTAGGCGTGAAACCTGTATCAATGCGAAAGGGTGTAAAATAAAAACTTGGTTTTTTATGGGTTATTTTTTTGCCTTTCCATACAAGAGTTTTTTTTAATTTAATTATGGTAGCATACAAAATTAATTTTGGAATTTAGAAGTAATGGTAAAAACAACCCGTCTGTAAATCATTTTATGTACACCTGCAAAGAAAATATCTTGCTCGTATTTCTAGACACCGCGGTGTTTCCAGACTACGCTAGTGTAATAATATATGTAAAATCTATTTTTAAACAAATTTGAACACCACTTACATAAACAATAATCGAAAACATATACTCGATCAGATGTATTCTCGGAATAAGTAAAATAATTATTTATAATATAGGGTAAATTACCGTTCGGTCGGTAACATCAAACACATCGCAATTAATGGTTTACGGTCGACAGCGAAGTTTGCGCGACTGCGGGTTGCCGACCGTGCGAAATCTTCAAACCTCAAGAGTGTATCGAAAGTTCATAAATGAATATCTTGAATTTCCCATCAAAATATTCATTAGATAATAATATCACTTGTGGATGAAAGCGATATCGTAATTATACATTACAAACAAACGGTCTTATTACGTATAAATTTATTTTATAGACAATATTTTATTTTAATTTATTAGAAATGAGCTCTTGTCGGACCCACAGTTTGTGGGTCGCTGTGCTAAGGGGGTTGAGGACTGAGGAACCCTTGAAAAGGAAAATGAAGGTATTCCTTTTGAAGGGACTTTGTCATATCGAAACGTACACTCTACCTAATTGAGGATTTTATCGTCTTTCTTCAAATCAAAGACATTTAAATTTGTTCACAGATTGCTTAAATACGCAGTCAAATAATAATTGCAGAAATTCTTCCGTCTAAAATTATTGTTAATGAATAAACAAGCTGTATTTTTTATTACATTTCCTGACAGGCAAGAGATGGCATGATGGCCTCTTATCAATGGACGTTTTGATCATCTACGACTATTATATTTGCTGCTGACCAAAAGATCAAACAATGAACCTTTTTGTGTTTGAACATTTATTTACAAGCTTACCCGTGAACTGCTTGTTTCCATAAATTGTATTGTTTAGAAAGATATCGTTATAAACATAACATAATAATAAAAATAAAAACAAAATCAACTTTATGCGTTATAGTAATGTTCAACAGCGTTTGCGGGTTGCCTAGTGGCTCGATCGCTGTCGCAATATAGAGCATTGGAAATGTGTATAGATTTTTTTAATTGAGAAAAACATTAAGATGATGAAAATAATATTTTATTTTCATTTCTTTACTGGAAAAAATGCGTTACGTATATCATACCACCCATATAAAGAATATCATGTTATTCCGGTTCGAATAGGTAAATAATAAAATATTCGTAAATTTAGTTGAATAAATAAGAAAATCTCCCTGGCGGAGAACCGAACTCCGGTTTTCCAAAAAATCAACGCGACGTGAAATTAATTTATTTAGTTTTTTTATCAGCTTCGAGGAAACTTCACTGGTCATACTCAACGAATTTTTTTTTTTGATATTATATAAAAAAATTAATTGTACTGTATGTTTCCCAAAAAAATAAAAAAATAAAATAAAATAAGAAAATACATTGAATTAAATTACGCTGTATTACTTTTCATGCAACTAGGCACTAGAGTATATTAGTACGATAGCAAGATAGTAGAGTGCTCATTAAGCATTTTAGAGATAGCGAGATCGATGCTTGACGTCTATCAAAAATCTCTTGAATTGGTATCGCTATTCCCCTGAAAGGAACAGTACTCGGTTCGTATCTCGATGGAAACTAAATATTTTCTGATTTTTTTTTTGTACATTTTTTTATAGTGTGAAAAAATAAAGATGCGAAACGTGTTTCGCATCTTTATTTTTGTATATGATGAATATAGCTTGGAAACACGTTTCGCATCAATTTCCAAGCTATATTCAAACTAAGCTAAACGACCGTGCTATTAAAATTGGGACTAACTTGACGGTCTTGAATGAGGCTGGAATTAATGAACCGCTGCATAACAAGGCAAGTGTCTACCACTAAACCAAGAAGCACGTCTATATAATTAATAAACCGCTGCATAACAAGGCAAGTGTCTACCACTAAACCAAGAAGCACGTCTATATAATTAATAAACCGCTGCATAACAAGGCAAGTGTCTACCACTAAACCAAGAAGCACGTCTATATAATTAATAAACCGCTGCATAACAAGGCAAGTGTCTACCACTAAACCAAGAAGCACGTCTATATAATTAATAAACCGCTGCATAACAAGGCAAGTGTCTACCACTAAACCAAGAAGCACGTCTATATAATTATTTATTTAAATCTTTCAAGTTGATTCATCTAATTACTTTTAAATGCCGTAGAACTATGTTCTAATGTTGCAGCTTCACAATAAAACATGTTTTCAATCAAAAATAAAATCATAATTATTATAATGACTTTATTATATTACTTTACATAATATACTTATTTCAACATGCTTCTATTTAACTCTGTTGTAATTTATTCTTCACCAACTTCCCGACTAGTTCTGAAACTTTCATCATTTACGTAAAGTGGATGACTATACATTATTAAATCATTTTCGACATGCTTTAGTCATTATTTCGATAAAAATTAATAAATTTCCTTCGTAATTAAGCGCTCAGCCATAAAGTTTAACATTTAATTTGGATAAGCAGTTTAAAAATCGATTACGAATGTATGCAAAGAAAGCGTATAAAAGCATCTCTTCAATTTTTTTTCGTTGATTTACTTTTTTTAGTAATTGCATCACAGATTGCTCTATTTACCGTGCTATTAGTGTGGTGAATACATTATTGGTTAAAAGTTATATATTACTTGTTGTGGTGTGCCTACTCATTACATCCGTTCTGCATTTTGGGACACGGAATAACAATTGTGTGTAAGTCATCACTTGTCGTTTTGGTGCGACAATTAACCGCCCATTGCACAACGCACATCTCTCGAGTGTCGGGTCTGTCGGACAATACAATAGACATAATATATTCACGCAGTAGTGGCTTTCATCGGATTGTGAATGATAGGGGTGTGTAGTGTTAGGGGCGGTAAACACTTATTGCATTCCTGCCCGGCGAGCACCTGCACCGCCAGGCTGCGCGGCGAGAGCTTTCGTTTCAAATCAGAAAGGATTTCGTTCATTGCCATGTGTACACAGATTGACTCGGATGAACAAAGGGACAATAAAATGAAACGAGTAGTAATTTTATTAGTTGTGATAATTTAAAAAAAAAGCTAAAGTTTTTTGGTTGTTGTTAATAATATTACATCATTATGAAAAGGGCACGTGCAGTGAATTAAAATATTTACATATTTTGGAGAAATTTGGAAAAAAACATCGAAATAATTATGTGACAATATTACATTGTACAAGCTGTAATCTGTCGGTTGCACTAGCTGTCGGTTCGTAAAGAATAAGTTCTTATACAAAATTTGGGTAAGATTTGAAAGATTTTTATAGAAAATGTATCGCGGGGAGGTGGGGTAAAGGGGGAGGGAGGGAATTTCGTCTATGTTACCCGACGAGTCCTAAAGATTAGTATTTATTTATGAAAAAAATAAATTAAAAAAGAAGTTACGGTCGGAAATAAATACAGGAACTTTCGGGACAGACAGAACGAAATTATTATTATTGGGATAAAAATCTGAATAAAATGATAATAATTGTGATAGGAAAATCTTTTAATTAGATTGTTTTTCAGAATATATGCTTACGTAAATATCATGCTTCAATGTTCTTCTGCATCCTCCTGCTTTGGACTGTTTTTGTTTACTTAATATGAAATTAAAATTCACAAATTATTAAATTATTATTATTTTTAGCTTAAACTGTAATAAGACTTCTTGTTTAAGAATCTCACTGAAACTGTTTTTTTTTTTCAATTTTAACGGTTAAGACAATGTTGACGATACAGTCCATTTGTCCATCGATTATTTTTAGTTATTTTAAGATGGCTTATTGCCATTTACACTTTTTAACAGTGACAATGATATATTTCACGTTGATCTGCAATCTAACTCACGTATTTTTTCTATCTCTTCTAGTGATTATCGCCATACTTTATTCCATACTTCATTGTTTCATCGGAGTTCAGGTTTCGTCATTTATCCTAAAATATTTTTGTGCACTTACGAATATTATACCTTACCAAATAGGATAATTGTAACGATAATACGATAGTTTTGTTTAGTTACTAGATTGTTGGTCTGGTGGACTCTCACCTCGACATCATGTGATGATTGATGGTTCGAGATCCATTCCAGAAGACCAGCAAATTAGTCCTATTTCATAGAGCAAGCATTTAGCTTACTTTGAAAATAATTAGAATATTGGTGCGACACGTATTCCGTACTCGAATCTGAATTTAAAAAAATTAAAATAACAGAGTTAATTAAAAAATAGTGTTTAATTACAATGTCAGGGAAAATTATCTCTCATTCCACAAAACCATCAATATTTCAAAATCGACAGCAAATTTTTCTTTAATACGAGTATAATCAATTCTTAATGAGATGAATTTTAAAATTTATTATACTTTTTGCTAAGTCTGTGTAGCCTGGGCAAAAATAGGGGTAGAAAATATTTCTTCAACGCGTTAATAAAGTAATACTAACAAACATTCATATGAAATAGTTTTATGGAGGTACCTGCGGACACTATTTGTCAATTCACAAGTGTGGTACGAGGTGGCAGAGGGTTGGGCAGGCTGCACCGGATCACAAAGGGTGCGGGGCAAGCGGGGCGGATTGATTGTACACGATGAGGGTGTGAATAAAAGATTTAGGCACTCAAAAAACAAATCACTTTCAAATTGAATTACCACGCCGAGGCTCCAAGTGCTTGCTCGCAACATGTGATACCTTATTTTGTGAAGGCTATATGGTATTGTAATAAAATGCCTTCTGTTAAAATATTCTTTCAATTTACATTTTTGTGTATTCTGCCTGCCAACAATACAATTATTAGTCAAATATATTAATGGATTAATGTTAATCGAGTGATACGTGTTTTTACTATATTATATTTTCATAAATCCATGTATGCTGCTTGCTTGGTACACTCCCTTAATAATAGGCATATGTAACGTAAATTAATACTTATTATTTTTCAAAAATAGAAAGTCTTTTGATCCCACCAATGTCATCTGTCTATACTCCGTAAGTGTGTTTGCAACAATTTATATAATATACGATTAGAGAAAAGATTAGAGAATTGAAAGTAAGAATAGTTTTTAGTTTATTTATTTAATATATTTATTTCTTCAAGGCACTGATAAAATACATACAAATTGAATCCGTAAATCTTTGTATTTCTGAAATGTTGATTTTGAGTTTTTGGGTCTGCATAGTGTAATTATGTACTATTAATTCCTTTGTTGTCTGTGATTTCGCTTCTAATTTTTTCTGTCTGTGTAATGTTTCCATTGATTCCTTGAATCTAGTACTTTGAATCTAAGCAATGTTGGTTTTATTTCTTTGAATCTGTGTAATGTTGGCTATGATACTTAGAATTTACGTAATATTGAGTCATTCTTTGGATTAACACAAAGCCGCCTTTAATCCTTTGAATCTGTGTAATGTTGACTATAATGACTACTTTAATTTATTTAATAATTCCGTTGATTCTTTGAATCTACATAAATTCGCATGAAATATAAGATAATTCAATATGCAAGACTTGGAAATATATTGAATTTTTCAATTATTTTGATGTGATTGACATTCTGTTTTACCTCACTTTCTGATTTAAGCTTAAATGCTTTCATATTTGTATTAATAAATAGGTATCAATAATCTATTTACTTCCTTTCTTTTAACTCGTGGCGTCTGCTTGTCTACTTGTCTGACGAAAAAACTTTGGATCGATCTTTAACCCTTTTCCCGTGATCCAATCGAGCTGAAACTTTGCAAGTAGACTCGTTTTGCAAGCAAGGCGACGATCAAGAAGATGTGTCAAATTTTTGTTAAAAAAATAAATAATTATAGTTTAATTTTGGATTTTTCAAATTTTTAATGGTTTTTTTATACAAATCAGTAAGTTGTACGGAGATTCCGATGCATATGGTAGACACGAAACCCGAAAAATGAGAAAGGGAGTATTGTGAAAACTTGGTTTTTATGGGTTACTTTTTTAAACAATACTTACTTACTTACTGAAATTTAGCGATTACATGCTTGTTTTCTTTACTTATTTTACACTTATGTATTAATGAAGTATAACTAATAATATGGGTGACTATAATTGTTTCCCTTCAAGTTTTTAGACTTAAGTTACTGACATGTTTCCCTTCAGACTGCATTACGATGATTACATATGGTTCCTATATTCTTATCATAATCTAACTGTTTTCATAATAAGAACAAAATAGCTTCGTATAAATATTTGTACAATAATACGCTCATTACCTTCGTACACAAAATTCTTTCGTAGGTAAAATGTATGCATGGAGTCATCATACACTTGTATAACAACATTTACAACAAAATATTTTGTTATTTTTTAAACGAGACAGCCAAGTGTTCATCAAGTATTACTATGATTTTTGCCACGGAATTCATAATTTTTTACAATTGGAAAAAATTTCTTTATGTACAAGAAATTGCATACTTTATTCACCGAAAATTTCGTATAAAATGTACGATTTAATTTTTTTTTAAATACATTACACCTTCACGAACGATAAAGCAGCACCTTCAAAAGTGTCAACATTCGTATACGTCCAAGATTGTGGTATCCAACAAAAAAAAAAAATATTTCAAGTGGATGAACAACTTTGTAGATTGATATTTTTAAAAATTAGTTTTATTATTTGTTTTAATCCAATTATATTCATTAATTACACCTACATTTATTAGAAAATGATTTACAAATTTTGAAAAAAAGGTTTTGATAAAAATTTAGGACTTTCTATTTTACACATTAATAATTTTGGTCTGAAATTCAATAATTTAGAATCATTAGAAATTAGTAAAAAAGTTTTAAAAAAAGCATGTGAAAGTAAACAAAATATTATTAATAATCAGTTAAATTTAACTACTAGTCCAATTCTAAAAAAATTTCCAATAATTTTGTGTAATCAAGAACTTCAGCAATAATATTTAAAAATAATTTTTTAAATATTTTAGAAAACCAAAAAACAAAAGACAACATTAATTTTTATATTTTGACATTTATAAAACACCCTGACGATGGAAAGTTTTTTCCGAAACATGTAGGTGTAATTAATGAATATAAGTATGTAGATTAAAACAAATAATATTTTTTTTTTAAAAATATTATTTCTACTTATATTTTTAATCAATACAAATAAATTGTTAATGGAGTATTATACTACCTCTATAGTAGTGTAGCTTGTTAGTTGAGTGTCTATGACTTTCGTCTGGTGATATAGCGATCGGTATATAATACTCTTTGTGACAATGTCCGTCACTTACACAACCTAGACGCAAGATGGCGAAGTTCTCGTAGCCGTAACTCGCGGCCGACCATCAACAAAATATGAAATTCTCTATAACAATGTCCGTCACTAATGCTAACAGAACGCTAAATAACCCTGGTTTTATATCCGTACCTCGCGACAAAATATATTAAATTCTCTGTGCAATAATACTCTCTACCAAGGAGTATTTTTCAAAAACAAATGCAATCGACCAAAAATATTGTCATAAAAATTGATAAATAATGAAAGTACTGGAAAAAAAAATTTCCAACATATTTTATAAAAAAAATTGAGAAGAGAACTAGGTGTGTGATTTCATTTGTACACCGCTTGGATATTAAAAGTACTAATTAATTAAAAACTGAAATTGAAACATTAAGGGGTTACGTTTAGTCAGGATTTTAAAAAAAATCGATTTTTTTTTTGTGTTTTCTTAAATCAAAATGTTTCAAAAATATTGTGTGAAAATATCAACTCGGTCCGGTTATTAGTTTTAAAGATATCCAACGATAACTGTAGGGCCCTCCGCTGCCGCCCGTACTGATACGCGGACGGTACTAGAGCCGGCCGGGCTGACAACCGGGGCCACTGCTACAGAACGCGGTTTTTACCTGTTTAATTCTAAGAATAATGTACGAAATTTCTTTTATACTTCTACTTTTAGACATAAGAACCTTTAGGCTAACTGAGATTTGATTTATTGTTACTACTTCAGTGGCAGTGAAACCCAGCAGTCGATAGGTAGTTGTGCGTGTATTACAATCGTTTTCAAAAATTTATAATGAGACGTAATGAAGGTATGCAAGGAATATTAATGATTGCCAATGCATATGTACCTAATGCACACCGGTATGCTGAAAAACTCGATATAGGGCGCATAAAGATTGCTGACCAACGTGCAAATCAGGTCACTCGAGAAGGCAAAATGAGACGTAGATAAAAAAAAATCGACATCTTGGAGACTTACACACCGGCATAAGATGTATTATATGTACCAAAAATAGACGACTCTACGTAAGTAATTTTTTAAATTGTATTTGTATTAATTATTTATGCATAAAACTTTGAACGCGTTTTTCTCAAAATAACGTTTTCAAATGCGGTGTCCACGATATTTTAAAAACTACTCGACAGATTTAAATGAAATTTAAACATCATATTTTAGGTATTAAAAACTTGTGCTTAATCGAAGGATTTTTTTTTTGACTTAAACTTTTTTTTTATAGATAATAAATGAGTGATTTTTTCCCTCAAAATTCATAACTAAGCTTTCATAGACCGCCATTTTGCTAAATTTGAAAAAATATAAAAAAGCTTCGATTAAGCACAAGATTAACTATTGAACTACTAATTTATTTTTGTTTCATTAAATTTAGATAAACCACTAAGAAGCACTGATGGACACCGCGAAACACTACTTGCAAAACAGGGGTCAAGAAACGAGATTCTATCGTGGTCCTGTATTAATAATTGTATTTGAAATTTTCGGTATAGTTACTTAAAATATAGTGTAAAACGTTGATATTATGTATTGAATCAAAACATTAAACAACCGTTCAAAAAAAATTTTTGAAAATGTCTATTTTTTTGCGCCTCTGACTACACGTAACCCCTTAAAGTACTTACGTCATTTTTGACAGTTTACTAAAGTATAAAAAGTAGATTTTTCATCTGATCGATTTGTTAATATTTGTGATTTTTGTTTGAATCAAGATTAAAAATGCAAAACCCTAATTACAATCACCCTGTACGCTGCGAGAGATAACAGTTATTACAACACAACATGACTCCATCCATAACTCATCTAAGAATAATATTGAGGCAACAGGTTTGTTTATGAAGTATGTGAGCAAAGGTTTAATTCTTAACAGATAAGATACAATGCAATGTCTTGTGCGGTTGGTACTTGGCGCACTGTGGTATAAATCAAAATAATCTCTCGTATCAAAAACATCGCAGTCGTCTATTAAAAATCACTTTAATAAATTTGGTAATATATATCTAGGCTACTACCCTCCTTTAATAATAACTACACATGTTGGATGCAGCTAACTACCAAATATTGGGTTTCTGACCCGGGAAAGGATTCCCGGGAACACATGAGGCTTTCGATGCATTGAATCCCGGGAATGCAAATGTCGAGTCCCGGGACTCGAAGTAAAAAAAATGTACTTGGAAATATTTTTAGTTTTAAATAAGGAAGAAAAGCTTATGAATCTACAGAAGAGCAAACGTTTAATTTACTAGAATTATTCGGTTCCCTGTTGACCGTAAAACCGATATTAGTGGATATACAGAGTTTTTTCAATTGCTAGAAATATGAAATATGTACAAAATCGAGAAACTAGAAAAGAAATCGAGAGTCAATTTAAATTGTCGTCAATGTAAATTTGAACATTTTGGTATTTTTCAAAGACCACTTTAAATCAAATTGTTTTAATGTTAAAATTAGAAATAGTATTTAATTTCAATATTTTGTTTTTGTTAATATAACCATATAATAAATTGATTCTAAGTACGTACAATGTACATTGTACATATTATATATATTATTCATATTAGATTTTTTTTAATTAAGATTTTTTTTAAAAAATAGAGATGCGAACACAGAATACGTGTCACATCAATATTCTTACTATTTTCAAACTAAGCTAAACGCTTGTGCTATGAAAATAGAACTAACTTGTTAACCTGGAGTGAGGTTCAAACCCGCGATCCCGGGGCGAGTGTTCTAACCATAAGACCAACAAGCTACTCAAACTACTATTTATTATATCTGAATTTTATTTTGAAATAGTATAAACATGTTTAATGTATAAAAATTGAAATTATATAAAGTGTTTTGAAAAAACGAAAAAAAAAATTTTTTTACTTAAATTTTTTTTATCAACATATCACGAAACTCGGGATCCCGGGAACGATCTAAAGCTGCGAATCGAGTCCCGGGAAAGAAAAAAGTCCGAGAATTGAGAACCGTAATACTTTTGTATTTGGTGTAGATTGTTGATCTAGGTTGATTTTATACTTGTCTGATTATTTACTACCAAACCCGTATCGACGGTCCCTACGTACTCGTAGCTCGTAGGTATACTGCCGAATCTGCAAAAATTCTTTTTTCGTTTTACTATCTTCTATAAATCATCCAATTTATTGTTTATTTTCGGTCAATGTTAAAAAAAAAATTGTTTCAAAGAAAGCATATATTAAAGAAAAATTAATCTTTTAAGATACTAAAACGAAGATCGAATTTTTGCAGATTCAACAGAATACGCGGGGACCGTGGATATATTTTCCGGATCTTTCGAGGTGAGTGAATGCATTTCGTTGAGAAATAATTTAATTTTCATCCTCTTGGATATCATAAGATTAGCAAGAAATTATCTCGAATACGTATACCTTAGTGACAAACCCTTTTAACTTAATCGGAAAAGAACCGCTTATATTCGATCACTATTAATATGTGTTTGTTAACTTGGATGTAAGTTTCATTTTATAAACATAGCTAATAGTCATTCAAATATATAATATAGGTATGCTTGCCGGAAACAAAAGAAGAAATATTCGAATTACGTTATCACGCGATAGACTTTTTTGATCTTGGAACCCACACACTGCACTCTAACTAAATATATTTTTATTTATTTATTTATTTAAAATATAATAGAAACCTAAAAAGGTTTATGTATAACGTTTTTTACATGATATAGGAATATAATAATAATATAATTTAGATAGAAAATCATTTTTTATAATTGGTCGAGATTTAGCATTTTTGTCACATCTGTTTTGAATTCGTCAGTAGTCAGTTGTTTGGTCTGTTGTCTTTAAAGTGCATTTGAGATGATTTTATTACGAAAACGGTGCTATATAAATTGTCAATATTTTATTAATTTTAATTTGTTTAATTATAACATAAATCTTAATTTTTTCTACATTGTTTCTAATTTCTTAACTATGAAATGTTTATTACTGCTCTACAGTCATAAAAAGTTTTTACATTGTATATTAAGAGTTTTTATCGACCTATTGACATTCATCATCATATTAAAAATATATACATAATATTATTCAGACAAAAAATTTTAAAAATATAATCCAAGATGTGACATTTTTACGTTATTGTCAAATGGGAGACGTCCTTTTGTATTCAGACGCGATCTGTTTGATCTTTTGAGATGCTGAGAGGGAGACACGCAGGAAGAACTGTGTAAGAACATAGGAAAGAGGGGATAACCCAATGCATATAATACTCAGAAAGCTCAATAAAGCACCTTCAGCGTACTCCGTTGGATAATTTCCACAGATAGCATCAATCTAGTGATGTGCAGACTTCTAGTTAATAAACTTACTATCACGCCGAGTAGGCGCAGAGAACACAAATCTTCCAACAACCAAATATCTCAACAATATTTAAGTCGAAAAGGCTAAGAGGGCAGGACACGTAGTCAGATGTGAAGGATCTAGGGCGCTCTTTAAGGTATACGAGGAAACGCCAACGATCACTAGGAGAAGTGTATTCAAAAGGACGCATCGTGGATACAAATTCCCTGTTGCGAGACCTGATGATGGTTGTACGATTGATCATGAACCTAAAAGGACCTTAAAGCTCCAGAGTACCTGGTAAAGTTTTGGCTTTCACATAACATTAACGACACGTATTGGAGGCAGCTGACTACCGTATATGCATGTATTTTTTATTCTGCTTATTTATAAACAAACTCATAAATTACGCGGATCTTTCTAGATTAATTAATACATTTCTTCGTGTCATAATATCACTGTCATCCTTATAGACGTCGTAACAGTCGCACGAAATTTTCGAATATTCATTCCATTTAGGGCTTCCGAACCGCAGAGCCGGTTTTTCCTTCGTTTTTATAAAACCGAAAATCGACATTTTTAAGATTTTTTTCTCGCGACAATGAAATTATAACAACCGCATTATCACGTTTCGATATAAATACTGACCAAAGATCACACAATTTTATTTATTTATACAGTATTGACAGGGGGTGTTGACGGGGCGTGTATTTATTTATTTAGTGTTTGTTGAAAATAAAAAATGTTCCCTGTCTCCTTAGCTGGACCGAGGCCTAAATTAGCCCAACTAAAAAAAACATTCCTTAATTATAGAAATGCATAAAAGTACGACTGTTCCAGAAGTGAAAAACATTTCCGAGGAATAATTACAACAACAAAAAAACTTATTTTTTTAATATACTTAACAGCGTAAGTCTTGAAAACTTATATAATTCCTCATTAACAATTAAAGCAATGTCAACCGCAAACGAACGCAATGCAAATACTTTTTGGACGAAAATTCGAAAGCATCATACACTTGACGTATTAGTCTTTCTTTTAAATAGATAAACTGCAATACATATTTTTATAATTTAAAATTTTAATGTATTTTTGATATTTTTAAGTTCTAATATTTAAAATATACATTCTCCAAATTTTGGCTATTAATAAATAATAATATTTAGTATTTAGTCAATTAATTTCATTTTGTTTATTTTATTTTGATTATCTTTTATAATTTATTTTATCATTAAGACATTATTTAATTTATCATAAAAAGTGTATTGTGTAATTATATCACATTCAAAACGTTCATAAAATATTTATACTTTGTACCGTCTACTAGGGTCGATTATGACAAACCTGTCAATGTTTGTTCAAAAAAAAAAATTAAAAAAGACAAATTTTAAAGAGTTAAAACCGGTTAACTAGTTTTTTTTTTTTTTTTTTACATCTCAGACCCACAAAACATCACATTGATATTTGTCTGTAGGTGCATCAATACATATATGTAAATAAATTGTATTTACCAGAAATACATTCATATTAATTAATTACAATAGATCTTATAAACTCAAATACAAATCAACAATACTATACAACAATACTATACAACAATACAAGAAAAAATACAAATATTACCAAAATCAAAATAAGTCTCTTTTATTTAATAACATATTCATTAATTCTGTATTTTGCCCTTTTTTATTAATATCCATTTTGACACGACATGGAATTTTATTTAATATTTTTGGTATGACATATTTTAATGTTCTTTGTCCATATTTATTTATGACCTTCGAACGGCTTTTTGGAAGCCCTAATTCTATTATCTCAATGTCATAGTCCCATTAACTTAATCGTGTATGGAAAAAAACCGCAAATATCCAACCATTATTTTAGTATTTGTTTTTAAAACTCGAGTCAAATGATACTTCCATTGTGAGCGTGATTAGTAGACGCAACTCATTTCTGTTAATAGAATTTCTTTTATATAACGAGCGTTTCTAATATTATTAGATCCAATGTGAAATCTTCATTTAGAAAATTTTTTCGTAAAGAGTAAAACGATATGACATGTATATATACATTTTAAGGGCTGGTATTGCTTTGACGTGAATTATTTTTAACCCCCAAATACATATTTTTATACCTAATAACAAAGCATCGTTTTTTTCTTTTTTAGATAAGCCAGCACTCGCTTCTGGAATCTCCAAGGAAATTGAAAACTTTTAATATGATTCTTAATCCTTACACTTAGGATCTGCAAAAAAAACACATTATTGAGATGTGTTTATGAAATAGTAGGTCCTTACCTGAAATTTTCGTTTTATATATATTTGTTTTTATGAAAATAATATATTTAATATATAAGAATACGTATTCCTATGATTTACTTTAAATTCTTATCTAGATTTTGTGTGTATATATTCTTTTCTTTTTATTTTCTTTTAGATTTAGATTCTTTAATTGTCATTTTTTATTACTACATATGAGAATAACTGCCACAGAACAGGTTTTTACCTAGTGTGGCAGCTATTAGTATCTTGTATTAACTAATGTAAATGTAAATAAACAATAAATAAATTAGATCGAAGTATTGGCCAATGTTATTGATAAACTTTTGCCATTGTAATAGAAGTTCATTGCAACAGCAAATCTACGTCCACAGAAGAATACTCAAAATAATCCGAATGAAGAATGGACGGAGTTATGAATGAAGATGTTATGGTTTTAAATAAAGAAAAATAAGTAATTGATACACTAAAAACTTGAAAACTTCAATGTCTCGGATATGTGATTAGACAACCAGAGAAGTACGAGATCTTGCACCTCATAATGCACGGAGAGATTGCTGCAGGATTTTGAAGCTGAAAATTCATGAATAAAAAACCGTTTTTTTAATTGACTATTCGCTTAAACCTAAAACTAAATATAATAAAATAATAATAATATTAATGTGTCAACACCGTGTTATTTCGACATTTGCATATTGCTTGAGCCGCGCGTTGGTTGTTTGTCACCTTCTGATTATCTAATGTTTTAATTCCAGCAAGTTTGCAGGATTATAAATTTTAATTAAATAACTTTGTATAAACCACTTAAATAATGACTACGTCTACCGGTTTCACTACCACCATATTTTCATCAAGTCTAACGTAGGTACAACTGACTATCCATTACCTATCCTAGTAAACATATCAATTCTGAATGGGGGCGTGGTGGGGGTAATTGAGGGGTGGACTCCGAAATGGGAAATATATCTAGTTGCGGGCTATTCATGAAATTTATATGCTTATTAATAATGTTGGTTTTAGTGTTTAATTAAATTTAATTAAAATTTATAATTATGCCCAACCACAAAGTTAACGCTATAAACAACAAAAAAAAGTTTTACAAGAGTTTTACAAATTCACGGACCGACAGACAGACAGACAATGAAATTACTGTTTTTAGATTGGGTAAAAATTTTGTTGGAATTGTGTTCCCCTCTCGACACTGCACCTTCGGCCTCACGAGTTACGCCACTGCGAGTAACAAAATATACCTACATATAGGTAGGTACCCATGTAGGTATGGAAACTCCGAAAATAAGTTGATTCTGTTTGTGTACACGCTTAAAATGAAAGTTTTCGAAATCCTCCTAACTCGGTCGTCAAGATAACAGCAATTTGATAGGAGAGCAGAGATCTCCGAGCGCTATCTGAAGCGAGCAAACAAGGAAGCGACCGGCATTTGTTTTTCCAAAGCTCAACTGTTCCAAGTTGGAGTTGTCTTAAGGAGTTCCCGGCCCGCTGTTCCACTGTTTGCTCTGATTCCAACACTCATTCCCATTTACCTACGTACAACAATTTTGGTTTATAAATCTGTCTCGTTCTAGTCTGCGCAAACAATGCAGCGAGCTCGCCGGAGAAGTTGGGCTTTTATTAATATGTGGAAATACGCGCCGACCTTGTGTCGCTCGGGCGTCGAACGGATGTGTCAAGGGGCTCCGCACCTTCCGGTTTCGTGACCCAACCACCAATCTGAGACGCGTGGTATACGATGTATAAAAACATTAGCATGAAACTGTCCACGATAGTATATTACAGTGACGTGCAGCGAATACAAGCAAAAAAGCTGTGCATTAGTAAAGATTCCGAGAAACAAATATTAATTAAATAATCCTTATCTTAAAAAAAAGTTGTTTAAAATTCTAGCCGTGATTCGTCCTACGGCTAGAAGTTTTATTTCTGACGTTTCCATTTAACGTGACGTATCAGTTTTTTTCGATTTAAAATTCTAGCCTGCGGCTACAAGTTTTGTTTCCGACTTTTCTGCGCTTAACTTCATGTCAATTCTCATTTATTCATTTATTTCGCCAACCAATTTGTTCCACAGATATAGTCAAGTCAAGAAAAAAACCGTGTATTTTTAATGCTCCGAGTTTTGTGTAGTAGCGTCCTTCTTCGAAAGGTCCTATGCCAGGTGCACGTCATGTAGAAATGTTATTTTTTACAAATTCCACCCAAAACTTTCAGTGTAAATTTTATGTCTTTTCTATGGTAATACGAATACGACAAATATCATCTGTCATCTGTTTTATCCTAATGATATCATAAAATGTTTGATTTATTTTTGTGAAAAGAAACGTATATCTGAAACTAGTATTGTTCCCGATTTAATTATATATAAATCGTCTTCGAAATATATTGGAATTTTTTGCCGTATTAGCTATACCTATATAAAATATTTATTTATTTAGGAAATATTGTTTACAATTTACAATTTTTTTATAGTGCAGTTATTTTTGTGGATTGAAGGTACTCAAAATAGTTCTTTATATATAGTTAAAAAAAAATTAAATGTATATACCCTTATAGAGGTGTATGCGTATATATATATTTCTAATATAAGTACATACATAGTCGGTCACAGCATAATCTAAGTTTATACCCACTGCACGCCACTGGTATATTATAGTATCGTGGACAATTTTGTGTTATCTATACTAATAATAGGTGTACCCATAAGTAATCAATTATTTTTAGTGTGTAAAGTTTTTTCAGTCTAGCTCAGTAAAGCGAACGTGTAAAGACGTTTTTTATACGCAATATTACAATCCGTGATCTTATGACTTGTGACAATTAAATTTTTATTTTTTTATTAATCTGTTGTAAAATGGCGGACAATCAACTAATTGAAGAACATTTACGTCATTACAAGCTGTATCATTTTCGATCGGGTGTTAATGCAACGGTTGCAACAAAGAAAATTTGTGATGTGTATGGAGACGTTGGTTTGGAAAATTTTCCGATGGTGATTTTGACTTGTCTGATACCGATCGAAGTGGGCGCCCGGTAGGGTTTGATAATGACGCTTTAAAAACACCTAGAAGCATATTTTTCTTAAAAGTCTACCAAAAAGATAGCAAAAGGTCCTAGATAACGATGGAGATTAAATCGATTAAAAATAAAATAAAATGTAGTTTAATTCTTATTTTTTTGTTGCCACTGAAATAATTGATTACTTATTGGTACACCTAATATATAAAGAGGTAAAGTTTGTGAGTTTGTAAGTTTGGATGTAGCAGGTAATCTCCGAATTTACTCATCCGATTTCGAAAATTCTTTCACCAATATTTAGAATGGATTTTCAGAGTGGATATAGGCTGTATATTATCCCGTTAAAATAAAAGAGCTTTTCGCGGTGAACTATTTTGCAACTAAAGTCGACAAAAAGATGGTCGATTTTTGCGAACGCTGCCATTTCGGTAAGAGATATTTAAATACTTCCTTCAGGATACAATGTATCCTGACGAAAGGACCACTGCCCCTGAAACCAGACCCATGCAGTGAGAATATTGAAGTGTGACTTTTTCTTAAAAAAATATTTTGGAAAAAAATAGAAATTGAATTCGCTTTTTTTATACAAGTCGAATAAAATGATAATAACTTTGAATTTATATATATTTTATTTTTTTTTATCATTTTACTATTATGTATTGAAGCGGAAGAGTTTTTCATAATCAATATAAGTTACTGTAATGATAGTTCAACTTTTGAGAAATATTGAAAAAAAATGCACACTTTAATATTGCATATTGTGTAGTTATTTTTAATTTTAATTAAATATATAATAATTTTGTAAAGTTTTTGCTACTAACTATGAGACAACCTGTATGGCATAGCTTAATACAACGTACTGTCATTTAATTTCTTTGTGACGGTAACTTTAGGGAAAACCCAATTCGCAAAGTAAACTCATCATAATAATGTGTGTATAACTTTAGTTCGTTTGCTTAATTTTAAGTAGAACAAATGTGTTATCACTTTCTCGTTACAATTACAAACTACGCCGAATAAATCTGTAAGCTATAAATATAAAAGTATGACGCATTTCCTAAATATTATCACAAGAGTTTAAAAATTTTGCATATAAAAATAATTGCTACGTATTATCACGTGTAAAAACAGTATTTAATAGGTTAATCATAATGTATATTTATTTTTGTCTTATATACATACGAGGCTTTTAAGATAAGTAGTTATATTTTGTATTTTGCATTTTGATTGAATGAAAAACTTTCAAGAGTTTCAATTTTGTCTTATTTTTACTCCCTTTATATTAACTCGTGGCGTCTGCTTGCTTGCTTGCCGTCAAAAAAAACTTTGGATCATTTTTTGACCCTTTTCACGTGATCCAATCGAGCTGAAACTTGGCAAGTAGACTCGTGGCGACGATCAATAAGATGTATCAAAGTTTCGTTAAAAAAAAAAATTATACCATAATTTCGGATTTTTAGAAAAGTAAACTTTTTCAAATTGGAATCATTAGAAAAGTTTGATTAGCAACGGCGGCCCGATAACGTCGCGGAATATTTTCTAAATTTGAATTACTCCGTCGGTATACATAATAGGTACTTCACTACGAATGTCGAAAATCTAAATTGACCGACAAATGTTTTTAGAATTTAATCTTCAAAGCATGACGTGTCTTATCAAAGCTCAAAACATCTGACGTTTTAGAAATATATTAAATTTCTGTAAGCTTAGTGTTACGTTATATGTTTTAATTCGTCTTTAATTGTTGTTATATTTTACAAAGAAAGGGAGTATAATAAAAACTTGGTTTTTATGGGTTACTTTTTTTTAATGTTTGATTTTCCAAATGTTTTAAATGCAGCATTACTTTAGATTAGGCACCGAGGATTACTAATTTAGAATGTACTGAATTCGAAATGTTGTAGGGAATATAACTTTGTCGCTTCAAAATCGTATTTATAAATCACTATTAAAAGCAAAGACAGCAATATCAATGCAACAGCAGCAGCAATGGCGGCCCTCGTAGCGCAGTGGGTATGTGATTTACTCAAGCCTGGGTGTCTTGTGATGTATTTCGCTTCTGTAATTGGGCCTCCTGGCGTGAAAAAAAATATATATCCTCGTAGTGCAAAAAGGCAGGCACTCCTCGTAGACAGTGATATCCACTTAACGACCAATTAATCCCCAAGAGTGTGTAACCTGACAAAATGGCCGCTTCATATAAAGTGATAGTTGATGCAAAAGCAGCAATGTCCACTATTTTGTAGCAAATACAGCAATATCCGTATTCAAAAGTTAAATATTTATTTATACACATACATGTGTAAAAGGAAAACTGATGTGGTAATTGTTTTTGAAAACTTATTTCCAATAAGATGTAGGTTTCATAGATTCCAGAGAAATTTTCTTGAGTAGAGACAGATTTTTTGATTTTGTCTCACAAACACTCCAGTGGTACCTCCCTACATTGCTGCTTTTATTTATCATCGCTATTTATTACATGTTTTATTTTTTAATTAATAAATATGATAAAATAATTTTTTACTAATCCTCTCCTTGTATTTAGTAAAGTTTCTTTATTATTCTCTTTATAAAACCTTGTTGTTATTTAGATTTGAAAGGCTGGAAAAAAAGTGACGGAAATTTAATACGTGCGTTGTTTTCTTTTACAGAAGAACGTATAATATAAATTTATGTACATTATTTTTGGTAAATTACAGGGATGCTTGCTACAGGACGATGTATTCATAACACATTAATTCATTATACAGGGTTATTTGGAAAACATTAATAACCTCGCAGGACTATACTCCTGTCTTGATTATGAGTCGAAAATGTTCAAGCTATCATGACCTAATATCAATAGTTAAGGAGATATGCGACAGCAAAGTTTGCATTTTTTTTTCAATATTTCCTAATTATTTTTTGTAAAACGTTGGACTATCATTACAGTAACTTATATCGAGTATAAAAAATTCATTCCCTTTAATACAAGTCAAATAAAAAAATAAAAACCTTCGAATTCCAATTGGAATGTTTTCCAATTGGATTTTTTTCAGGGTTTTAATCATTTTATTTAACTTGTATTGAAAAAAATGAATTTTTCGTAATTGATATTAGTTACTGTAATGATAGTCCAACGTTTTACAAAAAATAAGTCTAAAATATTGAAAAAAAAATGCAAACTTCGATGTCACATATCTCAATAACTATTGATATTAGGTCATGATAGCTTGAACATTTTCGACTCATAATCAAGGCAGGAGTATAGTCCTGCGAGGTTATTAATGTTTTACAAATAACCCTGTATAATAAGAACCTTCCATATCGTTCCACATGCCTTATTTTCTACGCTCCACATATCTATGAAAAATAAATAAATATTTTTGTTTTTTGTAAAGTAAAAATATTTCATTATTTAGGCTAATAAGGGACAAAATAATTAGATGTGCCTACGTACACGTAAGTATTATGTACTTATTATAATCTTAGTTTTAATTTATATTTCTTGGGATAAATTCGTCATATAATTATATTGTTAACCATTAAAAGGGTAAAGGCGACGCATTCTCATTTGAGTCCATTGGCAACAAAATATTTTTCAGAAAAATAGATTGATCTGTATACAGGGTGTCTTGTAGCTGGTAGTACAATCTTCGAGAAAGTCTTCTTTATTCAAATTTGAATACAAAATATTCTTTACTTTGAGTGAAATGTCGACAGTAACGGAAATAAGCGACATCAAATTTTGCATTCTTACAATTTATTTTTTCTAAAACGTTGGATTGTTTCACTACAATTACTTTAATGGAAAATTAAAAATTCATTTGCTTAAATAAAAGTCATTTCTCGCTTCATAGGTACCTACCTATGAAGCGAGAAAAAAGACAATTTTTGTGATTTTTCTTAAGGAAATTTATATTAATTATGGTATTGGTATTATTTTTACGTGAAAGAATATACTTATAAAAATATCTTAATTTTTTTATTAATAAATATTCAACATTGGCGGAAAATTCTTGGGTTCTGTCGACTGCCGAAAAAAAGGTCCTCCGCGGTGAACACTCCCATTTCATCTGTAATCATCAGAATAAAAAAAACCAAAAAGATTATCAAAATTGACACTAAAATTTAGTTTTTGACCTAGAATTTTTTATAAATATTGATTTTTGACAAAATGGTAAGCGTTTAAATTTAAATAGCGTTTTTAGGGAAAAATTCAGGTTTATTATGCCAATAAAAAAAGTAATGTAAAAAAATCCTACAGCAAAATTAGATAACTATGTATAAAATAACCACTAGAAATTTCAAGTTGATCAGTCCAGTGGTTGCCGAGAGATTTTGGTCACCGATTTTTAAAACATGGTTTCGAATAAAACGAGTTTGAAAATTGAGCAATGAATAAATCGCGAAACTTTTCAACTTACATAAAATAATCGATTCCAGGTCCATAATAGGAGTCCTTCACCTTGCTTAGAATTCCCATATCATCGAGCACTCTTCACAAACATAATAGCAACAAGTCTAACATTTGTGTTATGAAAGAGCCCGACTAGCAGTTACCTGCGTGTACCGCGGCGCCATGTGGCGCGGCGCGTAATCAACGAAAAGATGTAACTATTATCAGCTATAACTTTTTTTAAATTTTGCTTGAAATTTTCACCAGACATTCTTAAGACCTCAAGGTTTAAGAAAAAGTAAAAAAAGTAAAATCGATTCTTTCAAACTTTCTAGGTAGGTATTCCCCTTAAATTGCAGAAATTTAAAAAAATATATGAACTGTTTTAATTGTGAGTGAATTTTAAATATTACTTGCATGTTTTGGTAGTGATAATTTAATTTTCTACAGAAAATATGTTAAAAATAATATAATTTGAACACTTAGTTTTAATCCACTGTTTGGGTAATAATATTTAAGCCCAAACGCTTATCATCCTCAGAGGCAACATTAGAACTAGAGTTATATTATTTTAATAATGAAAAAAAAAAACTTCCACTCCGTTAATGAAATGTTAAATCTAATTAAGTCAACTAACTACGTTACGTAATTAAGTCATCTAAACGTTAAATCTAATTAAGTCAAAAATATTGAGAAAAAATACATACATATACATATTCATGTCACTCATCTCCGCAACTGTAAATATTTCACCCAAAGTGTAAAGAATATTTTCTATTCAAAATTGAATGAAGAAAACCACCCAAAGTTTTCTGTTAGCTACGAGACACCTTGTATCTTTTAATGATTACTAAAATTAGGTTTATTTTATAAGCATTTTATGACATACATACAATACGAAATATTCTATTTGTTCTTCAAATAAGATAATAAAAATAAAGCTGCATTGTGTGTACATCGTCCAATTTACGCAAACACAATACATAGGCAGAGTAGTGTAGATGTGCCTGCATATGAAATGTCTAAATGAAAATGAAAAATGATCAACCTTGAAGTTGTTTTCCGCATTATGGTGGCCTTGAATATTTTTATATTCTTGTAAATTCATTTTTCTTCATTTTTGTGTATTTTGTACGCTGTGACACGTGAGTTCTATATTACATTCTAACGCATATGGAAAAAAATTGAATTAATTTATCAAGTATTATAGATGCCCCGTAGAGACAAAGCTATTTTTTTTATATGGGAAAGTATGTTAGTAAGGAAGTCTTTTTGGATGTTTATAGGGCTTACGGTAGGCGTACTCTGGTGTAAACGTTAATAATTTGGAAAATGTCGTATACATATAAAAAGAATATTGCTATAAAAAACTCCAATCACAATATAGATATCTCATTACCAACAGCGACATCTGTACTGTTTTATGGGAATGACAAATTTCAATCACAGGCAAACATGCGTACTAGGCGTATTGTTTCGTTGTGTTAGTGTATATTTAAACAATTTGCATCGTACGCACGCTTACACATACTAATTCGATTGTCTTTCTAAAATGGAAAGACCTACAGCAGTGGTAATATACAACTCACATATGAAACAAGGTGTGCAGATTAAACAAATATGTATACAACTTCCAAAAAATTATCTTCATGGGTGAAGTTGGTGAAAGTTACATTGTGTAAAGTGATCACTTACGCCAGCCGTACGATGGGTCGTAAGACCTGTGAACACCAAAAAAGACTTCCCTATTTTATCATATAAAAAAATAGTTTCGTCTCTATGAGACATCTATAAAACATCTTGATTGATGGTGTCCCCCTGGGGGATAAAATCCAGTATTGTGTTTTTGAACATTTTTAACTTATTTTATTATTTTATATTCAGAAGTGTGTGGGTGTGTCAAATAAAACAAGGACAGTAACTTTTATTTTTTATTTTACTATCACGTGATAGTATATTATCATCTAACTAATAGTGATTCAATTAGTAGGTAGGTACTACCCTCATTCGTACATTAGTTTTATTTACAATATTGTTAACATTTCATTCTTGTTTACATTCTTCCGGGAATATAAGTGGCACATTAAAACAGTCTTAGGAATCATAAAAATATCTGTCGTAATTTATTCGTGCACTTTTTATAACAAGCCTTTCGGAATGGACATTCAATATAAATAAGTACCTACACATATCTAGGTACACAAAATTTTGCAAATTTAAATATTTAATACGCCTATGGTCCTTCTCAATAAAAAAAAAAAGATAAAATTCATAATAACCGATGGTTGACACCACAGACAACCAAAATTTAAAGACATGAACTAACGTAAACTTCTTGGTACACAACCCGGTGTCACGGCTGGTTCCGACTTGCTTAAAAAAATTACTACGAGCTTTTAAAGTTTAAAATAATTTTTAAAATGTCTGACTAAGTACTCTTAAGGGGGGGGGTAAGGTTTTTAATTTATTTTTTTGCATTTTTAAAAAAAATTTTAAACGAATGTATAACATCGTAAAAATATTGTGTCAAAATTTCAAGTCAATCGGAGCAAAATTGACGAAATTATGAACATTTGAGCGATACTCAGACTGATCTTCTATACCTGCTCGGACGCGCTCACCTGAGGACTACCGGACGTGCTTATTGTATTGGAAGAGTTTTGTGTAGACAAGAACAAAAAGATGCTGATGATGAAAGCTCTTTGCTGTGTGAACATGGCATCGACGATTATGTGTAAGTATAAAATAAGTGTTGAGTTTTATTTTGAATTTTACAGTGTGCAAAACTTTAAAGCGTTTTCCCCACATCACACGTTTTCAAAGTCGGTGTCCATCATAACTTCAAAACTACTGCACCGATCCTTTTGAAATTTTGAACACTATTTCTGTACATAATTTACAAGGTAACGCTGGAGAGTTTTTTTGAAATTTGTTATTAATTTTTATTTTTTAATAACAAATTAGTCGATATTTTTCGCAAAAAATCGCGTTTTTCCCTTCAAAGTGTTCCAAAAAATTGAAAAATTGAAATTTCAAAAAACCCTCCCAGCGTTGCCTGGGAAAATCTATTATCTAACGAATCTATTATCTAACGAAACTAACTAAAAAACGAACTTTGATTTTTTGATTTCAGATGATCTAGCACCAAGTTATGATGGACACCGCAATTCTCCTTTTTTCCGAGACATGTCCGAATAATTACTGCCATTGCCGTTTTTCTTAATATTTCGTCTTGAAAATTTTACACAATATTCTTCAAATGTCATATTTTAATGTATCATTGGTTTAAATAAAGAGATTTTAACTATGTCGTCACAAAAAATTCACAAAAATATGCCTTTTTTTGTACGAATTAACCTTACCCCCCCTCCCCCTTAAGAAGTATAATGTCTTCGAAAATAAGTCGCGTTTAATTACAATATGTTTTTACTTAAGAGACACGGTTTCAAATTAAATTTAAAAAATAACGTATTTATTAAAAATAACTGGGAGATTTGATTATACAAGAATAAATACTTTAAGCGCAGTGTTAATAAGTCTTAAACATACGCGAGGGAGGACATTCTGCAACTTCAACCCAACCCCGTTTCCAAGAAGTGGGTTTATAGTTCATCTCTGTATATTTTCGTACTCTGTGATTAACACACATAATATGTGGGGTATAAAAGCAAAGGCAGCAATATCCAAAAAAAATAAAATGATTTGAATGCCGTCACCGAGAATTAGTTACTAATTTAAAATGTACCAAATTATATATTTTATGTATCTATGCCATCCAAAATCATGTTTCCTATAAATTTATAAGCTATGTTTCCTAAAAAATCCAATTTAGACATTATAAATTAGTGATTCTCGATGAGAACATTAATTTTTTTGCATATCGTTGCCTTTGTTTTTATACCCCACATATATAGGTTGCAATGAGTCAGTTGAAAGATAATAAAGAGAATTTTATCTTTACAAGAATACAGAAAGAGTAATTTTTTCGCTACCATTAAAGTATTTTTATTTAAAATAGTACCTTAGGACACAAAAATATTGTATTATTTGAAGCGTAGGTAAATTATTTTTCTATATTTCATTATAATATGATTAGTTCATTGGAATTCTAAACGCATATAATATGTAAATGTTGTACATCTTTATCTATTAAGATTTCCCGGTGATATTTTTGAATAATAATGTTTTCCAATTTTCCAGAAAAACTCGAATTTTGCCTAAATACTGACTGACCAGTACGAGCAAATGAGGTTAAAAAGGAATATAAGGAAAACTAAAAAGTCATTAAAAATGCTCTGCGTGTTAGGAAAATATTGTAGGTAGAATTTGGATAATGTGAACTTAGAATTGCTCTCATCTAATATTTACTAGCCATCTTTCCAAACTGAGGACTTCTACTAAGCTAACTGAGAAGCTCTAGGACTTCTTCTAAGCTCTATACATAAGCCGGGAAGCACAAGAAGAGGCATAAAAATAAACATGTAGATTATAGCCCAGACAAGCGTTAAGGATGTCGTGGTTAAAAGCATCTCGGAGGTAACTGACAGACAAACAATATTCTTGAATGATTGGCCAATGATTTGGCGAAACGTTGGCCAGAGAGGTCACATATACACGGTAGAATATCCCAGAAAACTATACACAGAAGATTCTGAACGGCCGTGAAAACCTAAGGATATTCTTGAATGATATCTATGACATCGACCTAGAGGACGTCCAATGTCTCGGTGCATGAAATCTTCTAAGAATGGAAGTGACATAGAAAAGATTGGCCGGGGACCGTAGAGTTGTAAGGAAAGCCTTCGTTCAACAGTTTATCGAGAATGAGTGATGATAATGACATGATGATGATGATGATTAATTTATTACAACTTTCCTTAGATAAATCCGGGATGATATCTGCATATTTATTGCAGATGTTAGAATCATTTGATAATTGTTACAAATAGACATTTAAAAATGTTAAAATTTTAAATAAATTGTTTTAAACCACTTATTACTTATATGTTCGTCAACTAGTTTCGGTTGGTCTCAAACCTTCATCAAGACTATATAATATAGACAAATCTAAGTACAGACATTTTACATGGTTGAGATCAACCGAAACTAGTTGATGAATATGTAGTAATAAATAGTTTAAAACTAAGTTTTTATTTTTATTTAAAATTTTAATATAATGTCAAGTCACAAAGTGTTTTCTTACTTTGAAAATTTAAAAATTGTACAAAAGAATATTATTTCATCGGGGGTTAAATATCATCCTAAGAGAACTGCGTGACATATTTTTTACTTATAACAGTAAAGGGTATTTATTCCACGCCACGTATTTTTCATTTATTAAAAAACTGATATAATTATTTTTGCAGTCTGAATCTTTACAGCCGACAAAAAATCAAAAGTTTTCTGTATATTTTTCCCATTTAGAAAATTACATTAAAGTATTTATTAGTGTACAAAACTCTCATATGACCATTGCTCCTATACTCATCTGTGACATGAGAACTGATTAAGAGTAATGAGCGAGCACTGGACATTTTCGAAAGAAAGATTTTGGACTTTGACGCAGGCGCTATAACGATGAGTTCTATGCTTTCTTTAAGGAGCTAAGCGTCACAAAATTTATGAAATTGGGAAGATTTCGGCGGCTGGGTCACTTGCAAAAAATGACTGAACGGTAAACACTCCCTGTTGAACTCAAGGGCGAAGAAGCTTAGGAAGACCAAAACTAAGATCAATGAAGGAAGACACTTGAGGATGCTGAGATCCATCAGGGGTTGTAGAGCTAGTGATGGTGACAATTATTTAATATTTGAAGAATTACTGAAAATTTTTATAAAATTATTATTGAGAGAAAATATATAATAGGTAGTTCTTACATGATGGAGAAATTGAATGTGTAGCTGTGCCCGATTATAACATGATTGACACTTATTAATTAACCATTGAGAGGAGTTACCCAGCAAACATAAAAATTTACTTGAAATACTTCCATTTAAAGCCCGTAATACAGTGGTTTTATTATTATATTACCGAACAATTGTAATACTTTTTGGTATGTATTTGGTACACAGCATATTGAAATTTGAAAACGCTAAATAAACAAATATTCAAAAGTAATTTATGTTTTTTCTTAACTTTAATTTTATATTTAATATAACAATTTGTAATGATTCAAATGAAGGCTTTATTTTTTGTTCTAATTTGCAAAACAATGTAACACGATACAATCAAATGTTATAATGAACATTTAAAACCCAGGGCCAGTAACTTAATATTTTACAACAAATAATGTGGAATGTAGGTATAGGTAATAAAATTTCCTGAACGTCTTAAAAATATTTTTTGTACATTTTTTATAAATTAACGATGATAAATCTTATATTTTCCGAAACTCTTTTATATGTGTACACGAGAAATCATTTTATATGCAAGTACCTACCTACTTCAATTTTTTTTTTTTAATTGTCACAGTAGCTTTATTCAATATTTAGTAGAAGAAGAAATGTTATTTTTTAAATTTTTTATTGATATCAATCTTCAATAAATTATAGATTTTTTTGCAAATTTTCATAATTCGTTGAACACTTTCAGTCCTGCAAAATAATTAATAGTCCATTATTCTTATTTGATCCACACAATTCACTTAAATATCTACATATCTTTATTTGATTTGATTCAAACTAAAACATTATTTATATTTTTTAATGTGAGAAAAAATGCCAAATAATCATTTTAATGAAACACTGATAAATATATTATTGCTATTTTATTTAAGTTTAAAGAATAAGTATAGGATATGTACAGAAAAAATCTCGATAAAGAAATAAAGTTATTCTTGAGGAGCGTTTCGAATCATTTAATTAGATACTTTATTATGCATTTTTTTTAAATTTTCTGTTTTTATGGAGCTTTAATTTATTTTGATATCTATATAAACTCTTGAAACTCGAGAATCTGTCGTTTTGAACCAAATTTAAAATTGCAATAAATAATAGTGATGTGCAGCCAGTATACTTTGAAATAAGCTGTACTGAACTTGAGAATTTATGCGAAGTAAATGAAAATAAAATATCCCATCCAACTAATAGTATGTTATTTATATTTCAATATACCATAATATTTTGTCAAATAAATATTAAACTTTGAATTAATTCCCTTAATTTGTATATAGTTGTTACCTACAGCTTGTTTCAACCTACTGACTTCACGCACTTTTATATATTAGGTACCATACAAACAATGGCTTTAAAAAATATTTAGTACCGATAAAGTTATGGACAAAATATATCAACATAAAACCGTATTTTAGATTAGATGTATCCATTTTCCAAGATTCTCTATTTCCAAAATACAAACGAGATTAAATTAATTACCGTCCATCTACTGTCTTCCATTTTTTTTTAATATTTAATAATTATACTGGTTACCTTTATAAAAACATTGTAACGAATATAATTGCTAGCTGATCCGCGGCGTATCGGAAAACAATTGTTTTTTAACTCTTCATTCTATTATCAAGTATCACAACTACCTACTTATTATATACTTGTAGATATATACACATGACTAGATACACATACAGAGCTATTATATAAAGGTAGTATATAATATTTTACAAGTATAATACATAAGAGTTCTTTGATTAAAAATTAAAAACGCAATAAATTATGTTTTCGTTCTCGTTACATTTGCGCTTAAAATGATTTTTCACCGCGTTCGGTCGCCGTTTCTTGTACGCATATTTATCAAATCATTTCGCTAAAAGAAATAGTCCACTTCGTTCGCATTATTTCGGAGGTCTCTCACACTTGTGCACGCGGAATAGTCTTCGTCACACGCGAAATACTTGCGGCTTCATCTGCTCCAATCGTCCGGGGGCGCCAGGGGAGAGAAGGCCGAGCGGCGGGCCGCGGGAGGGGCGCTGGGGGGCGCCGGCGCGGGGGGGCCCAGCAGGGACTCTATGGAGAAGCCCTGGCTCAGCTTCCTGGAGGAGGAGGACAGCAGCTCCGTCCTGGGCGCGGGCCGCAGCGGCCGGGGGGCCAGCAGCGGCGGCGGCGGCAGCCCCAGGGGGGGCAGGCAGTACGGGAACAGCGACAGGGGAAGGGGCAGCGGAGGCAAGCAGTACGCCTCGGGGCCGATCAGCGAGGCCAGAGCTCTCTGCTCTCTCAGCAGCATCCCTCCGGCCGGCCTCTTGTAGCGCTTTCTTCTTCTCAAGAAGCTGCCGTTGTCGAACATGTCCTCGGCCAGCGGATCCAGGGTCCAGTAGTTCCCTTTCCCCGGGTTCCCCGGCTCCCTGGGGATCTTGATGAAGCAGTCGTTGAGCGACAAGTTGTGTCTGATGGAGTTCTGCCAGGCCGGGAACTTCTCCCTGTAGTACGGAAAGCGCGTCATGATGAACTCGCAGATCCCGCTCAGGGTCAGCTTCTTGTGCGGGGACTGCAGGATGGCCATGGTTATGAGAGCTATGTATGAGTAAGGCGGCTTGATGAGTCCCGACTTGGGTTTGTTCGCCGAAATGGACGCGTCGCTTTCCGTGGAGCCCGACATGAACACCGGAGAGCCGTCGTCGACCGACAGCGGCTCCTCGTTCTTCTCGATGTACTCCAAGGACATCTGCTGTCTCTTCCTGAGGTACTCCTCCATTTCGCTGTCCTCCCTGGCGGACGGGTAGAAGTCGGGCTCCCGCTTGCTGTCGCACAGGCGCAGGTAGCGGTCCTCGGGGGGCATGGGCCGCAGGTCCAGCGCCTGCCCCGGGCCCCCCGCGGCCCACTCCTCATAGCTCATCCACGCTCACTGCCGGCGCATCGCGCGCCTACTCTCGATCGCGCTCACCTAAAGGTCCGAATATATTTCAAATACTTTATCCGTTAAAAACAAAAATTAGACGCGAGCGATCCATGTTCTAAAAGCAAGTGTCGTAATTTTACTTAAATTAATTTTCACTGCACCACACTAACATAAAAATATAATTAAAACGTTTTTAAACCGTTGACAGAATTATATTAGCGAAAGTATCGTTGAAAAATAATATTTTCAGTAAATTTAAACATTTACGCAATTGAGGTTATTTTTTCCCGATGTTTTCGCAACTGTCAAAGATTTGATCTCGTCAGCGGCGCGACACGACCGGCGGGCGGCGGGCTGGGCGACAACGGAGCCGGCTGCGGCCGCCGGGCGGCCAGGGGCGGCCAGGGGCGGCCAGGGGCGGCCAGGGGAGGGACGGGCCCGCCCAGGGGCGTGCCGCTGCAGATCGATGCCTAACTTGATAACGGTCCACCGCCAGACTAAACTTGGCGCCCCCCGCTGATGCCGCAGCTAAACGCCTGCGGACGGGATGCGCTGTTCGATTGGGGGTATTTTGCGAGATATATTAACATAACACCAATTATGTATTTCGGCGATAGGTGTGTGAGATCATTTGAAATACATTTCGATTAATGAGAATTATCAGAACGTGGCTTTACTTGAATACAAGTTTAAAAAAAAATTACGTATATAGGTACCTACGTACCTGTATATACATTATACTATAAATAAATATAAAAGAAAATTCTAAATAACTACAGAATAATCAATTAATTGCATATATAAATATAAAATGTTGGTAGGAAAAATAAGTAGATATTATTAAATACAAATGCAATACGGAAAGTAAAATATATTGTAGCGACACTATTTACCTACTAAGTGCTGAAAATAAACGGTGTCACGCGATGGTGGTCGGCCAGCCGTGACCGCGCTATCTCTCTAGAGGATTCTACAATATTAGACGTAAAAGACTACGTTGAATAATCTGGAAGGTTCTACGTATTTCTCGTTACCTCTAGAATAAACCTTTCGAAGGAATTTTTGCTATATAAGGAGTCACGCGACGCGGGCTCAGACATTTCAGTTTGTGACGTTAACAAGGTGACATCTCCGTAATATTACCGAGCGAACCAGTGTGATCAGTGATTCGTGATATTATAACACGTTATGTTAGTAAGTGATCAGCGCAAGTCAATAAAGGATACCGGGGCGAAGAACATTTCTTTTTCGTATAAGGATTTAAATATAGTCTGTTGTATAATAATTCAAGAAACCAATGTTTCCTTAACTCTTTATTATTTGTAATCTTAAATTTCTGAGTGACTAAAATTTTGCACTACATGCCCAGGGCCGTTTTATGAGCGAAAGCTCCCAAAGTCTGGTAATTTGGACCATTTTTTAGGTAAATGCATTCTAAGTAGCTATATATTTTCTAGATTTTTACAAATGTCTGTTATATGAAACAAAAGAACAATTATTACGCTTTGCATTTCTTAAGTATTAATTAACATAATTATTAAAGATATTTCAATAATTAACAAAATGTGATATCGGAGCTTTGTTTCAATTCAGGCAACTGATTATGTTACCTATATCTTTAATAATAGATCCTAGTTTTAATTTTAATATTATTTTTACTGCATACCTACTGTTACATGTCTTTGCTTAAAATTTTCCATTATTTTTCTCTTTACTATATTCATTTTTAAATAATATCTATACATTATGCTTTATGCTTATTATTAGTTGCATATTAGCATACATATAAATGTAAGTACATAGTACCTATGTATAACATACTATACTGCATACTATACATACATACTAAATGATACTTCTCTCCTACTCACCAGTTATATTACTCATGTAGAAGAGAAATACCATTGTAAAAACTGTAAATAAAATTTTATTTATCTATTAAATAAATAAATAAATCTTTGAAAGTAATAATATTATTTCAAAAGATTACCTTAAAACTTGTTCATGAAGAATCTGTTGTAACTATCTACTTATAAAAGAAAAGTTGTCAGATTATTTCAAAGTTGAAAGTTTTTAATTATAGTGTCATTAATGATACGTTATTTTTATTGGATTGGGCTGTTGTCCAGAAAATACTACAAGAAAATATTGGATTAATTTGTGGCATAAAGATTGCTATTGTGATGTCTTTTATTTTATTTAATCCAATGAACTAACTATATATAAAAGGTCTAGGAAAAACAATGCAAAATAATGTTGCCAAATAACACACTGGATTTCAGGGTATAATGAAAATTTTAACATGTTTAAATACGTTTCGTTTTTGGTTTCGGCCGAAATTCGGTCTCGGTTTCAGCTAAAATCTTGTTTCCATCTCTAATTATTAGCTATATTGAATCCATCCCGTTCCAAATTTCCAAATTTTGCACTGTTACTCTTTAGGATCCTGCGGAGAACAGGTAACAAAGCATGTTTAAAATTGCATTCTAAGATGATGTCAATATTCTAAATATGTAAAAATTGGCAAACAAGAGGCGACAAGTCCCTCACGATACACCCCTGGTCGGCAGCCCCTAACCCCAGTATACCTTGGCAAGCAAAACATTTACCCCACGGCGTCGGCTGGTGGGGGTGGAGGGGGGCAGCCAGCGGCCAATCAGCGCTTAGGGCGGGGCCTCGCGGCCAACATGTCAGCTGGGGGCGTGGCCAGCCGGATCCCATTATGCCCCGTTATGCAAATAATATTCTGCACAATGTACACATTGGTTCGGGATTGTGGGGGGAGGGTGGGGCGGGGAGGCTGGGAGGCTTCTTTGCCTTTGACGAAAATATTCAGGGTTGGGAATTTGACACCAAAATAAAATCACGTACCTACGGTGGAGTCAACGTCTTGGAGACGTATATGTACCTAGGTATATCTAACAATCTATACTCAAAGCAACCCTCGTAAAAAATAAAACTGATAAATCGACCATGTTATTTTTTTTAATCCTGTTTAGTTGCTGTGGAGACAGGACTGAATTTACCCTTGAAGGCTCGTTGGCTAATTTCAAGCATAGATACGTAGAATAAAAAAAATATTGAAGACGTGCTTTTTTACGCTTCCTATGCTTACATTCGTAATCGATTTTTTAATTTCACCCATGCAGTATAAATATTAAACACGTTTTTTTAAAGTTTAAAACAATTTTTAGAAAGGCATGTTATTTTAGAGAAGTGATTATTAATTTTAATCGAAATAATGCCCAAATCATGAGAAGAATCAGGCCCGAATTCAGAGTCAATACGCCTTAAAAGCGTTATTTTCAGTATAAAATAACGCTTTTAAGGCATACCTTAACCTTTTAGTCATCTAAGTATTGACTTTGTATTCAGGTCTCATTATCACAGTCATCCACTTTACGTAAATGTTGAAAGTTTCAGAGCTCTAGCTTGTCGTAAAGTTGGTGAAAAATCAATTACAATATTCCAACACAACAAACAGACAAAGGGAGTTAAATAAAAGCATGTTAATATGTAGATATCTACCTATTAAAAATTAGATAGGTAGGTAGGTACCCACTAAATTTAAAAAAACTAACACACTTTTTATGAACTACATTAATTGTTTTTTAGCGTTGACCGTTTATGATACCACTGTTATTTTGTAAGGACGGATACACAATGCGTGTAGGTATATCAAAACCAGAAACAAGCAATATCTTTTATATTTTGAGTAGATTATTGGTGTAGTGGTCACGACACTCGTCTATTGAACTGGTGGTGAGTGGTCCTATTCCGGATCACCAGCAAGTTTGTCCTATTTTCATAGCACAAGCGTTTAGCTTAGTTTGAAAATAGTATTGAAAACAATATTGAAGTATCACGTATTACCTACTTGTTTACATCTCTATTATTAAAAAAAATGAAACAAAATTTGTGAATTTTTAAAAATAATAATTAGGTATGTATATATATCCAGTCATAAAGTAAATGCTATAAATATCAAATAACCAAAAAAAAAAAAGAAATATATTTATCTATAGGTACTAATAGATACTAATAGGTACTAATAGGTACTAAGAGGTAGGTAAAGTTTGTAAGTTTGTATGTAGGAGGTAATCTCCGAAACTACTCATCCGATTTCAAAAATCCTTTCACCAATGTTTTGAATGGACTTTCAGGGTGGATATAAGCTATCTTATATATTTATTTGTTATATATTTTATTTTAATAGGATAATATTTATAATAAATATTATCCTATTAAAATAAAAGGATAATATTTATAATAAATATTATGCTATTAAAATAAAAGGGCTTTTCATGGTGACCTATTTTACAACTTAAGTCGACGAAAAAATGGTCGAGCGATGCGTTTTTTACGAATGCTATCTTAACGGTAAGAGATATTTAAATATGTACCTAGGTACCTACCCACTTTCTATATAGAAGTTGTAAAACTCAAAAAGTTCTATAAAAAAGTTCGCGATGGCATATATCTACATATTAATATTAATAGGTACCTACACAAATTGATAAAATATGACTAAAAGTTATTAAAAATCTACGCATGTATAGCCGAGCGGGTAATTTTCTATACAAATCTACACCGTTTGACCGATTTGACTCAAATTTTTTGTTTTTGTAAAACAATGGAACCTTTGTGTCTCCCCGCAAACTCATTTTTAGCTAAATTCTAAACCCGGGCAACGCCGGGTATGAACAGCTAGTTATTTATAAACATACTAGCTGTTCGTACCCGGCGTTGCACGGGTTAAGGATTAAGTTGAAAATAAATTTGTGGGGGGAACAAAGGTTTGATTCCAACGGTATAGATTTGCATCGAAAATATGTCAGGGGGAGGGGAAAGGGTATGAGAATAGGAGGGAAATATCGCCTTTGTTACTCGCCTAGTCCTAAAGAATAAGTTTCCAAATTTTGAGTCCGATCGGTCAAACGGTATAGATTTGGATCTAAAATATGTCAGGGGGAGGGGAAGGGGTATGAGAATAGGGGGGAAATGTTCCCTATGTTACCTGCCGGGTCCCAAAATGTCAAATTTGAATCGAATCGGACAAACGGTGTGGATTTGCATAGAGACAGACAGACATTGAGTTTTATAGGTATAGATACCTATACATATACAGGTGTTAACATTATTAGGTAGTAGGTACCTATTTGGTTTTTTTATTATTTTAAAATGCATTTTAAAAGTAAAACAAATTGAGAAATAATGTAGGTACCTACCTACCACCTTCATTCCAAAGAAAACTTTCTGTCAAAATATTGTGTTTGCTTTTGGTTATATTTATTATTTAATTTAATTACAGGCTTTCAAAATGGAATGTCAATGTTGACAAAAGTGAGCACTTTCGACATCCAACCGCCAAAACTGCCCGAAATATTTGCACAATGTACGGTGAATATGCCATGAATGAAAGGATAGCCGATGGTTTTCGTGTTTCAATGCCGGTAATTTCGACCTAAAAAATATAAATAGGCAATAAACTTTCGTCAGCAAAAATGTAAGCAAACTCGTAATCGAATGTTGATACTCACTTATATTTTAACTTCTTGCTTTGTTCTTGCTATAGGTATATTATTATTATAATGCAATATAGGTAGTTACTTCCTTATTTTTGCTGTAAACTTATAACTTACTTTTTATTTCAAGTCATTTAATTTATGTCATGCTTAATATTGCATTTTATTATTTAATAAAGCAATCCATCGTATCAACGTGTCTCGAGAATTTGGTCTGGAAGAACAAAAATATGCGCATTGAAAGCAAAGTCAAGGTATACAAGACATGCGTGCGACCTATCATGACATACGCTATAGAGACGTGGGCTGACACTGTCCGCGCCAAAGGACCCCTCAGAACATCTTAAATAAAAGTGCTGAGATCCATAAGGTACTGGAAAAACTCTACATGATCATGTCCGAAATGTAGACATAAGGAAAACTTGCAAAATAGAGGACATAGCACCATGGCGTAGATCCGGAAGAAGATTCTGAAGGGATTACGTAGCCAGAATGGATAGCGACAGGGTCGTGCATACAACAGCGAATGAAATCCCTCTGAACAACGCACAACGGGAAGACCACCGAAAAGATGGAGGGATAGCTGGACCTCGTCATCCCAGGAGGCGTTGTATTCTACAGTACTACAGATCGACAGATCTGCTAAAAGAAAAATAAGATTTTATTATCTTACCTTTATTTTTTTGTAGAAATCCTAAAGGACGTTAATAATAATCATTATTATATTGAGTACGCGGAGAATATTTGTTTACATTCCTAATAGTATCCGTGTACTTTTGCAGGAGTTTGTAAAAAGAAAACAATACGGAACTTTTTTTCAGTTTCATTTTTATTACATGATCTAATATTTGTTTGACTTTACCGTAGGTATATTAAATTTTGATTGTGTAAATTTAGAAAATGGATGTGCTTAAAATAAGCTTTGGATTAAAAAAATATTTATCAGAAAATAACTTTTTTGAATTCTTTTTAGCAAAATTTCAACCCTATTGGGCACTTCCCCTCGGATGGCCACCCACCGACCCACCCACTTCCCTTTTCTCGCCGGATATAACAACCAACCCCTACAAGGAAGGCAATTCTTCGAGGAAAACAAGTTTCATAGCCTTCTTTGTTGTTTATTAAGATGAAACAATCGCTCTCAGAGAATTCAACCAAAACGAATTGAAAGAATATGAGATTTAGGGATTTCTCGGGAATTAACAACGTCTGACGTAATATATTACTTTGTTTTATTTTATTTCGCTGTGTATGCCTATATATATTATATTAATAGTTTCAAGTGTTTACTACATTTGTTATTGGAGAAAAAAATAAATAGTTTCCTACTCAATAGAAAGCTGTTCTTAGAACAAGTAATTACACCATTTCAATGATATTAAGTCTTTTGAATAATTTATATTATTTATTATTAGCTATTCAATCAACCTAAGAATACCTTAATAAATATACTAAATAACTAGGTGCACTACTATAAAAAAACTTACTTTCGTTAATTTGGTAAAGTCTATATGAAGAAACTTAACAGTGGCGTACTTATTAAGACACGCATATATTTTCCGACAAAGCCCCCATTTTTTGGGAGGATACCAAAATTCTTTTTATATACTAAAATGAATTATATAAGTTTTGTTAAATAAAGTGCATATTTTATATTTCACTGAGAAGAAAATCTTGACGTTTCGCTGAAGTCTTATCCAACGTAATCAGGAGAGCATCAGGTGGAGGCTTCCACCCCGTGGTGATAGGACGCTCTCCTGATGACGCTGGATAAGCCTTCATTGAAACTTAAATGCAAATTGACGTGAATTAGTGCGAACCTGTGTAAAATATTACTGAAATATTATTTAGTGTGAGTTTAAGAACAGTGCTCCGATTAAATTCGTCTCCAAAGGCATTGGGTAATAAGTAAAATTTTATATTGTTTTATATTTCATTTCCCTCCCACACGTTTAACCGCCAATATATTTATAATCAAAATTATCTAATGACAGGTCACTTCAAGCACAAAGAAAAGACAGAACTTATAAGAAGTTTTTTTTTAAAATTTCCATGTTAAACAATTTTTTCCACTTATTTT
Organism: Agrypnia vestita; assembly: GCA_016648135.1. Lineage (NCBI taxonomy): Eukaryota > Metazoa > Arthropoda > Insecta > Trichoptera > Phryganeidae > Agrypnia > Agrypnia vestita. The sequence goes on along the minus strand of JADDOH010024723.1, from coordinate 233,089 downwards.
GAATGTAATATAGAACAAATTTATAATAACAAGCTAATTCATAATTGTTTACTTTGCCTACAGCAAAAATATTTTTGATTTCACATCACAGAGCTGGATCGCTTGCAATAATTGATTGTAAATGTTTAAAACTGAATTTCCGCTTTAAGATTATTTTTAACATTATGGTTGGAGCAAAGCTAAATATGGTTATATACTATGAGAAAGATATCTTGTTTAGTGTAGCAGTAAATCAATAGCCTAATTTTCAAGTACTCGGTGTTATAAACCTCGTCCCAAGAAATCATCAATTTAGTGACATAGTACAAGCACTTACCTACCTTTATTAGAAAAATACTAATAAAATATATTATTTGGTATATATCGCGTCTCCAGTATACACAATGTGTATTTTCATTTTGTCTTATTTATTATACTTTTTAGCCAAAAGTGCAGATAGAAGGTACTCTGAACAAAAAAGAAATTGTCAAATAAATCATGATATGAGTAAAAATGAAGTTACACCACTGGCAATATTTAATCATTTTCCTGGTATGGCTTATAGAAACCGTAGGTACATTATTACATTCTTAAAAAATATACTTATGACGTGTAGAATAAATTAAACCTAATATTTGCGTTACTTTATAATGCGCTGTATACTAAGCATTATAGTTTTTAGCATTTTTGTTCCGTAGCACTCATGCCAAGGAAAGATTTTTTAATAATTTGTACACATCGACGAAGTACAATATCGAAAGTGCAAAATTTATGTTTTATAAAAGAGCAGTTTAAATTGTCGGTTCTGCATTTTTACTGTTTTTAAGATCAAGAAATAAAGTTTTATTTCTTATTTTTATGTTTCTTGATCTCCAAAATGGTTAAAATGCAGAACCGAATTTCTAAATGGCTCTATTGTAGAACAAGCAATTCGCACATCCGACATTGTTCTTCGGGATTGTCAATATGTCAAACTCCTTTTAGCGCCATAATATTATTTTATTGATTTCGTCTTGAATTATTAAATTTGTGGATATTTCTTGATTCAAGAAAATGGAAATTGCAAGAAAAAAGTAACATTTCTGACATATTATTTTGTTTGAGTTTAAACATAATTGAACTTAATCGAAAATATCACTGCGCGGGGGAACCAAATGTGTGGGTATAAAAGCAAAGGCAGCAATATCCAAAAAAAAATGAAATAAATGTTTTGAATACAGTCTATTCTTTCCAACATCACGTTTCCTATAAATTTAAAGGCTATGTTTCCTATAAAATCTCGAATTAGTACATTATAAACTAGTAAAACCCTCGATGACTGCATTAATTTTTTTTACACAATTAATAAATTGGCCAGTCTTATGTAAGACTTTTCCTGGTCGCAATAAGCCAAGTTCCAATTTTCCTCGAATATATGACACGAGAAGAAGAGGTTTATTTAATAAAATAAAATTATTAAAATCGCTACGAACTTTTGCATCAATCCGATAATAGCTCAAAGGTGAGAGGCCGTTTCGTGTGGTGCGCCTGTAAGAATGGCGCTTAGGCAACCGCGCCTACATTGTGTTGGCCGTAATACACATAATAGGCGCTCACGGCGCCCGAGTGCACACAAAGAGCGGCGACAGGCAAATATTACGGAGATTTTTCCACCTCCCGGGGGCTGTGTGTCAGTCCCCCCGGCCCCTGTCCCACCCCCGGCGTTTATTTGTTATGTAAATCTGGCGGGAGGGCGGGGGAGGGGGCGGGGGAAATGAGGAGGGGGGTGTAAAAAATCCTGGCGGGATATGCGTAAAGATGTGCGGCGAGGAATTCTAGAAAAATCTTTTCAGATAAAGAGATTTGAATACGGCCAGTGGTGTCAGCTGGCTGGGGTGGTTTTATCGAGGTGGAACATTTATTAAAATTGTTCAAACTCCTCTTAAATTTATAAAACTGTTTATATTTTATTTTTGAAGTCACGCTTATTTAGGCGCGTTCATAGTGATATTTGGGGTGCAACGAAATGCGCGCGCATAATGCAACGGAATTTTTTCACACCATGAAGTCACAACTCACCAATCAAAAGCTAAGATCGCGTTTTTCCGAGTGATATTCAACCAAAAGCAATTCTTACAAGTAGCGACATCAAGCTGTCTGAAAATTGTGTTAGGAAAATTGCATATGCTCCGGGCGCTGTTGTTGTTAATTGTTAGGCCTCGGGTACGATACGAGCGGCGAGCGGCAGAGTACAAAGCGTCAATTCTCCCGAGTAGTGAGAGTCGCCGGCCACGATATAACTAAACCCACTGCTCTGCCATCAATGCGTCCCTCACTACTCTGACGCATGGACGCTCTGACACTCTGCCGTTCGCCGCTCGTATTGTATCCGAGGCCTAGTTGTTATGAAGTTTTCATATTATATTTGTGGTCAAATTCATAATGTGTTATTATGTTAATTGTATTATATGTTTACTGTTTCATTTTCTCAATTTGGTACGCGGATACTGTATTTAAAGTGTATTTTAGACTTTCATCCGTTGATGGAGAACTGAAGAGCTGCACAGTTCTGACCATTGAACTCTCCAGTTCTATATTCAGAACTATGTTCCAACGCATTATAGAATGTTCGCAAGGTATAGAATGCATTACGTGTTTTTTTTTATGTATGCCAAAGAAGTGTAATTTCTAAAGCGTAAACATAAGCACCCATTTATTTTAGTTTATGATAGTAACAATAACTACTTATGTAGAAGAAAGGCATAGTAGAATAGCGAAATATTACCATTTTGCTATAAAATAACGGTGACAAAGTAACCGTGTCGTGGCGCTGCGATCGGATTTTAGCCAGCATCTCACATTCGCGTGCACTGCATTTCTCTATACTATTTCAGCTTTGCGGGCCCAGCTATGTGGAATCATCTGCCTCCAGTGTTGGAGGTTCCTGGTTCTCCATCTATGGAGAACCAGGAACTCTTCAAGAAGAGCCTAAAAACTCATTTTTTCGGGATGTCGCACCTGTAAAGCGCCCTTGAAGCGTCTGTTACGCAAAACGGCGCTGTATAAATTAACATAAACATAAACATATTGAATCAGTAGTAAAAACTTCGGGAGAATCTTCTTCATTCAATTTTGAATAAAAAATATTTTTTACACTTTACGTACACACATGTCACTGCATTGCAGGGACGTACATATTATTATATATCAGGACATAGCTAACATACTCACGAATTTTATCAGTAGGTAGTCATTTTTTATTAAAATCTTAGAAATTCTCATTGTTCACGTTGTTTATTTGAATATTCGCACTCTTTCTATGTAGCTACCTGTTGCCGAACCATAATAATAAAGGTTTCATATTTTTCAGAAATAAAAAGGAGGTATTATATAAAATAGTAAAATTATTTTAGTAAACGAATAACATAGTAATTAAACGTTAATACTATTACAAAAATCTAAACACTAACACTCATTCACCAGCTAGTTAATGATGAAAAAAGACTAACATATTAAATTACACAAAGTACACGAAAATGGTTAACACTACACTAGAACGGCTTAAAACTACCACATAATTCAAGCCAAAACAATAACAGAATAATCACGACTAATTTGTAACAGATTAAAATTATACAACGAACTACCATAGCAGAACAAACAATTGACTACTAACAATATCAAAATAGAAGTATGGCGTTCCATCCCATAAATACGTAACCACCAATCCAGGTCACACACACAAACGTGGTGAGTCTGCCGCGTAAACAAAACTGAGGCACAGGGTTGTACACGAGGCAGTGACACAGGGCGATGCCCAGAGCATCGTCAGTACACACACACACAGCTGAACTTCAAGAGAGTTCTTTGTTTTCAAAATATATAAAAATAGCCAATGCTCTGTACGGTCATGTCTGTCTCTCAACTACCCCCGGCGTAGGCCGGAGGCCCTGCAGCGTCGAGTCTTATCATTGTCTTTATTATCGTAATTATGTATAACTTGTAATAGTTTTATCAGTAAATAAATTAATCAAACATTCCACGAATTTGGAGAATTTCCGTTACATAGCGGGTGGAGACTATAAAGCAACTTTTTCCTCATTCATCAATCACCACAAACTGGTGACTACCGACGCGCGATGCCCACCTTTCACCCCCAAAGAAGTGCCAAAAATTCTAAAAATCGGCCACATATAAATAAGATAATAATAATGACACAAATGAATTTGTGTCATTATTATTATCTTATTATATCGAACTATTATGTAAAATGTTATCTATAGGCCTTCCAGATATCTATTATATCTTAAATAATAAAAAATAAAAATAAATATTCTGACAAGGGATGAGGAAGGATATCGTTAATGCAGACATAGGTACATACTTAGATGCTCAGATTTTGTTTTATTTTAAAATATATTTAAAATAATTACACAGAGAGTGTAGGTATAATATTTGCAATTCTGATTGAGATATTGAAATTTTAAATCTAATAATAAAGCTTATATTGTTGATATATTAAAATATAACAGTGCTAATTCGTGATTTAAATAGAAATCACCTATAGACAGTTCTTTTTTATTAAGGAATGTGCCGGTACTCACTTCTTGTTACGCTTTTTATCCATTCATTTATTCATTATGTATTTAAATGATTTTGAAAAAAAACAAATCACGATATAAAAAAATGGTTCCTATTGTCTGTTTATTTATCCATTACAAACAATTCTTGTCTTCTAAAGGGCCCTGCACACATTGGCCCAACCTCGGCAGAGCCAACGTCTCGTCCAACCTCGCAAAATGGCGGACAGCGATTACACATTAGCCAACGTATCGGCCAACCTCGCTTTGGCTAGAGCGACAGGGGCGCACTGGCACTCTTGAGGGCCCTCGGCGAGAACTAGTGAAGGGGCCCTGCATTTTATGGAGCTGTGCAATATCAAAGTTTGCATTTTTTTTAAAGTTGAACTGTCATGAACTATCATTACAGTAACTTATGTAGATTATGAAAAATTTATTCGCTTTAATACAAGTCGAATACAATGATAAAAACCTTGCGAAAATTGGAAAAAATGTTTTTTTACAAGGTTTTTATCGTTTTATTTAAGTTTTATTGAAACAAATAAATTTTTCATAATCGATATAAGTTACTGTAATGATAGTTCAAATTTTTGCAAAAAATAAGTCAGAAATATTGAAAAAAAATGCAATCTTTGATACTGCATATCTCCATAACTATTGATATTAGGTCATGATTGTTTGAACATTTAACATAGGCAGGAATCTATCGGCCATCTTATAATTTTCACATACATTGATTGAGCTACTTAACGTGGGTCAGGGGGCTATGTGCAAGCAATTTCAAATACGTGGCTTCAAAGCCGTAGCTGCAAGTAGGCCTATTTTATATCTATATCAAAGGTATAAGTTAAATATGTAATTGACAAATACTATGTATACTGGAAATAATCACTTTATTCAAGGATTAATATTAAGCTCTTTAAAACATTAATTTATCCTTTAGTCCCTGCACTAAACCATCATTTTTTTCTTAAGTTCATCGATAATGAAAATTAAATTGCCACTTCATCGATAATAAAATTCTCACTTAAATTAATACTTATATATATTTATAAACAAAACATTAGACATTAACTCCTGATTCAAAGTTGATCTAAGTCTATTTTTTATTTTGAAAAGATTTGCTCAAAAGTAACAAGGAAGAGTTATTTTCTGGTTTGTGTCTTCTGGCCGATGTTTCGGATCCCATTGCAAGGTCCATCATCAGGGCTAATGTGTATACGGCATAGTACCCCAGAAGACACAAACCAGAAGATTCTGAGTGGCCGTGGAAACCTAAGAACATTCTTAGGGATTGGTTAATATAAACTTATAAGCTATATAAAGATTAGTAAAGAGCCCTGATTGAGATAATTCAGAAACAACATAAAAAGCGCACGCTAAACATCTAAAACACTTTTTTTCACTAAATAGTGAACATAATTATTTTCTTGCAATTCTAATTTATAATCCTCACTCTTTTCTACATCATGATTCAGCTTTGGCTTATCTTGTTCATTTTTGTCATTTTCATCCCATTCAGTCTTTATGAAAGTCTCATATTGGTCTACAAACTGTTTCAGCTCAATTACTAAATAACTTCTGTCAACTTTAGTCAGTTTAGCAATACAACATAGAACTTCGCACGGCAAAATATCAACTTTTGTGGTTCTTCTTTGAATTTCTTGGAATTTTTTGGGGTAGAGCCAGGAACAGTCCATTAAAAGGTGGTACCAAAGTATAAACGGTAACCCGGGATTTATTTCTGAAGCTTTCGATGCTCTTAGATTAAAATCTTCTTCCACTGAATATAAAATTGTTGCGAACTTAGCGTTCGATGAAATGGCTATCAGAAAGCACATCGAATATGACGGAGAAAATTATTACGGGTACGTAGATATGGGTACCGATATGAACGATGATGATCTTGCGGTAGCAAAAGATGTTTTAGTGTTTTTTTTTGACTGCCATAAATTCAAATTTCAAACTCCCATTAGCATATTTTAAGTGGAAGGAACTAACGGTCAATAGCGTGCATCTTTGATAAATCGATGTTTAGAAAAAGTTCATGCAGCTGGCGTAGAAGTAGTTTCATTAACTTTTAATGGCTGTCCCGTTAACATATCAATGGCAAAAATTCTAGGATGCTCATTTGACTATGATAATTTAAAGCCAACTTTTAAGCATCCATCTACAAAACAAGAATTGTAATTTCTGTGGACGCATATCATATGTTAAAATTAATAAGAAATTGTTTTGAGAGTAAAAAAGTTATCATAGAAAACGAAAATAATGAAATCAATTGGAATTTTCTGGAAAAGTAAACACTCTTTAAGAAAAAGAAAACATGCATTTCGGTAACAAATTGCGGCGGCAACATATTAAATTTCATAATCAAAAATTAAATTAAAGTATGCAAGTCGATTATTTAGTAATAGTGCAGCGCCATGATTGCTTTAAGAAACCAATTTGTGTTGAAAATAAAGATTAAATTTTTTATTTTTTAGATATAGCCAAAAATCATTATCATGCAAATTATCGACCGTTTTTTTTGGATATTTAGATTTTTTATATTTTATGTAAAAACATCTAAATATAGTAGATTTGTTTTAAAAATAAAATTATGATTGTTTAAAAATAAAAATTAATGAAAAATTATAAATTATAAAAAAATACAAACATTAATGCCTTTTATGGCGGTCATAACGTATTTCTTCTAAATAACCCGTTATTCCACTATTATATAATAAATGTATAAACATCACTATTAAAGATAACAAATATTATTGTATAAAATACATTAACGTACTAAATAGCTACGTAAATACTAACATAATAATTTATTTATTTGATGCACTAGGTAGTCTAGTGGTCATGACGTTTGGTCTGCAGATTTTTGGTTCAAGCCTTGTTTCAGAACGCTAGCAAGTTTTTTCATATCACAGGTACATATTATTTATTTATAATTCAATGATTTATATAACATTTAAATAAATTCCGCATCTACGATTATAATAAGTAATTTCAGCAGTACTTTCTCATTAAAAATAACACTTTTTTTTTCTATAAAACATTAACATTCATTAAACAAATACAGTTTGACAGAGTACGGCCCTGTTTCATCGTTTACGCCTATTTCTCCCACCGTGCGACCCAAAACAGTGTTTTTTGTATCACTTTTTTTGGCGATGGATTACGTATGCTATTCGACTTTATACGTGTATATGTCGCAGCCATCTGGTTAAATTAGCCAGTTAGTTGAACGCCTAGGCCGTTCATTAAACGCCGGCATTCAGTTAAATGACTGAAGGACAACCAGCCAAGTCATTGAGAGCAACGTTTAACCAGATGGCTGAACGTCGTCTAGTCATTTAGTTAAATCGGATATTGATGAATTTGTGATGTTTGGTTTGGGTGACCATGAGTTTACAAATTATTTACAACTACTTTTTACAAATATCTACCACTAAGTAACTAGTAGGTAATCTTAAATAAGTTCGTTTGTACAAAATTGATAATCCCTGAAACTTCTTCACTGGTTGCTATGAAATTTTGGCACAAAGTTGCATTCAAATACGAGGATGTTTTTGTATACCTAATTTATTATTATATACCTACTATTTATTTATGCAAATTAAGATGTACATGTTCGATTGTCCACAATCTTAAATCTACTATAGTTAGTTCTTTTTGACGCAAAGTTGCATTCGAATTCGCTAAAATTATTTGAAAAAAGGGCGCCGGTATATAACCTTTCAATATAGATAAATATGTAGATAGGTATCTATAACATTTTTCAATTTCAAATTTTTTTTATTACCTACATTCGGTTGTTGTTGCTTAAATAAAACGTTTGAACCGATAAGAAAGTGCGGCCTATCATATCACGATATTTGAAAATAGAGAACATTTATGTCTATACATATCTTTATTAATCTATACCTATAAAACTCAATGTCTGTCTGTTCTCTATATAAATCTACACCGTTTGTCCGATTCGATTCAAATTTTGTACACTAAGTTATGCTTTACAACCCGGCGGGTAACATAGGCGACATTTCCCCCTACTTTTTTACCCCTTCCCCTCCCCCTGAGATATTTTCGATGCAAATCTGTCCCGTTTGACCCATCGGACTCAAAATTTGGAAACTTATTCTTCAGGACTCGGCGGGTAACATAGGCGACATTTCCTTCCTATTCTTTTATCTCTTTCCCTCCCCCTAATATATTTTAGATACAGATCTGTACCGTTTGACCTATCGGACTCAAAATTTGGAAACTTACGCTTTGGACCCAGCAGGTAACATAGACGACATGTTACCTACCCTATTTTTTATCCCTTCCTCTCCCCCTGATATATTTTCGATGCAAATATGTACTTACCGTTTGACCGATCAGGCTCAAAATTTGAAACTTATTCTTTAAAACTCGGCGGGTAACATAGGTGACATTTCCTTCCTATTCTTTTACCTCTTCCCCTCCCTCTGATATATTTTCCATGCAAATCTGCACCTTTTGACTGATCTGATCCAAATTTTGTATACTTATTCTTTAGGACCAGTCGGATAATATAGGCGACATTTCCTCTTCCCCCTTTAACCCATCCCCTCCCCCAGATCTATTTTCTGTACAAATCTACACGGCTTGACCGATTGGACCCAAATTTTGCATACATATTCGCGATGGAAAAAATACGCTACATTTTCTTTCCTAGACATCCTATTCAACCCAGCCTTGATTAAATGAAAACATTAGAGGCTTTGCAATACAATGGAACATTTGTTTTCCTCCACAAATTTATTTTCAACTCAATACATAAACATGTGTTGCGTGCAACGCCGGGTACGCACAGCTGGTAGTGAAATATTTTAAAATAAATAAATGAGTTTTGATTAGATGTGTGTAAGTATAATAAAAATACAAATATGAATACAAGGGCAGTTTTATTCAAGAAACCATAAAAATAGTAGGCATCGTATCTACGTGCTGTCAAATTACACAATAACACTTATAATAATAATTATTATCACAACTGACTTCTATCTGATAAAAACTTTGAACATAATATTATTTTTTTTACATAATTATAAAGGAAAAAACATTTGGCAAATATTTTAGTACTCACATCTGTTCTCTAGTCTAGATAGGAACTTTACACTTTCTTATAGTAGAATTATTAATGGCATGAATCTTAGGCCTACATTTGTGTTTCTAAGTATACAATCATATTAAATAAATTATAGTGCCTCTACAAAATACAAAACAATTAGTAGGTACTTTTTTACGTATGAAATCAATCATACATACACATTACCGTTAATAATAATAATAATAAGTCTTATTCATATCTAGTTTTTTGTATTGTATTACACTTCGACTGTCTAACTAGGGATTACCTTTTTGAAGGCAGTCGACTATTTAGAGAGTAAAAAGAACAAAAATATATAATTTAGTATATAATACCTACAATAATTATTTTATTAACAAATATATAATAAATTTAAATTTGATAAAATAATTAAAAACAGAAATACAGAATCATCGGTAAGGAAGATATACAAAGCAAAAAGAGAAATCTAAATTAAATATAATAAGCCTTCTAAGGGATTTTTTTTTAATTACAAAATATATAATAAAATTTTTAAATAAGCAAAAAATATTGAGTAGAAATACACAACATTACACAGGAATTCTTTTGGGGTTTTCTCAGATAGTATACGACGAGCCACCCATTTAATTGTTTAAAGACATAGTAAGGTAGGTACGTAATAAAAAATAAAAAATCAGTCTAATCCGATTTGGGCCAATTAGGCTTTTCCATAAAAATCTTTTTACTTAAACTAAAATCAAAATAAGGAATGTATTTAGTACTTATTTATTTACGCAACTCAAACTATTGTGGCATTTAGATCCGCATAGTACATTTTTCTTAAAACAGGCACATCGGTTTGTACGGCACTGTTTTGGCGCTGGTTTACATACACATTTTTGAAAACCCTGACCGCCAAATAAAGATTGCCGTGACACAGCTTCCCTTAACGATATTGGTATATCTGAAATATCATCATAAAAATCTTCGGACGAAAACTGTAATTCGTTCCGTGCGAACCAGTTTTTTAGGATTCCGGCTTTAGTTCCTACTCTGTATACTCCATTACGGAAGTCTACAATTTTTCCTCTTATATTCTGTGTATCCAGGGGTCCTCGGTCTACTTTAGGAACGCTAATAATAACAGCTTCACCAATTTTGAGTGGTGGAAGTTTTTTTGCAGTATTATTTACCATTTTTTCGGCAGCTCGTTTAGTTCCTTTATGGGCTTCATTTCTTTGGAGTCGTATATCTTGTTCACTTTTGCATAAAATAAAAAACATCTTCGAGCCATACCCTTCATTTTCCTCATCGGATAATCCACAGATAACATGTACAAAATTTTTACATGACCTGCAAGTATGCGCACCAGTGCAAGCATTATGACATACTACACAAGTGAAGTTAGGCTCTAAATTCTCCAGCTCCTCAGTTTCTGCATGGTTTTTGTTTTTGTGTGTATCCTGTTGAACTTGAAAGTTATTTTTAATGGTTTCAGGTACACTAAGTAATTCTTTTGAACAACAGGGTTCCAATTCTGGTAGAGTGTTGTGATTATAGTAATTAATAAATTGATATTCAACTTGGCCAGAAAATCCAACAATTTTATCTGGTTTAGCGCTTAAATCGTTCGAGCAACAGAGTCGGGATTCTGATGGAATGTTTGGAGTCTGATCAATTTCAGATTCAGCTTGATCAAGAATACTTCTGTTGAGATGTTCGACACTCTCGTTATTTGAGTCCAAGTTTATATTTTGGTCGATAGCATGCATAGCTGCATCCACATGATTATTTTCGCTACTAGATTCTTGCTCCAACAGATTTTGTAATTGTTCTTCTGAGTCAATATTAACAAGAATTGAAGAAGGTATAGCCGAACTACTCAAGCCCGCTTTAGGATCACTGCCAAACAATGCTTTGTATGGGGATCTCCCAATTATGCGATGAAATGAAATTTTTTTTTTATATTGCACATGATAGCACCTGAGAGCCCAATTGGTCGAGTTGTTATCATACATCCATGATCTCAACATATTTTCGACATCTTGGTTGCTTCTCTCAACACTGCCTTGTGTTTGAGGCCTCCTGGGGCTCCCATGAACTATCTTGCAATCGGGCCACATTGCAGTTAATTCTTCGATAATCTTTGCCGTAAATTCGCGGCCATTATCGCTTTGTAGTATATAAGGAGCCCCAAAAATCATGAAAATTTTTAATAATTCTGTGGCTACCTCCTGTGCTCTGTTAGTTTTGAGCGGTCGAAGGCTCATGAACTTTGTAGAATTATCCTGATAATTTAACAGCCACTTATACTCGCCTGAGGGACAAGATTGGAAGTCCATTAGGTCCACCTGCCCTCTGATATTAAAATCTTGAGATACAATTGGCCGTGTGACTATACCTTTTTTGGGAAAATTTTTTTTTGTTTCACATGTCGGACAATGAGCAAGGAATATTTCTATTGCCTTTTTTGGTATATAACATTTTGATTTTATAGCATGTGTCATTTTGTCTCGCCCACCATGGCCGCAAGATTTATGTACTTCTTCTAGGATGTCAAAATATTCGTTTCTAGGTATAATACGCACCGTCGGATCATTTGTAGATTTCCTTTTAAATATCAAAAACTCTTCATTCGCAATTACCATAATATCATACTTTGATATCCAGTACTATTCCATAGCCGTCTTGGGTTGATTGGAACTCATGGTCACCCTAGGTTTTCGGATATTGTTCATTACTTCCAAAACTCTTTCGGTAGTCCATGGTTTTCTTTGAGACTCTAAAAGAAATAAGACTAGATTATTATGCGTCATTATCACAACAACGCGAAATAAAGTACGAATACGAAATAACTCATGACAAATATTACTCAATAATAACAATAAACCAACCTTGATGTTGTTGTTCGTATTCAATCAGTTTAGACTCAAATATCTTGCGAAAACTTGCAGAAGACGTATTATTATTTGGCACTTCCATTTTTTCCTACTATGTTAACAATATTACACTTTAATTTCACTTAAAATTGCACACAAGAACAAAAAGTAGCATTTACGGTTTACGCTTTTGACGCCATATTTGTTTTGGTGACTACTAGCGCCGCAGTGGAAAAAAAGTGATCTAAATTTGAATCACTTGGCTGAGTCTTGGTCAGTCATATTCAAAGGGCTGACTTTCAATACGCCAAATCGTTAAACGTTGAGTGAGTCTAGTTCAATTAACTATCGGCCTAGGCATCCAACTGAATGTCGGCGTTTAATGAACGGCCTAGGCGTCCAACTAACTGGCTAATTTAACCAGATGGCTGCGACATATACATATATATATATCTATATAATAAATACGCTGATTTCACTTTGTATACAATAATTTTGCCACGGTTCCCGTTGTGATGTGTAGCCCAGCGGATAACGCGTCTGACTGCGGATCTGAAGATTCCAGGTTCGAATCCTACCAGGATCGAGTTTTTTTTTTACGGTCGAGAATATTTTGTTTGTTGAAATTTTAATTACATTTTTATAGAAATACTGAATAAATACTTTATCTTCATTATATCTAAACTACCCGTAATTAAAAGTGGAAATTTGCCAGATACAAATAGCCGCGAAGCGGCTGACGTAATAACATACTACCAACAATAATAATAAAATCATTTTCTGCTAGTGGATACATTTTTTACGTAATTTTTTCCTTTTGTACGTAATTTTTTACGTAAATTTATTTAATTTTTTTAATGTAATTTTTTTTTCTTTTTTTCCCTAAAAATTTTTACATAATTTTTTTCCATTCTCTTTTTTACGTAAAAATTTTTACATAATTTTTTCTTTTCGTTTTTTGCCGTTTAGTACATTTTTCATATAAATAATGGAGATATACTAATAAAAACATTGCCGTTTATCTGGAAAGTCTACCTAGTAATTATTTAAAATATTTTTTATAAATCTAGTCTGTGCAATTATTTTTTAAAACAGTTTTATTCGTTTATCTCAGAATGTTCTAAAACGTCACATAAGATTAATTATATATACAGCGACGAAATATTCTTATTATTCATATGTAGTATCTTTTATTCTTATATATGTAGTGCTCTGAATTTATTATTATATATGTAGTGCTTTGAACGCAATAGTTTCTAATAGAAATATGTATACTGAGGCAAAACTAGTGGTAAGTAATGGAATTCTGATACCGTCACTGATGTATGGAAGTGAAGCCTGGAGCTGGCAGAAGAGGAACGAAAGTAAATTGAATACAGTGAAGATGGGATCCGTCAGACATAGGTGTGGCAAATCCATTTATGATAGAGTAAAGAATGCAGATATTAGAAATGAATGTAAAGCTAAACTTAGCATAAATAATAGAATTAAAAAAGGATCGCTCAGATTGTTTGGGCATGTTGAGCGAATGAATGAGGAAAGAATCGTAAGAAAGATATATATGCTATGTATAGAAAGATATTATGTAGATGGCGCCAGAAAGACAGGACCGCGGAATACGTGACATGACCAGATTAACCAGATACTGAAAGATGGTCCCGTTAGAAGCCTCAACAGCCGGCGAGCTTGCATGCGAAGATGTATGAATGTGGATGAGGCGAGAGTTGTATGTCAGGACAGAAGAGTATGGCGCTCTATCCTCTCTTCCTACCCCCAAGGGGGAAACGGCGTGATGGTAAGTAAGTAAGTAGTATTTGTTTTCTTTCTTTCCTTTTTTATATAAATAAATAAAAACTTATTCCTTAGGAAAAACATGTAAAAGTATTGTCATTTTTGATGGGTTACAGCTAGTTGAATATAATAAATATTTCTGAAAATATTATTTATCCATTTTGTACAATTTTTAAAGTAAAAACCTTTATAGCCGTATATATTTAAAATATAAAATAATTCATGTATATTATTTTCAATCGGTTTGACGAAATAAATAAAAAAAAAATTATTATTTTGGTTATGACTAAATAACGTTGTTGAAATAAATTATATGAATTATAAAACTCATTCATTGTACACATAATTAATTTCTGTCCATACAACTAACTTTTCATTGCTCCACGATAGCTTAATGACTCATGCTTTCTTTGAAGTTTATTCAAATACCGACAAACGATGGATATGAACCAAGTTTGGCCAAACCTCGCTGAGTTGCGCAAAAAAACCCCTGTACACATTGGGCCAATGTCATTTTGGGTCATCTCAGCCAATGTGTATACGGTCCGGGAACCTCGGCAGAGCGTCAAACTTGCAAAATGGCGGACAGCGATTACACATTAGCCAACGTCGGTGTCGGCGAACCTCGCAATGATCGAAGCGCGTTGCGCGTTGCCGGCTGAGCCTAGGGTTGCCAACTATACTGTTAAAATTAGTATCATATTGTTTTTTACTACATTATACTTTTTACTGTTGAACAAAAATAAAATATACAAAATACTGTTTTCAGCATCAAAATTATTCAGACTGAAACGCTCACAGAAATATTAGTATGAATGATTTGTATACAGAATTAACAAATTTCAAAGTAATTTATAAAAAAGTATCAGAAGACAAAGATTTTCTTGAAATGAGTACTGGCCAAAAGTGGAGCCATTTATTAGTAAACAACTCAGAAGAATTTAAAAATATTACTAAAATTGTCTCATATCTACTTTCTGTTCCCGCCACCTCAGCATTTACTGAAAGAATTTTTTCAGTAATGAATGCAAAGTGGCGGGAGGATAGAAATAGAGCAAATATTAATTTAATAAAAAATGTGCTCCTCATTTATTTTAATTTTAGTTATAATTGTGGTGAGGCGTATGAAGTTTTTAAAAAGAGTGTAAATTAATAAGTTGTGCGAGAAGCTCTAAAAAATATGTATTTAATACATTAAATAAATAAAATACTGTTCATTTTTCTAAAATACTGCTTAATATTCTTCTCAGCTTAATATTCTTCTCAGACTTAAATATACTTTATTTCTTGTAAAAAAAGTTGACAACCCTAAAAAAAGTTGACAACTTGAGCCACGCCTCTTTCTTTTGATGTGTGCTCGAAAAACCGACTACCAAGCCAAGTTTGGCAAACGTCTCTACGCACGGCCAAAACGCCCTGTACACATTGGGCCAACCTTACTTTGGGCCAACCTCGGCCAATGTGTATAGGCTCCTTAACACTTACATAAAAAAAATATCATTACGATAAACTCTGGGTAATGAGTTCACGCGTCATGCGGCCGGCTTTTTGTTCCGGGGCAATCCTAACTGTTTATTAAAATGCGAGGCAAGCGAATGCTTATTAAAGAAAATTATATTATAAAAAATAACCCATAAAAACCAGGTTTTTATTATACTCCCTTTCTTTGTAAAATATAACAACAATTAAAGACGAATTAAAACATATAACATAACACTAAACTTACAGTAATTTAATATATTTCTAAAATGTCTGATGTTTTGAGCTTTGATAAGACACTTCATGCTTTGAAGATTATTAAGATTGAAAAACATTTATCAGTCAATTTAGATTTTCGACATTCATAGTGAAGTACCTGTTATGTATACCGACGGAGTAATTCAAATATAGAAAATATTCCGCGACGTTATCGGGCCGCCGTTGCTAACCAAACTTTTCTAATGATTCCAATTTGAAAAATCCAATAAAATTTCTAAAAATCCGAAATTATACTATAATTATTAATTTTTTTAACGAAAATTTGATAGATCTTCTTGATGGTCGCCACGAGTCTACTTGCCAAGTTTCAGCTCGATTGGATCACGGTAAAAGGGTCATAAATCGATCCAAAGTTTTTTTGACGGCAAGCCGGCAAGCAAGCAAGCAGACGCCACGAGTTAATATAAAGGGAGTAAAAACCATTTAAATTAAGTTCAAAGCAGCTTTTCCTATGCTTCGGAACGCATAAAAATTAAACATAATAATTTAATTTTTTAGACATGATAACGTTTAAAGTTAAACAAATATACTATACTACATATAGGTACTTATACAATTGGAAAAATATATGTAAATATAGTTTTTTAATAGATATTTGGATTCCTAAAGTTTGTCTAATTTTTTTCGATTTTTTTAACTTTTGTCTAATATAATTTATAGATTCCTAATGTTTTGTCTATTTCTCGTCTATTTCTCATATTTCATTCAGTTCATAAATAAGCATATTATATATTTTTATGTTGTCGAACTATACAAATAAATATGGTTTGTAATTATATACGCGTGATAATTTTTTCGTCTGTTTTATTTTCGTAGAAAAGGTACCGAAATGCGTTCAAGCACAAAAAAGCACTGCCTATAGGTATTCTTGTGATTGTGGCAAATACGTTTATAAAATATCAAAATCAATTTTAATAAAACATATTTTCACAGAACTTTACTCTTTTTCTCTTTCTCGTTACGACAATTTCATTATTCATGCTGAATATATTTTTGTATTTTCGGAGGGTTTCGGTTTTCAAATTATCGAATGACGACATCTACCGAAAACTATGATATTTAAAATATAGACTTGTTAATGTGAATCGGTTCAGGTCTCGGATAAACAAATGAATAAATACTTTAAAGTGTGAATCATAAATTTGTTAACAGATGGTGTTGCACACAATCTTTACCAAATCGAATAAGATGTTTTCGGCAGAGTTGTAAACACAAATTTTTAATTATATTATTTTTTAACTATAGTATTAAACTAAATATATAAAAATATTTATAACTGAATCGAAAAACTTATTTTTTTAAAGTCAATTAACAATTGTAGTAAATTAAATACCTACAGTAAAAAAATATATGGTAATTAATAGTTGGTATTTCATACTTATATAGACATGGTGTCTCGTAGCTAGTAGCAAAAACTTTGGGGGAGTCTCCCTCATTAAATTTTGAATATAAATATTCTTTACACTTTGGGTGAAATGTTGACAGTTACGTAGCTAATTTTATCAAAGTTTGCATTTTTTCAATATTTCAAAATTATTTTCTGTAAAACTTTGGACTATAGCGCTACAGTAACTTACATGGAATATTAAAAATTCCATCGTTTTGAAGTCAAATAAAATTATTAAAATATCGCTGAAAAAATGAGTTTGAAAGGCGCGCACATTGTTATTTTATAATAATTTAATTTACTAATTTTAATTTAATTATATTAATGTACAAGCAATTCTATTATATTTTAAATCAAATTTTAATATTCTGTACCCAATTTGCCGCACCCAATCCCCGCTTTACTTGTCAATGCCTACGGGACGTCCCTGTTTGGGTCAAATGAACACTACGCATATTAAATGTTACGTATTAAATAAAAAATACTTGTAATACTTTGGACTTCGAAAACATTCCACTAATGTATGCAAAGTCCTCTAAAGTGTGCTATCAAAGACGAAATAACAGACGTTTAACCTTTAACTGTGGACTTGGGGTCTCAGAGACACCTCACCTTCTGTGAATTCCACGAATAAGCCACTTTTCCGCTTCCTTTGCCCCCAAGTAACTCATCACCTTTCATTTTAGTTGCGAAACGATCACAGAGAGAGAAAGCTGCATCACTGGATGCTAAACAGGTGAGTACCGGATCTTCAAACTTTAGTGGGGGCCTGTGAGACCAAACGTCCACGTTTACCTTTAAACTTTTTGACAGTGTTTTGTATTAATTTAAATTTTTCAATAAAAATAAACAATAATAATCAACCAAGTATTTCTGGAATAAAAGTGCCATAGAAAACTTCTGAAAATCAGTCAGCAAGGAAGGTATTTATAACATGTAGAAAATCCTTCATTTGAAGATAAAGTTACTGCCTTACTTATGGCTTCAGATGAATCGGATACTGAGGATGTTATCACCGATTACTTGATTTCCGAAGATTATTTTTATGAAAGCGAAGACCAAAATTTAGATTCTGCGATACCTGAAGAAGAACCTAGAACGGGAAATGAAACTCAAAATGATGAAAGAAGTGTCAAAACTCTAATGACAATACACCACTCTCGGATCATAGATAAAAATACTTTTTAGGGTAAAATCAATTCAAGTGGACAGTTAATCCACCTTCTCTCTCGCTCCCTGCTAATATCTCATATGCAAAGACGCGTTGTCAGCACAAAATTACCCAATGAATTGACTTTGATGCGCGTTATAGGTTCTGATATGCCATCTAGATAACTTCCAGCTCAAAAAATACTTCCTGGAACCCGAAAACATGTAGATTTTTTCCAACAAAACTGCACAGAAAGTCAACACATAGGTACTTGTGTCGGTTGCAATCGTCCAGTTCGTTTGAAATCTTCGAAGCCATTACGTAATGATTGCCAATAATTACCTTATTTATATCTTATGTCAGAATTTCTATTTTGGTAAGTAAGAAGTTTATTTTGTTTTGTTTACGTGTCATAGTTGAGTTTTTCATAAAAAAAGTATTTTGTGTTTATTATATTATATTATAAGATATTGTTAAAATATTATATTCCTAAAGGTGATGTCATGTCGCCAAAGACTAAAAAGTGCCTTATTATTTTAAATTTTGTTTAAAATAAGGCAAATATAATAAAAGTTGATAAGATATTTCATCAAAACCTACTTAATAAATTTGTAATTCAAACTTAACCAAAATTTTCTCTTAATTTTGGCGATGAAGTACAGGAGTCTCCGAGACCCCACGCCCATGGAAGTTTAAAAAGAAAATTACGTCCACAGTTCAAGGTTAAGACTTGGTTTATGTGGGAAAAAATTACGCATTCTGTTGCGTCATCCATCCCTGAAACGGCTTAGCCTGTCAACATTGCCAGGTTACCGCAGGTAGCCGAGATATGGCCGAGATCCTTTCATTCATCTCAAAGGATTCGGTGTTCACGCTCCGGCCGAGGATAAAGAATTATAACATCTTTTCAATGCTACCGGAATCCTTTATCTGTTTTTTTGTATTCCGTCTCAGGAATGCGGGTCATAAAATCTCCGGTAGACGTGCTCGATTGTCATGTATTAAAAATATTTTTGGAAACTCTCACACATAGATATATGTGAATGGTTGGTAGGTAGAGTTCTTTCCATTTAAGGAAAACAATCGAATTAATAGGTATGTGCCATGCCGTGCGTACAAGACACATTGTTTCGCTATGTTATATACGTCGTACGCACGGCGTACACATACTAAATCGATTGTCTTTCTATAATGGAAAGAGTCGTAGCTTACCTTGTAGTAGTTTGTATGCACCTACACGTATAAATGCATATATTAATTTTCATTTCAGACTACATAATAAGCAATAACTGTTACATTGCTACAAAATTACACACTGACACTTAAGAACATGCCATAGAGCCAGTTAGTGGTAAATCCAGCAAAAAATTGTTTTATTAATTATTAACCCATGTAGATATGGATTCTTAGGTAGGTAGGTACATATAAAAAACCTTTACAATTCATGAGTAAGCTATTGAAATTGATTTAAATCAAATGCGCTGCAACTGAATAGTATATTTAAATACTACTTACGTTAATATTTTACGAGTATACTTAGTAAGTCGTTCGAGTAATTAAAATAACCTCAACTTCTTTTTTCAACAAGCTTTAGGTACCCAAAATGGTTTTAATACGTGTCACGTCTATATAACTACCTTTTAATATTCTTAAGTAATCGCTTGGGCTCTGAAAATAGGATCTTTCTGGTCTCAACCACTGGATGACGAGGTGAGCGCTTTAACTAGACCAACAAGCCTTAAAGTTTGAGATGATATAGTAAGAATGATGATAGTAAGGATCTTGATGTGACTTCCTGTTGTCGATAGAAATATCACCGTTAGGTAAGGTCTCACGACGCGACTACCAGAAAATTACAATGATGTTTTTCTGATTGTTACAAGGACATTCCTAAACCACTCTACAAAAAAAAAAGTTTTCTAATTACCCCTATAAATATCGGATTGTGTGGACATGATAACTCGATTCCACGATAAATGCACATAAGACGAGTGCACACACAAACGGCAACTGCGCACAAAACTAATGCACACATAGACTTCAAACCGTCGGCGTCGGTTTATTATTCTTCTGCCGTGTCTTTGATTTGTGAAGCGCTAAGCTAGTGAAGCCTGACCTTAACTCAGATAGTGATGTTTCCTAGTATAATGCTAATATTTTTCCGAAATTTACCGGCCAATGTATGGTAGGTAATTAATGCTCTAAACAGGATGCCTAGTAGCTAGTAGCAAAAACTTCGGACGAGTATTTTTCATTCGAAAGAATGAAGAAAAATCGAAAAAAGTTTTTTGTTATCTCCTTAACTGTTGATAATAAAAGTGTAAAGAATATTTTCCATTCAAATTTGAATGAAGAAGACTCCCTCTTTTTTTTACTCCCTTTATATTAACTCTTGGCATCTGCTTGCTAGCCGTCAACAAAAACTTTGGATCGATTTTTGACCCTTTTCCCGTGATCTAATCGAGCTGAAACTTGGCAAGTAGACTCGTAGCGACGATCAAGAAGATCTATCAAATTTTCGTTAAAAAGAATTAATAATTATAATATAATTTCGGATTTTTAGAAATTTTATTGGTTTTTTCAAATTTGAATCATTTGAAAAGTTTGATTGCGGCGGCCCGATAACGTCGCGGCATATTTTCTAAATTTGAATTACTCCGTCGGTATGCATAATAGGTATTTCACTACGAATGTCGAAAATCTAAATTGACTGAGAAATTTTTTTAGAATTTAATCTTCAAAGCATGAAGTATCTTATCAAAGCTCAAAACATCTGACATTTTAGAAATATATTAAATTACTGTAAGTTTAGTGTTGTGTTATATGTTTTAGTTCGTCTTTAATTGTTGTTATATTTTACAAAGAAAGGGAGTATAATAAAAACTTGGTTTTTATGGGTTACTTTTTTTGCACCTGACTACGTAGATATATTTTTGTGAAGGTGAAATATTATAAGACTTTCTAAATAGCTTCAGATAGATTTGTGAACAGAAGCCATATGTATAAGAGAAGATAGCTTGCTAATTGAAATGAAATATCCTGCCGTAGTTAATAACATTTCTAAACTGGCGCTAAAATACATTTTAATATCTGTTTTACTTATTTCCGTTGAAACCACACAATAAGCACTCGTATTCAAATAATCTGGCACCATCTGTGCGAGTACCAAAAAATTACGAACTTGTTATCGCTGTTCATTGTTATTTTAATCCGTGCTCCTGTCTGCTCATGTAATACATTCCCGTGTCGCTGAACTCCACCAGCGGTCGGTACATATTATGAAATTATATTACTAACCCTTTAACCAGAGAAAGAGTTTTTATTTTATGGAAAAAAAAAGGAAATACACCAAAAATTTTTCTCAGGCTTCTCCGCAATGAGATCCAAATGAAATGTCTGTAAACAATAAAACTTTTATTAAAATCAAATTCATTGGACACAAACTGTAGCTGAATCACGATTCTGTAATTCTCTTTAACTTGAGGGAACATTAGAATGTTCCACTCGTCTCTGGTTGTCTATCGCGCGGATTCGCAGTTCGCTATCTTTTCGTCCAGTTCTGTGGCTTTCGTTTGCTATCAAAGCACTAAATCGTCAGCGCGGCCGTGACTCGATTTTAGATTCTTCTGCTATATATTCCGGCTTCCAGATCTTTCTAAAACGTCCAGACTCTTCGGAAATCTTCGATTACATGCATATCTTCTCGATTTTGTGAAAATATTTAAAATTAAAAATATTAATCATAGCAGTCTCAGGAATATTTTTTACGTATATTGATGTCAATAGGAATATTATGAACCAGTTAATAATATGCTCACTCTAAAATACAAACCATGTTATAAACTGAATTGCGGTTGTAGTGAGTTGTCGCATCGTCAATTCTGATGAATGAAAATCTTGAAAAATTTTTATTACATACGCTGCGGATGCGCCTGTTGCGTTAACTGTCGCATTAGATAACATATATCTCATTTCTTCTGTTTTCCCATATGATAGGTACTCACGTTTATAGACTCAACATCCAGATTAGCCAATGATTATCTCCATTTCAGCAAACTATTTTTGAAGTCATAATTCTTCAATTAAATTAAATTTAAATTTTTTTATTTATTGTGAGTGATATTTTAGGATGCAACGGAATCGAAGAGCAAAGGTATAGAACTGATTGTAGCATAGTCTATAGAATATAGAAAGATAAAGAGATAATTTGGTTATGTGGTACGCATGAGCGAGGAGAGGATGGTCAAATAAAATATATGAGGGGAGCGTTGATGGCCACAGGAACAGAGGGCATCAGCGAAAGATCTGGCAATACAAAATCTTCAACAATTGAAGACCTTCCATATGGATATGTGGATGAGGCAAGAGTAGTGTGCCAGAATAGAAGAGTGTAGCGTTCTATCCTCTTTACTTGCCCCTGCACAGAAACGTTCTGATGGTAAAAAAAAAAAATTTTAAAAGTTTTTATTTCTTTTCAATAAAATAGTTATTTTTTTACTTCAACGATAGCAAAATAACTATGGTTACATTAGTATTATTATTAAAAAAGAGAAAACATTTGTTTAAAATATTTATTGAATAATAGTAACATGTCAGGATACAACGTGAAGGTACTTAAAATTAAAATTGGTAAAGTGTACACAAAATTAAAAACAAAAAATTAAATAAAAAGAAGTCGAATAAGTAATCAGGAACTATTGTGAAAAAAGATTTAAAATACGATTCGGTTATTTAAAATATTTAATTTACTTTAAACGATTTTTATGATTTCTAATTTAACCAACGGAAATCCTGTAATTAATTAATTAAACTATTAAATTTAAAATTGCTGTACCCTTGTACTTGTTAATATCAAAAAATATTTGTTTTTTTTCCAAAATAAGTTATTGCTATGTAAACATCTTAAGTGTTTTCCTTTTATGAATATACTGGTTACAACCCTTCAAAAATGACGGAACATTAGTTCGCGTTTTTGCTAAGCCTAAGTATATATTTATAGTATATTTTTGGCGGTCCACGGAGAGACAGCCGCAGCAACATGCGTGAAGCTGCCCGTTCGGGTTTGGTGGCCCGGGGTGCAAACCCCATCTCCGGCCGTTTAATTTGTATTTTTAGCCATGAAATCGAACGAAGTTACGGAAGTTACACGAAATTACGTACAGACAGACACGGAAGGACAGACGTAATTATTATATATGATATTTTTTTATTAATACGGAATTCAAAGTTATCACCGTACTATGCAGAGATTAGTTTATTTTTCTTGGTGATCGTATTCGACATAACGAACGACAAATTGACGATTATCACAATCGCCCGGCGGCAAAGAAGCGCCCCAATGTGTCGGATGCGGACCAAGATGAACGCCCCAACATCCGGTTTCCTTTTTTTCTTACAAAGAACTAAATTTGACCGATGACCTTCGTATCCTCTCGTGTGTGGAGTTGAAGTCGCTACATTTCATATACATATATATACTTTATAACATTACTTATATGTTTTGTATAAATATTGTTGATTTAAAAATACATTAAAATATCGATTTCGTGGACCTCGATTGAATGAACAAAATATATAGTCCACATGACGTACTGTATGTGAAAATTAAAAATTTGCCAATAATTTTTCGAAGAACAGCTGTTCTTCTGAAAGAAGGTTTACACTTTGTGGTGACATAATATTTAGTTTAATTAAATGAAAATTGCTTTGTTATCATCACATAGATAAAATAACAGTATATTTCGAGAGCAATGTTCTCATCTTCAGGATAACCAGTATACTAGTACTTATACAATATTTCGCGAATAAGTTATATATTGTATCGCGATACATGTATATACAATATATCGCGAATAAGTAAAAAGCTGACTAAAGTGTAATTTTTTTTTAGGAAACGCAAAAGGTAGGTCTTCTTTATTATATGCTAGACTTTTTCTTTGAAAAACTTCCTGTTACCCGAAGTACCTAGACGACACATCGAGATTTTAATAAAATGATGTTAATCTGAATATAATAATAGTAAAATTATAAATATTTGTATACTTCACGTTCGGTTTTATGGCTCATTTGCTACTACATTTAAGTATTTAGACTTTTATTATTCATTGATAATAAAAAACGTTCGTTTTATGTTACATGTAGATACCTATGTATATATTTTTTCTGCTCTAAAATAACTATTTAATAATAGGTACAAAAGGATATAATAATATTTTGCAAAAATTTCTTATACCATCCCAGCATAGAATACGTATTTTTCCTCATAATATGTACTTCTTTGTTAGTGCTGCAAATTTCCTTTTTCAGTACTAAATAACGTTTTTCTATATCTCACCCCTACCCTCGAATCTCTTTCGTGCGTAAAGTAACTTCCCTTATATCAAACAAAACTATCAATTCAAAAATTATCAACAATTATAAAAATATTTCAGTAATACTTGTAACGATAAATTACGTTACTTTGAAATTCCTAATCCACACCAACATAACATTTTTCGAACATTGATAGCTGCAAGATATCGCACGCGTATGGATTTCTTTCTCTGTGATAATTTGAAGTCCGTTCTCTAGAAACATTCAAGAACTTAAATTCGAAGATATTAAATCGAATTGCAGTAAAATGACAAAAGAAACACAGGAATCGCGTAGTTGGAGTTGGAAATTATTAACAATTTCGTGATTATTTCGAATATACAAACTTTCACTTAAATATCTGAGAAATTATGAAATCGTAATTTTCTATTGAATTTACCTATTTATAATTACGATATCGAGTTGCATATGTACCTATATGTGAGTGTGAATCTTTTTCCAAATGTCAAGGATTATTTTGGGATTTTTTAGCACTGCTTATATCGAAGTAAATATTTCACTACTCGGAACACTTACTACAAGTGTTTTCAAGTGTTCAAAGAATTGATTTCAAAGATTCCCTATTATTTCTAAGATTTTGCTATCCAAAATTGAACTTTTTAATTATTTTCAAATCATTTAGTGACTTTATTCGTATATTCAACCACTTTAAAAAAATATATATATTGTTTAATACTGCACGGATTAGATTGTTTGAAAAAAGTAACTGCTATATACCCCTAGTATTTGCAAAGTGGTTTCTCAAAATTATTTCGCTTTCTCTTGAACTATCAAATGCTAACTATCGAAATAGTTAAACATTTAAAATTAAAATATAGTTAAATTTAAAATATTTTTACGCTCCCATTAGAAGAATGTGAAAATAATGCGACATCTGTTATAATTATTAATTCTTAACATTATTAGCTACAATAATTCGCTACTGGGGCGTCATATGTTGATTTTTGCTATTTTGTAATATTTGTTTTCAGTTCGGATGAAATTCAAAACACTCGAACAAATCTAAATGTTCATTATAATATTACAGCGGTTGATTACAATAAAAATGCATAACACAAATGTAACAATGTACGTCACTAATGCTACCAGACGGCTCAAATAATAATAATGCAAAAGTGCATAATTTAACATAACAATTTCGGTCTCTAACGCTACCAGATGTAAAGTAAATATAATGATGAGGTAAAAAGAAGCATAATTATCTGCGTAACAATGTCCGTCACTAACGCTACCAAGACGCTACGCTACACTACACGGCACTGATCTCACAGCCTCAGCCCGCGGCCGAAACATCCAGTAAAAGTACGTAATTTCTGACGGGTCATAGATAGTATTAGTAATTAATCATAGATAGTAGTACTAATGAGTGAGCGCAAAATCCGACGCCGCGCGCCGCCTTCAGCGCATTAGAACGCACACGGGATGTGGTGCCCAAAGCGAGGGTTTGTATTTTCGAGGCTATCATTTTTAGCTCGCATTCAAACTCGTGTTACATTCATGTTGACACACGAAATTAAATTAATCGCTCCGAGCTTTGTGCGGTGCCGCCTCCGGGCGCGGAGCCGCGCGTCGGGGAAAAGCGAACAATGCGACCGGCAGACTGTCTGTGGCCCCGGCCGCCCTGACCGATTTGAAACGGACCAGTTTTAACGACCAATCAGATTCTGCGCGTGCTATTGTGATTTACAGAGAATAAAATAAAGTAAAACGATCCCTCGAGTCAGGTAGACCCTCGTTAGACAGCCGGAAACTGAAATTACCTAACGAGACAGGTAAAACCGAAACCCCCGGGTTCGATTTCCGCGGGGGTCAAGGTGTACACGTGTCTCATAGGGAGCAGCAAAATCTTCGGCCACCTAGCCGTCTTTTTCATTCAATTTTGAATAGAGAACATTCTTTACACTTTGGGCGAATCGAATCTATCTATATCGAATCACTATCGAAATCTCTCGAATTGGTCCATCAAATTCTGTAAACATTGAGAAGGTAACATGTACGATACGCATTAGCAGCGGGTGTCGGATTAGACAGCGGGTTATTACTATAGAAATCGAAACCGTGTATTGCTAGCGCGTGTGTGATTCCAACGACAGTAAATCAAGAAAGTACCTACCGACGAGCGAGAAGTTTTCTAGTGCGAACCTGGACGATTTAGTAACGTGTATCAGTATATGAGAGACAAGTCATTCAGTAATGATAATTAGTGCGAATTACGAAGATTCTAGAAATATTTACTAAGAATTTAAGAACAGCGCTCTAATTGAATTCATGTTCAAATAGTTTTTAGTAATTCATTTGCCTCCCACAGTCACGATCCCGTGACAATATTATACTTAATAAATACATAGTTAATTTCTCTTGTGTGCGAGCGCTGGTGTCTTGGCTGTCTCGCTGACGACAGTTGCTAACGACAAGAAAGGGGACAAAGAAGAGTCCATCCTCTTATGAAGATCAATGTCTTTAACATGCAAATACTCTTTAACATGCCTTCTCTCCAACCTCCCTGTCACATCACGTCACATCCAATCAACGGAGTCTCGAACCTGCTTGCCTCCATACATGTGTACACTAACAGGGTGTCTGTAAGCCGGCTAGCAGTGGTCCAGAAGCATAAAGGATGACCGAAAATGAAACCTTTTTTAAATGTGTTATATTATAGACGTACCACTATAACTAGGAGTGCGAGGGAGAGCGTCGCTGTCGCGTAACAGAAGTTGTCAGGGTGTAAATTTATTACACAATACATAATGTACAGAATGTCCGGTGACCGGTGTCGTATTAAATACAGAAATTTGGTCGGGCAGCACTAAAGAAACCACGCAGTAATGGCGGCCGTTCTATCTGTCAAACTGTCAGACGGTAATATCGGTCCATTATTCGCTTTTTCAGCTTCGCAAAACTTTAATACTTCATTGGCAATTGTTCTTGCACCATCCCGGACTGTTTAGGATGTTTTGGATATAATAATTGAGTGTATATTGGTAATCAAGATGACACAGCTCGCGCTCAAAGACGAGAATGAACTGAATGACAGGGCGAGGGGTTACCGCCGGGTGCGGCGGGGCGGATTTTAGTTCAAAATTTGCCGCACGCCAAGTTACGTTGGGAAAGCAATATAGGGATACATTTAATCTGTTATCTTGTAGCTGGAACACTCTTCCGTGTTTCGCACTAATCGTTTCACGTACTAGAATATTCCACAAACAGGTAGCGTGTACTCTTTATTAGCGCCGTTTGGTGTATCGCTTGTTTATTCGCGTCCGTTTCTATAGTTAATCGCACAGATTCACAGTTTGCTTGTTTCAACGATTTCGTCAGCTGTCAAAATATGAATGTGTATCAAAGCGATGGCTATAAGATAATTTGGAAAACATTAATAGCCTAGCAGGACTTTATTACTACTTTACTTATTAGTCGAAAATGTTCAAGCAACCATGACCAATCAATAGTTATGAAGTGATCTTTGACGCCAACTGAAGCCCACATTCAGGATGTTAAATACCGCGAAAATAAACACTCAAATAAGAAGACAATTTGTTATATAATATAATGTATATACGGGGTGTAACAGAGCTAGTCCACAATACTTACAGGTGGATTGCTGCCTTGATTGTGAGTTGAAAACGTTCAAGCAACAATGACTGAATATCAATATTTATGAAAGTATGCAATATCAAAGTGTGCTTTTTTTTCAATATTTCAGACATATTTTTTTACAAAACGTTGAACTATCATTACAATAACTTATATCGATTACGAAAAATTCATTCGTTTCAATACAAGTTAAATTAAATGATGAAAACCTTGCAGAAATTCCAATTAGTGTTTTCCAATTGGAATTTAAGGGTTTTTATTATTTTATTTGACTTGTATTAAAGGGAATGAATTTTACATATTCGATATAAGTTACTTTGATGATAGTTCAACTTTTTGCAAAAAATAAATCAGAAATATTGAAAAAAATAATGCCAATTTTGATATTGCATATCTCAATAACTATTGATATTAGATCATGGTTGCTTGAACATTTTCGACTCATAATCAAGGCAGAAATATAGTCCTACGATGTTATTAATGTTTTCCAAATAACTATGTATAAGGTCCTCAATTTCTGGACTCTTCTCGTATGTTTCCGTGGTTTTAGGTGGTTCTAGATTATTCTAAAACGTCCAGATCATTGGGAAATCCTCGACTACGTGCACTTCTTATCGTTTTAGAATCTCGTGATTGAGTGAGTATTTATTTACTTAATCCTAACATTATTCTTCTTCACATCTGTCATTTCCTTCTAGAAGCATCATTGCAATCCTTATGTTCTGTAGATATTGTGCCACGAAATAGCTCAATGAAATTGCTTACCTGAACTAGTCACTTATAACAGTGGTTAACCCTCTGATAAACCCCGAGGCATACGAAGAACCTTCATCTTCTAGTGCATGTCGGAATATCGAACGTTATCAATTATGTTGGCGATCAACATCTTGTTTGCAGCAGATCGGAATAGTTGGATAGTGGATTTTATTTTATTTTATATTATTTTATTTTATTTTATTTTATTTTATTTTATTTTATTTTATTTTATTTTATTTTATTTTATTTGGGAAACATACAGTACAATTTTAATTTTTTTATATAATATCAAAAAAAATATTCGTGAGTATGACCAGTAAAGTTTCCTCGAAGCTGGTAAAAACAAAAAAACTAAATAAAAAACAATGATAAAGAATATGTGATAAATAATAAATATTTCAAAGATTTAAATTATGATAATGCATAAAATGGGAGGGGTGGGGAGAGGGAGGAAATGGGATTCAATTAAAGAAATATCAAATCAATAGTCATAAATGAGATTACGGAGTTTCATTTTAAATAAAAGCAAATTGTCAGTAAAAATATCTAGATTATTTGTAGAATTTAACAGATTGTATTTTGAGGTGGAACGATTTACAAAGCAGTTTTTTAAGTAGTCCTACCAAAGTTTGCGTAAAATAAATTATTTGAACGCGTTGAGTATGTAGGACAACTTAAACCTATTTGCTCTAATAAATAGGGTGAGTCAACCAAGTTATTCAAGATTTTGTAAAGATAACACAGATCTTGTATGCATCTTCGATATGATAGAGGAGGGATTTTATGGTAACACTCGCTTTCTGTGTATGAGTTGAATTCTAAACGGGAACGGAAATTTAAAATATTGAAAATTTTCCTGAAACATTGCTATAGATCTTTAAGTTCTATGTCTTCCAGGATCTTTTCTGCTTGTATACATGCCTTGAATGTTGAAAGATTATCCTTTTTGTATTCTTATTGTTTTGAGGATTAATTATTCGTACCATCACATTGCCATTAATAGTTAACCTACTGAATCCATATTATTTTCAGAAGCCCTCTTTAGATTACTGTCAAGCATCCTAATTTCAAACGTCCGTTTGTCTGTCCATTACTCGCTGGAAATAGTCTGGAATTACAACTACAACGCTGAAGATGAAGAAGACTGGCCGCTCATAAGATAAGTGTGGCACGTCAATCAGCGTGCGGCTCAGGCTACACTTAAGGTCTATTATTATTTATCTGCCATATATTTAGTTTATTTTATTAATTTGTTATTATTACTTCGATTTTAAATTTTTATTATAGGTTCATTGTATCCTGATGAAGGGACCATTGGCCCCGAAACACGTTGGTATTTACAACAAATTAGTGGTGTAAACAAAGTATATTATTGTTAATTATATTAATAATGTCACCACAAAATCGTTTTGAATTTATTAAAGAAAATTTAATTAAATACTAAATCATCTGAAATCTTTTTAAGGAGCAAAGAATTATGCCTATTAATTCTACATTATGTTATAAATTATTAACAAGGTATCTTGGAAATAAGTACAACAAGCAGGTAGAAAAATCGATTGCTAAGTAAATATGGTACTAGATTTTCGTCATACGAAGGACTACCCATACCGAAGGTAACTAATAAATAATAAAAAGGAGATTAAAATATAAAGTACCAAATATATTTAATGAACTTTCACAAAATTTTATAAAAGGCAGTATTAAAAAGGGCCTAAAAGAAAAATTAATCGAAGTACAAATCAATTAGAAAGATTTATACTGATTAAGTGAGGTTTTTAGGTTAACTGTTATTATCTGGGTAATATTTTTGTTAATTTATTATGATCATTAATTTATCTGTTTCCTTTTTCTTTATATACATAAACTTATGTTACTTTGTTATTTTAAAAGCCGATCTCGCGGATTAGCTGTTTTTTGCAAAAAAATGATCTAAATGATCCATTATTTCAATTTAAAAATAGACAAACCTATAGTTTCAAGTTTCTTGATTGTGTATGAATAACCGCGCAAGTATTTTAATTCCATTATCGACCATGTATTACATAAGTAATGACAAACTGCATAACGCTTAACGTTGGAGCGTCGGCGTCGGCCGGCTGACATTTCCTTAGTAAGAAGTTTGCTGTCATGCGTCACATTGTTGACTTGCATTAGCGGTCATTTTCACAATCACGAGCAGCGTGCAATCATGACGTAATCAGTCTAATAATCGACCTGGCTAATTCGTTTCGGCGTACTCTTGTCGCGTACACATTTGTGTTGACATTTAAAGGTATGTGCTCACCACAGCCGACGGCTAACAGCCAGGTGTAGGAAGGCGTAGGCTTCAATTAAAGCGAGCATGGAAAATGGTAATAATTTGACGTCATCATGCGTCACATATTACTCCATATTTAATGAAATATTCTTAGCGTTAAAACAGTGACGTTTTGACCCTTTAGCGACGAATGGGCGGCAGTCGTCGAGCGTTGGCGCTGCCATGTTGAAAACGCAACAAGGAAAATCTGGCCGTCTCGCTAGCGGGCATTTATAGCTAGCAGTTCAAATGATACCACTCAAAAGTATTTGTTATGAGATGGCCATATAGCTATCTCAAAACATATTTTTTATTAACTTTTATTCATGATTTTTGTAACATGCTTCATGTATTTATCTAAGATGATAAAATGATCAACAAAAGCTACCTACCTCAGGACAGGTATTTCCTTATACCTAGCGAAGTAGGCTATGACTGAGAGACTTTGCAACATAGGATAATCATTTAATATTTATATGTATGTTCGAGGGACGTCCAGAAAGTAAGAGTACTGTTGCCTTCTCGGGCTGTGAGATTTTTGTTTTCAAAATAGCAACATTGAACGGTAGTGGGGGTTCTCTTGAATACAACGAGCACTGGCGGAGTTCAGTAGCATGAAAACTGATCTTGTAGTGTCTGTTTGTGTGAAATATATCTAATAGAAATCCTGCCAAGTGTGAGGTGCGAGCTGTCATCCGGTTTCTTCTCGCGGTAGGAAAAACACCTACTGAAATTTTTTCACGGATCTTAACTATTTATGACGAGGATGTTACGAACCGAACTAACGTGTTAAAGTGATATCGTGAGTTTAGTGAAGGCAGAACGAATGTCCATGATGATCAGAGGAGTGGAAGATCTTCTTCTTCGTGAAGAACACCGATTAACAGTGGATGAAATTTTCCGCAACTCTTTAGGTCTCTCTTACACGAGACAATTACAGAAATGCGTTGAAACAACTGACAGAGCAGCACAAATTGAAGCGAGTCGCTAGCGCTCGTGAATTTGGAACTATTGGACTCATTCGGTTGGGACCTTTTGAACCATCCTGCTTAGATACTGCCAGGACTTAGCGCTTTAGATTTTCATCTTTTCACCTCCCTGAAGACACACGTGGATAGAAAAAGTTTTCAACCGAAGAGGAACTAAAACAAGAGGTCCTGAACTGGAAGGAGGAGATGGCGGGAAATTTCTTTAAGAAGCGCATCAAAAAACATGTACCACGGCTCACCAACTATACTATATAATAGCGACTACGTGGAAAAATAACTAACAAATATATTAACATAACCATATTTTATTTTTTTGTAACATACTTAATAGAGAAATCGATTACTCTTACTTTCTGGACATGCCTCGTATTAAGCAAATAAATGTCGTGTATCGATTAAATGCCTAAAACTATAACTAAAATTGAAATTTAAAAAATTGGTTATTATTAGCCTAATGCAAGTTGCAAGTTGCCGTGTTGACCATTGTTTCCAAGAGCGTTGTAGCCGATTTTCACTAAACTCTGATTTATAGCCAACACGCATAAGACTTCCACCAACAACTGCCCAAGAATGCGACAGAAATGCGATGAATGAGTAAAATGCCGCCAAATTATTTCCAACGCAATGTCGGCAGTTCACCTTCACAATGGTCAAGGTTGCACTGATCGCTAGTTCCAGTAGAATTAGAATCAGCAGGATAATCCAAAATTAAATACAAAAAATGTATGCATTGTGTAACAAAAAATTATAAAATAAATTGCTACAAACAACGGTTGCTCTCTAAAATTCTAAACAAAAAACTTAATAAATTAGCCACAAATAAATTTTTATTCAATAATTGTAAAAATAACGATGCTATTAAACAATGGCGTATAACTTTATATATGTATTAACAATTTTTCAATTGAATGCTTGAAAAATCTCTCCCCCCCCATGAAATAAGCTTTCTATACAAAAAAATAATACCTATTAGTAACTTTACGAAAAATTTTAAAGATAAAGATCACAAATTGACTCACTCGGGTGTTAATAAACTAAAATGTAATGATCTCATTTTTTTATTTAAATTAAATTAATTAAATTAAATTATTTACAATATTCATCGCTTTTTTTATTGCGGCACGGAATAGTTCTGCAGTATAGTATAAAAAATTCAAAAAAATAGTTCTACAGTATAAAGTGTAGGTCATAATCATAGGCCATAACCATACTCATCGAAGACTAACCGACGTATTTGAAGCATCATTGCTAAAATCACCGTTAGAGATTCAAATCACCGCCAGGATTTCCATCGTAATTCAAGGCATATCCTAATCGAACAAATGTTTGCGAATTTGATATGTATATTGAACTTCACCAGCATATTTATACATACTACGCGTATGGAAAAACTACGTACCTACGTAAGTAATTAAATATTTGCATAAATTAGATACATGAATCTACGTGAAAAATGTATAACATTTTTTAGATTATTCTTCTTTAGGCAGGTTTAGAGTGAAATTTTTGCACACTAAGTGAAAGGAAACGCGCACATGCAACGGAATATTTTCACATCATGAAGTCACGATCGACTAATCAAAAGCTAAGATGGCGGTTTTCCGAAAGACATTTTAAGCAATAGCCAGATTAGCTTGTTGGTGTAGTGGCAGTGGTCATGACGCTCGCCTAGTGATCTGGTGGTCGGTGGTTTGAGCCCCAATCCGGGACACCACCAAGTTGGCCCTATTTTCATAGCACAAGCTTAGTTTGAAAATAGTAAGAATATTGATGCGACATGTTTCCGCGTTCGCATCTCTATTAAAAAAATAGCAATTCTTAAAAGTAACATCACGTCGTTTGAAAATGGTGTTATGAAAATTGTATGTGCTCCAGGCGCTGTTATAGTTGTTTTTTTCGTATATGATGATGTATTTTTCTCATTACGATTATCGATCATAAGATTGATATCAGATCGGTGATCAGATTCATATTGTGTTATTATAACGATTGAATAATGTGCTTCCTGGTATATTTTATCTTTTTTACACTAGCAAGATTTGTATCTGTAAATGGAGAACTGTCATCGATATAAATTCTAATTTATTACACAACATAGCTGGGCAGAATTACGAAGATCGAGCAGAAAATTTAAATATTTTTTCTTGGATTACCGCCAAGCAAAAACGCTATTACGTATTAAAAATTTGTCAACTTGCCAAAATCTTCGAACTTTTGATACTGAACCCAAGTGCCGTTAGTAAAATTCTTACAGTAATATATTTATATTGGTGTGATATGGCAAGACAGACTTTCGACTCGACAAAATCTTTGAAACACGGATTTTCCCCCTGGAGACATTTCGGCGTCCATAGTCACCGTGTAGTAGTGACGGTATTTTTTTAACCGGCTACACAATAAGCGTTATTTGAGATCTTTTTCTTTTTCTTCTTCTTCTACCACTTATCCTCATGGATCGAGGTCCCTGCGCCGCATAGAGGGTTCCAACTTTACCTATCTTGGGCTTCGCTCTCCACGTCAGCCCAATTTAGTTGCAACCTCTTCGCAGCAGTCCTCCAACTATTTCTCCTGCAAACAGCTTCTGTCAGTCCTGCAACCAGCTCCTCCTAGGACGGCCCCTTGGTCTTTTTCCTTCTGGTCTTGCCTGGATTATCCGCTTTGGCAGTCTTTCTGCCGGTATCCGCAAGACATTTCCTATCCACCGTAACCGTGATTCCTCGATGGACGTCAATAAGGGTTCTGCTTCGAGACATTCTCTTATTTGAATATTTCTGATTCTGTCCCTTCTGGTGACTCCTACTATCCTCGTAGAAATCCCATCTCGGCGGCCTGTAGCCTAGAACGGGTTCTTTCAAGATCCAATGCTCGTGGCCGTACACTAGGATTGGCCTGAAAACTGATTTGTATACTGCTAACTTTGCTCAATGACTGAGCTTCGCTTTTCTAACTACGGGATAACAGAGGGATCAAGCTACCTGGCTTGTGGCTCGTATTCTTCTATCCAATTCACTTTCTTGCTTTCCATCCTGAGATGTTATATGAAATATATATCTATATATATATATATATATATATATATATATATTATTATACCGTTGATCGGTAACTGATGTTTCTCATTTCGACGGGCAATCATCGGTAATAGACAAAACTCATATTTTAGTTACAATCATCGATACCATCAGATACAAATCTCATATCTCAGTTACAATCATCGGTACGATCAGATACAAATCTCAAATAACAGTACCATGGGTAACCGTTTAAAATAGCGGTTTGACCGTCACCACGTTGTGTACATATTCGCGTATTTGACTTATATTAAAGCGAAAGAATTTTAAATAATCCACTAGCTATTATAACCCGTCAACAATGACGGAATTTTTATTTTTGAATTTCAACTTAATATTAAGTAATTGTAAATTATTTGTTATATATTAACTAACCGCAAGCCCAATTATGTGAAAAATCACGGGAGATAATTATAATTGGTAAAATAAGCGCTTTTTGACGTATCACACTCGGGCGCCCGGGCCACATTAGCGGCCTGTCATCAGTTCTTCAGTTTTGTTGTTGTAATTACAGCCTAATACCAGTAAGTTACGGACTAGAGGTGCGTCGTTCGCGAACGAACCGGCTCAGTGAACCGGATCGTTTCGTTGAACCGGATCTTTATCAGCTCAACGCTCAATCAGATCAATCAGCTCATCATAGTCAGAAGAGGAAAAAAGTTTTTGGCGACCAAAAAAAAAAGGTCGCCGGAAAAAACATTCCCGAAAATCGATATATTTTTTTTGTTCGTCGATTTTTTTTGGTCCCCAAAATCGATATATTTTTTCCGGCGACCTTTTTTTTTTGGTCATCGATATATAGATATATCTCAGATTCAGATCAGCTCAGCTCAGATTCAGATCAGCTCAACTTAGGTTCAGATCAAACTGAGCCGGTTCACCGAACCGGTTCAATTTGAACGATTGAGCTGATGAGCCGGATCACCTACCACTATTACGGACAGGCGGACATTCGAAATTAAGATAATTGATTAGTCAAAACAAAAAAATGTATTGGGAAATAAAACTAAAATGTAAACTTTTACGCGCACTATTTGAAATCATGATGAGCTCTATACTCTGTTTAAGAAGCTAAACGTCACCAAATTCATAAAACTGGGAAGACTTCGGTGGCTGGGTCATGCGGAGGAATAACAGAGCATCAAGCACCAAAGTCCTTGCTGAACTCAAGGCGATAGGGCGAAGGAGCTTAGGAAGGCCAAAATTAAGATGGAGCTACAACGTCCTCAAAGACATCTCTGCCTTGGAGCTTCTGAACTGGAAAGAGCTGGCACTAAACAGATGAGTGTAGGAAGACTCTTGAGGAAGCCAAGACCCACCAGGGGTTGTAGAGCCAAAAGTGATTTGAAATCATACTACTTCCGAAAATGGAATTGTTAAATTGTTATAAATTCTTGAAAGTCACATACAGATTATTATTATTGTATATAAGTTACTGTAGATATTATATATATGACAACTAAATTATTATTATTGTATATACGTTACTGTAATCATAATCCAACTTAAAAAAAATAATGTCAGAAGTATTGAAAAAAATGCAAACTTTGAAGTCCCTTACTTATCTCCGTAACTGTCGACAATTCGCCCAAAATGTAAAGAATACTTTCTATTCAAAATTTAATCAAGACGACTTACCCAAAATTTTTGCTACTAGCTATATGGTCTTAGCGTAAAACGGTCATTACAGAAAAAGAAATCAGTTCAAATCATTGCATATTTTACGCATCTTTGCATAAAAGCCGACCAAAAAAAAATTCCACATCAATAATTTATACCTATTATGTTTTTATACTGACTTATGTAGGTACGTTGTATACCTATTACCTGATTGCCTATCTCTACATCGTATGCCCGACAACCTGGTGTAGTCATGACCGCCAACAAAATTTATTTCTAACTCACCAGTTAGTTTCCTCCGGTGACATCGTTCTGCCAGCGAGGTATCGGTCTTCCAGATAACTCTTTACTAAACTGGGTTACTTATTTGCCGGTTCCTGGTCTACAATGTGCTGCACATGACCTAATCAGCGTAATCTATAAACTTTGATTGACCGAACCGCGCTGACCCCGTCATAATGTCTTCGTACCAAGTACCAACATCGTTAATAGGGCAAAATAGTCAACGTTAAATTTTATTTTTAAAATGTTAAAAAAAAAATACTTGTGGTGGTCTAGGGCTGTCGCGACTCTAACCGCACGCATCGAACGATATCCGCCAATCAGGCACTCGATGCGGCTAACCCAGTCCCGTACAACCATTCTTTTTCCGGCTACCGTAGCAATAGCAAGTGATATTTCTGTATTCAACACCGCATCTGTAAATTGTTGCCAATAAATATTTATAAAATAAATAAACCACAGTTAATCATGAGCATCATTTGCGCCCTGCATCCACTCATCTTGTCTCTGCTGAATCATCTCGCACATGCGACGCGACACTAACGCTATACACGTCACATGCTGACATGAGAATGTGCCTCTGGAAGAGTGGGTATCATCTCCCAAATACTTTAAATAGGTAAAGTATAAATCATACAGTAACAAGACTTGAATAGCTTGTTGATTTAGTGGGTAAGAAGTTCACCTATTTACCTAGCTAGCGGTCGGGGATTCATGTCTCGCTCTAGGAGACCACAAAGTAAGTCCATTATTCATAACACATGTGTTTTGCTTTGTTTTAATATAGTAACACGTATTGTGTACGTTATCTCTATTTTGATAAATGGTTTTAATTAGCTTCACTTGTCTGTCTCTCAGGGATGAGAACAAATCTTATAATCATAATATGACCCACTTCTTGACGATCGCTTTGAAATTTGGCAAAGAGATGTATTCCAGATGACAATACAATAATCATTCATTAGTTTTAGAAAATCAGTTTAATTATTCAAAAAACATTAAATTATAATTCTGATTATATTAGCGTAATATATGCGTATCTCAATCAATAATATCATAAGCATGTAGAACTTTTCTCGATCGATTGTCTGTCTTTTAATGTATCATTCTTTATTCTGTGATCTCTCTGTAATGTGGCTATCAAACAGTTTTTATAACATAATATTTGAATTAATATACAAGTAGTGAATTCATTCCTATACTACTATATAATAATTAGTGTTAAGAGATAACTAGGATCGTAAAAAAGCATACCACAAATGTAAGTTGATACGTATTATTTGTCGGGACATATTGTTAGATAATAAAACAACGTGTCATAAATGTAGGCAAATCTCTTTAAATAAAATTCTTTATCTTATAATTATAATGACATTGAAATTTCCTTATTTAGCAAAATAAGTATAAAACTAATACATAACGAAAATTAAAGGAATTTTGCAATGCTTTTTTAAATATTTTAATGGAACAGGATAATATGACAATGAAAATAGGATTGGTTTAAAATCATATTTCGTTTATGCCTTCCTATGCGGCTATAACCGCGCGTACAGGTTTTCTCGTAGCTAGTAGCAAAAACTTTACAGGTAGATACCTGATTGAAAAAAGTCGAAAATGTCCAAGCAACCATTAATTAATATCAATAGTTATAGGAGATAAATGCAATATCAAAATTTGCATTTTTTTTTAATATTTCTGACTTATTTTTCGCAAAAAGTTGAACTATCTATTTAAAGTTGAAAAATTCATTCGCTCTAATACAAGTTGAATCAAATGATAAAAACCTTAAAAAAAAGGGATTTTTACGTGCATATTTTATCATTTTATTAGAGTTGTTTTGAAGCGAATTAATTTTTCGTAACCGATATTAGTATTGAAAAAAACAGAAATATTGAAAAAAATGCAAACTATTGATCATGGTTGCTTGAAAATTTTCGATCATTATCAAAGCAGAAATCCACCTGTAAAGTGTAAAGTTTACTACTCACTATGAGACACCCATATTCTTCTCCGTATACCCTGTAGAAATGAGATTTGTTTTTTTGGATTTCCACGTTTATCTACCTTCTAAATGGGAATAAAATCCTTTGGGTGGCCAGGCTATCCCAAAACTTTTAACTTTTTTTACAATTTTATATATGTATACAAATGATGATTATATATATACAAAGGTTTTCTGTCATTATTTTTGTTTAGTAGCAAGTCTAAAAATATATTCTACATTGTTTGGAAACCATCAATTTGCTTGAGATAACAGTTTCGTTTCCAAGACTTTAATATATTAATTTCGACAAAATCTATCTAATTCCAGCAGCCAGTAACCGAATTTTTTTTTGTAATTACGCTGAGTATCGTACTTTTTATAATGACTTTAATTATACATTTTTTTTGTAGTCAAGTTAAAACGATTGTTTTTTCTGAGAAATATTTTTGTCTGCACATGCAAAACAATCCATGATTTTGTCCTTGGACGTCACTTGAGTGAAGTGTTGTGCTATTACGGCGTTACTTGTTGATTTTTGTATAGAAAAGTGTTAAGTACCTACCCACCTATGATGTCAAAAAAAAGCTTTCGCGTTCCGTACACGTCGCGTTCGGCACTCAATAAATATTTCCCGGTAGCATAAAGTGGTATGTATATAGGTACTTAATCATTTATGGCAAAAAATAGGCAATTATAATTACGGAAAAAATTACTGCAGTAAATGTCTTATCGTTTCACGAGTTTTGACATTATTAGAATTTGTCATTTTGTTACATAAAATTATTAATAACACTTTAACATTAAATTACAATTTTATAAGTCAGCTTGTTCATTCACCACTCATCAAAAATGCGACTACCCATTTGTGATATTAAAATATATTACAGTATTTTCTTTTATACGAAAAAAAATACAATTCAGATTTAAGGTTTAGATTTATATTAGGTTCTTACGGAAATAAAGGACTTTCAATTATACATAACTCAAGAGCAAGCTATCAGCTATATTAATCAAAGTAAAAGCCATTTTATTATATGCCAACGAATCACAAACTTATTTATGATAGTAGAATAAAACTCGGGCGAATTGGAATCCAAAAATTCATCAAATGCATCTTCTGCTGCTCCTCTGTTATTGATGTTTTAATTTAATGTTAATTAATTAATGGTTATTACAGTGCTTGAATTGGTGAATTTTGTCGCTAAGCAAGATGATTTTTTCTCGATCGTTATTTATTCTGCCCCATTAGGTAAGTTAAAGGGCAGTAAATCCATACTTTTTGAACAATTTTTTTTTACGTTTTTGGATACTTGAGTTCATATTTAACCTTTCTAATAAGCTTGTTTGCCGTATTTCCATCAAAATATTAAAATATAAGCATTTTTATTTTCAGTATATCCATCTGGGGTATGCAAAATATAGCTTATTTGTAATTTTAAGGTTTAAACTACATAAAAATTAAAAATAATTCGAATAACAATAGACTAAGCGAAAAAATAAATTAATATTCATTTGAATGAAAGAAATTGCTCCCTTCACATTTCTTTGATTTACTTAGTAATTTATTTAATGGAGATACTACATTTTAGCTGAGTGGGGCAGTATTGCCCACAAAATTTTCCATTCGATGTTTTCAATAGTAGAATCCTCGATCCTCTTCATATTTAAGAAGTCTCCATTCGGAAGCTGTTCGAACCATGCTTGTCGTTCAGAAGTGGTTCCTTCGCCCCATACAACGTTAGGTTTGCGTGTTGTTTTAGATGCCTAAAAAGGATTACAGTTCTGTAAAAAAATTACATTTCATTTTTCTTTTTTACCTCATGCAAATTAAATGCTTGAGTCGATAAATAAATAGAGTACACTTCCAACTATCAAAAAAAAAAAAAAAAAAATTATTATTCAAAAATATTCACCAATGCAATGTGTGCACAAACCAAAGCGATCTGTAGCTGCATCGAACCAATGTATCTTCCACTTAGGCATGGAGATATTTTCATTTTAACTCAGTCATCTGTCCATTATTACCCAAACCTTATATTATAATTTAACGCAAATAATTGGCTTTAACAATAATTGCCCGTTTAAAATGTTTGGGTAAAATACTTCTACCTTAACCCTTCACAAGTATTAATTTTTTAAGTCAAAGAAATAAAACTGTGGGAATTAGGATACCCCGAAAATATATTATAATTCTATTGTTTAAAAAACATTATAATAATTTTCCATTTGCCTTAAAAATAATATATCTAATTCGCTATCATATTTTGTACATGTGGATATACCTGAATATATTTATATATATTATATATAGTATATGAGTATGGTGCAGCTTAGTTCCTGTACCAAAGATGTATTCAAAACATTATAAAAAATATCTGAAAACTTGGCTTATTTTAAATTTTACGAAACATCGATAGAAAATATATTGCCATGCTCTTAACTCGTGAATTTTAAAACATTAAAATTAAAATTAAATACTTAAACTACCTTAATTACTTTAAATTTTAGGTATTAAGATTAAGCAGGATAAAGTACTGGATGTATCATGGAGTTAAATTTTTAATGCTCTTCCAGAAAAATTAAAAATGGAAGTGTATTATTCAAGATTTAAATCAAAATTAAGAACTCATTTGATAAAATCAACAGCAGTAAGACCGGTTGCGCCATCTGAAGTAAATTTTACTCGAGTAAAATTAACCCGAGTAACTTTTTTTACCATCCGCCGAGAAGATACTTAATTTCAGGTTACTGAGACGTCCTTTTTAGCACTGTTATACCAATAGTAAGGCTAATAGGGTGCCAAGCGGAATAAACCTCAAATACCGCACATGTCTATGGAATTTGATTTATTTCAGTTTTTTACTATTGGAAATACATACTTTTTGCGGATCAAAACCAGTTAAAAACAAACGTCAAACCATCGCTAAAACAACGCGAAATTATAAGATTGATTGTAATGTTTACAAATTTCAATACGACAATGACAGCGACAAAATTCAAATGACAAGTACCTACCTATATGAACAAATGTCACATTTTCAAATCAGCAACAGAGAGGACGGCCATTTTTTTTACCAACGATTTTAACTTTACCCACCGATATAGGAGAGAAAAAAAATGTTACTCTTGTATGTACTTCGGCGAGTAAAATATTTTTTACCGTAGATGGAACAACCCATTTTAGTAAAAAAAGTTACTCGGGTAACTTTTTTACCTTTACTTTTACCTTTACTACAGGTGGCGCAACCGGACCTATATGTGATGTACACAATATGTGAATGCGTAGTAATAATAGTTATCCCGTTTTAAGGTTGCCAGTCTTATTCAAAATGGATTGTTAGTATTGTATATGATACAGTTCTGCCATATGTAATACAATATCAATGTAACATAGTGGCAATGCCCCCAATGTAAACAAGAGAAATGGTTTCTCATCTAAATTGGGTGCATGTTGATGTCCATAATCGTTTGTAATTAGTAATATTTGAAGTGTAATGCTACGAACTGTGTTCAATATTAAACAAATAAATCAAGGAATTAAATAATTACCCATCAAATCCCATCGAATAGAACGTTCCCCTCATTTTTCTTCATTTGATTAGTAAGATGTATGTTTATTATTCAATTCACTGTGAAATTAGTGTGTGATCTCTTTCTGGTGGTGTTTATTATCGCATGGTGTTTATTATGGCTTTCTGATTTAGGTTATTACCGCTTTATGATCATTTTCTGGTGGTTTTTATTATCAAATGGTGTTTACTATCGCATTTGATATCCAACATAACAGTTTTATATGGCATAAATTATTTTCAATAAGATTCGCTTTACATAATTGGTTTTCCGCACAGACCGCCATAATATGTAGAAAATTACTATGAACTTGTATTTTTTTAAACAATTATGAAACTATTGAACTAATAAACCCTTAAAAGTATAATATCC
Source organism: Agrypnia vestita (assembly GCA_016648135.1). Classification (NCBI taxonomy): domain Eukaryota; kingdom Metazoa; phylum Arthropoda; class Insecta; order Trichoptera; family Phryganeidae; genus Agrypnia; species Agrypnia vestita. The sequence goes on along the minus strand of JADDOH010024723.1, from coordinate 189,609 downwards.
TATTAAATAAGTCGCGCTTTATTACAACACACGTTTTTACTTAACTCTATGTTCACTAGGGAATTTAATTATGCAGGAATAAATATAATACTTCAACTGCAAAATAAATGTGTATTAAATATACGCTAGGGGGACATTTTTCAACTGTGACGATGGTTTAGTTCATCTCTGTACAAATTTTTACTGTGAGGTTTTCCACTAATTATTTCTAAGCTCAAATGTGTTTTACACGATTAGTTGAAATATCATTTTTATATTGAACGTATTTTAAGACATATTACAATTATAATTGACCCGGTAGACGACCAATTTTGAGCGTAGCTACTGTAGGGTTGAATGATAAAAATATAATCCTTCATTTGCATAAAATAATCACAAAAAACGTTAAAACTGTCAAAGCGTGATTTTTACAGTTTTCTTGTCGAATTAAAAACATATCACAATAAATTAAACCGTGTAATTTACGACGCCGGGTTACCACCGACTGGTTATTCAACCATTCTGCATATCTTCGTGACTCCTCACACCCCACCGGTTGCTGGACCCGAAGGAGGTGTTAATCGCTCTAAAACCTTTTTTTACCCTTAGAAGCTTTGTAATGGCACGCTAAGAAAGCAAAAACCAGTATAAGAATCATCCGAGGTAGAAAATAATACGAATTAATATTGAAGTGGTCTCTACGCGAATTTTTCTGAATAAAATTAAAAATATTTTCTTAATAAAATTTAAAATCAAATTAGAAATATGGTATATAATGAAAACGCATTTTATTGTTGTTTTGCAATTTTACAGCATATTTCTTTGACAGTAATCAAATATGTTTTCGGTTGTCAATTTGTTTTTATAATAACGAATTTTTTTTTAAAGTCAACACTGGAAAAACTATATAATTTGAGCATTTTAAACTAGTGCTTCGTTAGGCAGTCTTTTTTAGCATAATTATATGAACTAACTGGCTTTAATTTAGACTTTTATTATAGCATACTTACATGAATTTCGTTTTTCATCACATTTCATCGAAATTTACTGAAAAAAATATGTTTGCGTAAAAGAAACAAGTCGAAATGAAGTCATTTAATTATATGTGGGATTTAAAAGCAAAGGCTGCAATACCCATAACAATTAATGAAATCATCTAGGATTATTAATTTGTAATTTACTGAATTCGCGGTTATTTTGAAAAAAAAAAAAAAAATTTATAGGAAACGTGATTTTGGAAGGGATAAATATGTAAAATCTCCTTTATTTAAATTAGTAATCTTCGGTGGCAGCACTGAGAACATTTTAATTTTTTTTGTTGATATTGCTGCCTTTGCTTTTATACCCCACATATATCTAAATTTATATTTCGAAAAATTTAAAATTGAAGGAATAAACCATGTGGTGTTTTATGTTATTTTTTTACACATAAATTTAAATTTGAAAGCACCGTAGCTGATATTCAAGCTCATATAGACGTACCAGTATAAATTGGCGTGCGAGGGAGGGCGTCTATTATATTATCTTATCTATGAGGGCGTCCCTGTCGCGTAACAGAAGTTGCCAGGGTGTAAATTTGTTACACAATAAATAATGTACAGAATGTCCGGTAACCGGTGTCGAAGCCTTTAATAGAAATTTGGTCGGGCAACACTAAAGAAACGATCCAGTAATGGCGGCCGCTCTATCTTGTACCTATCAAACGGTCCATTATTTGCTTTTTCAGCTTCGCAAAACTTTAATACTTCATTGGCAATTGTTCTTGCACCATCCCGGACTGTTTTGGATGTTTTGGACATAATAATTCAGTGCATATTGGTAATCAAGATGTCACAGCTCCCGAGCAAATACGAAATTGAACTGAATGACAGGGCGAGGAGTTACCGCCGGGTGCGGGCGGGGCGGGTTTTAGTTCCAAAGTCGCCGCACGCCAATTTACGTTGGGCAAGCAATAATAGTGGCTTTAATAAGCTGTGCAAATTTCACGTTGTAAGAGCGCACCGATCGACAGTTTTTTCTGCTTCATACAAACGAATTTTCGTCTTGATAATTTAGATATCATGCTTCTTTTAAATTATAATATCTCTGACTGAATGAATATATTTGAATGCTCATAATGTGGGTTAAAAGTCAACCGGGTCACCATTCGATGACGCTACGTTTACGAGACGGTAGTTAATAGAAAGGGCCGAGAAGAATGTGAAGCGTGTATGACAGTGCTTTAAATATTCGTTTCTTAACACCACACAAAAGAGTCATACAGTTAATTCAAACCCGAAAAAAATGACCTCATTATTATTCAAGTCATCAGCAAAATGCATCAGGGGTACTGTGTGACAACATCAGTAGTGACTACAAATTTATTTTAATACACGCAATCGTACAAATCTAGAATTACAATTCCATTATCCGAAATGGTACAGAAAAAATTTACAAGGATAATTCGCGAAAAAAAAAGAAAAGAATTTAAAGTAAACTATGAAATGTAATCGAACATATATCGCACACGGACTGCAGGACTATCACATTTCAAAAATATGCATTATGAGTCTGAGATAATGGGGTTAAAGGTTTTTGTTCTCATAATTCAAATATTTAACATTAAAAATGATATTTTTGCCCATCAATATGACAAAATATCATTATTTATTTTATATTTATTAAAAAAAAAAACAATCAAATTTTATAAGGGATATTCTTGCACTAAATTAAAAGAAAAATGCATCACTTTTCATTGTAAAACAATAATGGAAAGTCACACAAAGATTCTCGATACGTAGTAGAACTAACGATGTACAAAAAGATGACATTCTTATCTGAAAAACGGTTTTTTGGAATGGTAGTCAGCATAGTCTTTTACTCGCAATTTTTTTTCATATTTATGTTAATACCTTCGCAAGGTATTTGCTACATCCCAATTTTTTATAAAATACGTATTTTTGTTTTAGAATTAAGTAGAATTCTACCAATACATATTATTATTCGAGTAAAACGATTTTTTTTAAATTCGAATGAAAAATTGCTTCCCCATTTCGCGACCCTCCAAACATCTGAATAGATTGAAAAAATTCTGTATTTAAGTTACTTACCTACTAATTATACCTGATGATGAGAAGGATTGCTTCTTTCAAAATTATAGTAGTGATAAATAACACATATAAATAGTAATGCAAAGTTTAATTAAAAATATATATTTTATGTTCAATGACATCATTAAGTGACCGATTTTGAATTAATGAATTTTAAATATTTTATACCCTCGGTTAATTCACAACCAATTTAATACTACTATGGAAAATCGAAACTATAGCTAGACCGCATTCAAAAGAATGTGCGCAAAAAATATGTGTGTTGTTACGACGCAAAAAATGAACACAAAATTAGTTTTTCTAGTAAGTAAGTAACCTTTCTCAAACTAAAAAAATATGCATTTATTTGAAATATCATATTGAGGCTTGTAATACGGGCTTGCCAGGCAACCTTCCCCCGCTTTCTTCTTACCGGACAAAGTTAGGGAATGGTCTTTTGATTATGGTCGACCTATAGTATTTAAATTCATCACGGTCACATAAGCAGCAATTTTTTCTGTGGACAATACTTTCTATTCTTCATGTTTGCGTGCTTTCGCGTACCGAGGAGAAAATATGCAAAACACCGCGCAGGAACACAGTCTCGGGTTTAACACGGAACAGGGCAACAGATCGTTAAATTTAATCATGTTGACTTTTAAAATAAGGATAAATAGTTAATAACACGGTGATACGAGACGCGGACCATCCACTGTCAGGCGCAACAGTTTCAACCGCCGCAGATATGCGGAACACGTTTCACACGCTCCAGTAATGGCCGGGCAGAGCTAAATCATACCCCTGGAACGACTGGTTTACTCGATTCGGAAGAAATGCGATCATGTGGAAGCGGTTTTGCAAAATTTTCCCGGTATCCGCATTTAACACAATTATCAATTATGGTGCATTTGCGAACGTGTTTCGTATGGAAGCAGCGCGGAGATAATTGTATGTGCCTCTTGAAAGAGTTAACAGTAACGACAATGTCAATCAGAAATGATTACACCTCGTAATGTATTGTTAAAAAAAATTCTTAGGGATCCTATTGAAGCAAACCTTAGATTCAATTACGAGAGGCAGTAAAATGGTAAATAGAAATATACCAACTTACAACACAACTTTTGGCCGAAGAAGCTATATCTATTTTGCAACAAAACTCTACAACATCCTTCCTCCAACCTTCAAAAATATTGAAAAGATTGAAGAGTTCAAAAAAATAAATAAAAGCATGGCTAAAACAAGTCGATGCAGATAAATTAGAAGGAGTATTGAAAACTACGCAGTAATTTAAAAATAGAAAATAAATAAGTATAAACTAGTCCGCCTCAGCACAGGAACCCCTAGTGAGGAGGACTAAGAACAATAATATCAACAATATCATTATACATATATAGTATTATATTAAACGTGTACAAATTGTATCTAAATAGAACTTAATTAAAAAAATAATAAAAAACAGATTTTACGCTTGCCTCAGTAGACTCAAGGAACGTTACATACAACACAAGGGTTGTAGAACAGGGTTGTAGAACCGACCATCCACTACCAGAAGACTAAGTTTAGTGAACGCATTTGCGGTGGCAGTCCCAAAGGCGTGGATCTCTCTTTCCTCCGTAATACGGAACAGTGCATAGAAACAGTGTTTAAAAAAAGACTCAAAACGCATCATTTTGTAAAATCCTTTCCATTAAATTAAAACTAGTGTAGGACTAAACAACGTTAGTGTAAAGCGCCCTTGAGGTGATTTTTTTTACGAAAATGGCGCTATAGAAATTATCAATTTTTATAATTTATTATAGTCTAGTGGGCATGACACTGGCTTCTCACACCGAGGGTTTCTGGTGCGATTCCTGGTGAGCTTGGACGTTTTTGAGGCGTGTTTAGCTACAGTCATTGTGTTTTCGTGGCTGTTGTGGTGTTATACCATTAATAAAAAATAATAATGTCAGAAAAGAATCTTACAACTATCTCTGAAACTACATGCACAGATGTAAAAGAAGAACAATTTACTCTGAAATCTATGTGAATTAGAAAACATCCCAATTATAATAATTTCGTTGTCTGTCTATCCATCCGTCTGTTTTTCTGTCTGTAACTTCGTGTGGCGTACTTTCGTTAGAATCCCGGCTAAAGAAATTAAACGGCCGGAGATGGGTCTTGAACCCCGGGCCAGCAAACCCGAAGACGGCAACGATAGCGATGTTGCCACCACCGCATGTGCGTGACCCATCAAAAATGCAGTACATATAGGAATTAGCAAAGACACGAATATATAAAGGCATTCGTACCTATAAAAAATATTATATGCAGCACAATATATTTTATTTCGGTACACTGGCTTTATAAACATTTTTTCCGAAACCAGTGACATCTCCAATATGGTGTAGTGGCTAGGATACCTGGCTCTCACCCAGGAGGCTGGTTTGGTTTGGTACCGGATCATATTTTTCTCATTATATGTTTGATTTAATTTTGATGTCTATTTTATTTATAATATTAATTATTTAATTATGCTGTCGCTAGAGTGATATTGTCATCAAACAACGCCAAGGTTTGAAATAGTACCATTAACTGCCGGCAGGGGAAATATAAAAAAAATGTTCAAATATTTTGATAAGTTGTTATTACTATTTCATAGGTGTCGGCTATAAATAAGTATAAGTAATTACTTATTCTTTAGGAACCAGCATGTAAAAGTACCGTCCTTTTTGACGGATTACAGCTACATCGACCTAAAATAAAATTATAAGATTTTTTATGTAAGGCAACATTAACGTCAACATAAAATGCGCGTTACATGAGTCTCATAGATATACATATATATCATACCACCCCTGCTTAGAATACGTTTTTTCCTAAATATTTCTTCTTCATTGGTGTCTAAAAAGATACGTGACAGCATTCATATATTTAAAGGGGTATAACAGCGCTAGTCCATAATATATTACAGGTGATTCCTACATAAATTATGAGTCGAAAACGTTCCAACAACATTAAATGTTTTAAACAAATTTTTATTAATCAATTAGAAAAGACATTCAGAAAAATAAAATAAACGAAAAAATATTTTAACTGCTACCGGGATTCGAACCAACGGACCTCCACTCTATCCGGGGATGGCGCGATATCCAATTTCGCCACGGCATTAACGAAAAATTTTCGACCTTATATTATGTAGTCTCTTTTTAATTGATTAAAAAAAAATATTCGATTTTTAAAGTAATCCGCTTTTTATAATTGATTAATAAAAAAATGTTTAATACACGGAACTTTGTTCTGAAATTGCAATTTCACAATAATAATGTGTTTTCTTTAATATTAAATGTTTTAATTAAATAATAAAATAAAAAAATCCATTTTATCGGGTGTTTATCTAAGTACTGTCCGTTATTTTTCAAAATTTAAAGTACGCGCCAAAAGTAAAGTAAATTATTAAAGATTAAGTACCTACATAAAGATTACACTTGATATGTTATGTTATGTTAAATTTATTATTTTATTTAATTACTAGCTTTAACCCGTACACAATAGGGGGCTTTTTATATTTGAATTTCAACTTTACTATTTATTAATAATTATTAGTTTTATAGTAATTAGTCAAAACCAAAAATTGGAAAATTAATGTTAAAGGGAAACTTTTAACATTAATTTCCCAATTTATACTCAATGTGTACTTACTGTTTGAAATCATAGGTACCTACTAATTTTGAAAGCGGAAAAAATGTTTACATTTTATTTTATTAATAATAATGACCCTTAAATAGATCAGCTATCATACTGATCATGATTTTGGAAATGGAATTAAAATTATTATAAATTTCATGAAGTTACGGACGGACAGACAACGTTATTATTATTTTTATTTATTTACAAAGATTATTTTATAAATAAATCTCACCCCTTAAACTGTACAAGTAATAGACATGTAGAACAAAGGGGTAAATAAAGATACCAACTTTAAGAACCACCATGGCACAACATCACTATACATACTTGAGAGTTAAATTTAATGGTATAATGTATAAAACATTGTTGTCGCAAAACAAATTTCAAGAAAGAAACATTCCAAAATACAACGATGTATTGTAACCTGATTGTAATATTGCCTACATGTCTCAAATGGTTTCTGCATAGTAAAAATTACTACTTCTAAATGGTTTCTACTTTTGTACTTTAATTTGACTTGAAAATGCTCCTCCCATATGCTCGAGTTTTTGGCTTTTATTATGGGGAGTATAATGTCTTTAACATGTCATAACATAGAATTAATTTATTATAATAAACATTATTATGTATCTACTATATAAATAAATATAATAACTAATTAAAAAATAAAAATTATTGTTGGATAGGCATTCAAAATGAAATGTCGAGTAGACAGAAGTGAGCACTTTCGATACCTCTCTCTGCTCGAATGATGAAAAATTCAAGTCAAGACCGAATGGTTTTGATCGCAGAGGCATCGAAAAACTTGTAGAACGTTAAATAATTAAATAGAATACTTTATTGACTAATTTCTTACCATCGTCATTTGGAAAAAACGGACATAATTTATATTAACAGCAATAGATTGATTTCGCAATATTTTTTTGTTGCGACTAATTAATGTATACCTACTTAACAAATTAATGTAAAGCTGAAATTCAAACATCAAAGATCCCGTCATTTTTGGCTGGTAATAGCTAATTTATAAATAACTAGCTTTAACCCGTAAAAAAGGCGGTGCTTTTACATCTCGTTTCCTAAAGAATAAGTATTTATTTATTTATATATAAAAAAAGGAATTTTAATATAAAGAAGAAGAAAAAAGTAACGAAGTTACGACGGATGGGCAGACGGACAGACAGCGAAATTATTATAATTGGGATTGTAGAATACCTTTTAACTCTTTAGTCTTAGTAATTTTCATTTTTTAACTGCTTTTTCCATATTAGCTTAATTTTATTTAAGGGTCAGTGTACAGCATTTTTTTGAAGTGTTAATGGGGTGCTATGGCGAAACCTGCCCCCGGCGCCTAAATTACTTAAGTGACTACAGACACGCCACTGAACTCTGTTACTCCAACCAGAATGAAACTGAAGTAAAGTGATTTTTTATTTTGCCACGCTTATACAGGATGTCTCATAGCTCGTAGCAAAAACTTTACCGTTGGATTCCTGCCTAAATAATGAGTGATATTGCATATCTCCATAGTTATGGAGGTATGCAATATCAAAGTTTGCATTTTTTTCTCAATATTTCCGACTTATTTTTTTGCAAAAAGTTGAATCATCACAGTAACTTATACTGATAATGAAACATTTATTCGCTTTAATAAAAGTCGAATAAAATGATAAAAATAAAAACCTTGCAGAAATTGAAAATATAATTTTTTAATTATTTTTTTTAAAATGCAAACTTTGATATTGGTCATGGTTGCTTGAAAATTTTCGACTCATTATCAAGGGAGGAATCCACCTGTAAAGTTTTTGCTACTTGCTATGAGACACCCTGTATAATATGATTTCGTACATAAATGTACTATGTATATTATATATTAGTTACATGTCTGTCGCTCTAACGACACACAGAGTGAGCACAAAACCCGCTCATATCAATTACACTTAGCTTTGGACTAAAAATATGCGCTGTTACTTTTGCGTCTTACTTTGGTTTTTTTCGTTCGCAACACCCGGTCCGACGGGTCGGAGTATTTATAGATGGAAGAGACGGTCGCGTGGTAAAAAAAAATGTCTTTAAAGATGACACATGCGTCTTGCCATCCGTATTCAGAAATAAGTGCGGTAGTTGTTTATTATACAGAATGATGATTGTTTTTATTGCGTCGCGCGCTCCGTAGAAAAGTGTCGTAAGTCAAAAAAAAATACCGGAGAACCGAGAATTTTAGTAACCAAACATTACAAAAATTGTCACACTGGTCACTACTAGATAACTTAGAACGTGCACAAGCCGCGCAAGTCACTTCTGCATGGAGTTTTTTGAGAGGTAAAAAATATAAAATGAAATAAAACACATAAAAATCGTGGTGTTGGCCATGGCTTTATTGGAAGTATTATTTTATGCCATTAGGATTTTAATTTAATGTGTTTTTTTAAGAGTTTTAATTTTCGAATTGGCAACACTTTTTCAGCGACCGTCAATTTGACAGCTGATAGATGATGTGTGCTCAGTTTGGCGAATTTCACCATGAATAGACTTACGCTAGATGAACGATTGCAAATTTATTTTGAAAATCATGGTATTATAATCATATTTAAACACTCATGTCAAAAATTATCTTTCCAATAAAGAAAATACCATGACCGTTAACACGATTTTTACGTGTTTTATCTCATTTTCATTTTTATAACTCTAAAAAAAACCCAATACATAGATACCTAAATATTATATGTGAGGTACGAAAGGCAGCAATAAGAAAAAATGTTCTGAATACAGTCAGCGAAGATTAAGTACTAATTTTATATGTGCGGAATTCTAGACTTTATGTGTCATCATGTTTTTTATACATTTATACATAAATTTCCTTTAAAATCTGGAATTCAACACATTTAATAATCCTCGATGAGTGCATTCAAATTTTGGATATTGCTGCCTTTGTTTTTATACCCCACATATAGACTCATTGTTAAACACCCCTGTACTAAAATTATATAAATACCCTAGCTTAAGCTGCTGAAAATGACCTTGGTAAGCTGAAACCGGTGCTGTCAAAAACAATAAATGGTGGAAAAGGGTAGCTTTAATGTTGCGGCCGATCTCCAACTCGATGGATGATTGGCCAGATTAATGCAAGTACTGCTGCTGGCTCTCCTATTGGAAAAGCTATCACAAAAAAGGGGTTGCCACAAAAAGTAAAAGATTTTTCGATTCGATTTTTTAATTGCTAGTGTCTTTCTCAGCAGATAAACCAGCGCACAAAATGCACAATCATCACTCAAAATTCAAGACTTCAGGTAAAATGTCAGTAAACCCAAATAAAGCATCCATAATATAACTTATCTTAAAAATAATTTTTATCTCGCTTGCTACCTTTCAACGGATTTAGGCTGTTTTAGTAGTCAATATAGTCCTGTACACAATGCTCATCTGTGCGCGCATGTGTAAACTATGGGATGTTTTTTTATTTTTGTTTATACAGGTTATTTGTTCAAAAAGCTACCCCTCATGCTCTACCTGACTATTCAAATAAAGGATATTTTATCCCGGTAAGAACCCGTCACTCCATCTCCGAAAGCAGGTTTAAAAAAATGTGAAAGGGTTAATATTACTTCTCCTTATTTGAACATTAATAAACCCCACCATCAGCCTACCTTGTAAACTGGATAACAATAGGTACAATACATTAACTTTAGAATTTCATAATACCGACATCATATCAACTACTTAGGTTGAATGTTACGTAAAAAGATAAGTATTTCAGGTATATATTTGCATTGGGTAAATATTCCTAATCGTAACCAAGTCGAACAAACAACCTTTTGTTTTGCTTAACCATTACTACTACAACTGATCAAACAACCGGCCATTAGTGTAATTAAAAGAAATGCAAAAAATGTTTATATGGTGCCAAAATGTTTTTTTTCGTTATTAATTCGTGCAAAGCTGGATTTTTGTGTTTGCCTATATATTTTATTCTTAAATATAAAAATATCTTTTATGAACTTATATTTTTTCAACGCCCAAATATATTTATTATATAATAATAAATACGAAACAGTCAATGTTATATCTAAAATATAAAAGAAATACAACACAAATATTTGCTTGCTCTTAATAAGCTTTAAAATGAGAGCAAAACGAAAGTAATGATATAATCCAGAAGCCAAGTAATAATTTTCAACACAGCATTCAGTTTGGGGACAGATATAGCTTTGAGGTAGTCGACGACTTTACATGTCTCGGATCCACCATAACCAAAGAAAAAGAGGATCACATCGAGATCAAACGAAGGATCACAACAGGGACAAGGCATTCTTCTCTCTCCTCCCAATGCTCAAATCATGGAAAACAACGATCACCCTCTACAAAACTATCATAAGAAGAGCATCTAGTGAAACGTGGACAATGACAGCTGGATCTGCGGTGCTGGACTTATTTTAGCGAGGAGTGATACGCAAAATCCTGGGGCCCGTGAGCAATGGCGAAACTTTGGGAATAAGATACAACGACGAGTTATGTAAAATATTTAAGGCGTACTGCCAGGGTTTTCGAGAATACCCGCGTACTGAGAACTCTTTACAACTCCTTGGTGCGGAGTAGACTCGAGAGTGGCTCGATGATCTGGGGGCCACATGAGGGCAAGTACTCTCTTATGGTGGAGAAAGTCCAAAAGAAGTTTCTGAGATATCTCTACATGAGAGAGTACGGGCATTATCATTGGCTTTACCCAACCGTGTTTCTCCAGGGTATGCTTGGCTACAATAGTCTAGAGACTAGAAGGAATGTGTATTTGATTACACATTTTTATCGATTGTTGCGTATGATCGATAATCCTGAAATTATGCAGAGCATTGGTTTGTATGTTCCTGATAATTACATTAGACATCGTCAGAATAGATTGTTTCACATTCCAATATACAGGACCAACCTGCCGATGGTTATGCCTGTTGGAAGAGCCACAGCTGTGCTGAACAAAATCGATTTAGGTATTGATATATTCCATGTGTCTGAGGGGGTTTTCCGAAGCGGGATTCTCCTACACCTTTGACCAGATTTTATGTTATTTTTAATTTATTATTTTATTTTGATATATACTTCCTAATATGTATGACTTAAACATTTTGTTTGTAATATACATATTATCAATAAATAAATTGAATTGAATTGAATTGAAAGGCTCCCAAGCTCTGTGTACACGCTAGACTGAGTAGACTGAGATGAGCGGGACATGTGCAGAGAATGCCGTCATCGCGGGTGCCCAGTAGGATCCCCGAGGGACAGTCGGGTGAAAGAAAAAGAGTCGGCAGACCTAGGCTGCCGCCGTTGCTTTGTCACCAATATTTTATAACAAACGGGTGTTGCCCGCTCATGACCTGCCATCACATTATGCCTTTCACTCTTCTAAATGCTACCTATGATGGGTAAAAATCTTTCGAGTTGAGCCAAAACCGCAATATAATGTCTTAAATGTATGGATCAATTATATTTGTGATAATGAATATCTATAAAATGTGATAATCTAATGAACAAAACCGTCAGTAAATGTATTTAAATTAAATTTTAAATGCCAAAAAACGTAAACATCATTTGGCGCTCAAACTAATACTAAAAATATTGATTGTGATATTTGTATAAATCTACTTAAATTATTTGATAAATTACACCTACATGTTTCGGAAATACCTTTCCATCGTCAGGATGTTGTATATATATGTCAAAATATCAAAATGAATAATGTCTTTTGTTTTTCTAAATTATTTGAAAATTTATTTTTAAATATTATTGTTGAAGTTTTTGATTACTCGCAATTATTGGATTTTTTTTTAGAATTGGGCTTGTAGTTAAATTTAATTGATTATTAATAATATTTTGTTTACTATTACATGCTTTACTAATTTCTAATGATTCTAAATTATTCAATTTCAGACCAAAATTATTTATGTGTAAAACAGAAAGTCCTAAATTTTTATCAAAACCGTGATCATTTTCTAATAAATGATTTGAAAATTCAGAAAAACCATGATTGTTCAGACATCTCAATGCTCTTTAATAATTAAAATTCTGACCTTTTTTATGTAGGTGTAATTAATCAAATAATATTAGTGGATTTATACAAATATTACAATCAATATTTTTTTAAATGTCAATCTACAATGTTGATGAATCAATTGAAAAACAAACTAATATTGCCCGTCATGTGTGTATAGATATATATGTATGTATGTACAATATCTATACACACGTGTATTCGTTCTTATCACCTGCCATAAAAACGCACATGTTTATTGTATTATTATTTAAAAGTTGTAGTAATAAAGCGCTATCGTAATAACTGTTCATGGTTAAATGAATATTTGTAGTAAATTGCTTATTGCTTTTATAATCATTATTTTATGAGTCAAACTTATGAGACTTTTATCGTCTAATTTGTAGAAATTCTTCAGATGTCTGATAAATCACCAAAAGATGCATGATAAGTGATAATAAATAGCATAATTTATGTAGTATATTATACCAATATAGGTACCTAAGTTTATGACGAAGTAATTATTTATCAATGTAATTTTTAGTTCTTTATTTGTTTTATTTTATATATGTACTTCACGTCTCTTTTTTTCTAATTTATATCGCTGTAATTTTTAGTTGTGCAATGTTACTACTCTTTTGATATGTTGTTTATACTATTATTTAAAAGGTGCTCTTTGTGCCGTATTTATAATAAATAAACTCCATAAAAGGATCCAATTTACCGTAGAAATAAAAATAAATTTTTCTCGGTTTTGAATACTTAATTAGTTAATAATTAAATTGAATTTAACATATTTCGTACAGATACGTTATACACAAAATATGATGCATAATTCTTCTAATCTTTTGATAAGATATGTAAAACTATCGTTAACTTTTAGGTATTCCCATTTTTTTCCTGCATCCTGCGTGATACCTACTTTTATATTTTTTTAAAATTTTACTTTTGATTTTTACTACATGTACATTCTTCTTTCAAAATAAATATTAGATATCGATCTAAGGTGGTAAAACGATAAAAGCTACCTACGTCAGAACAGGTAGGTACTTCTATATATCTAGCGAGGTAGATAAAAGCCGAGAAGCTTACTACATATTATCCTATATTTATATGTGTTATGAATGTATTTATCAAGCAATTAAATGTCTTATGATCAATAAATGACGATTTATCAGTAATGATAGAAATGAATCATCTGTTATTTACTTAAAAATCGGGGGTTTATAAATTAATTTGTAAAGATTCTTTACATTTCTATATGGGTAGAAATTTTGATAAAAGAGTTTAGGAGCACTTAAAATGCTTAAATAGCAAAAACTATTCTGAATTCTCTAATCAACTTTTGGAAACAAACCATTTTTTAATTATTAATAAGGGTTTACAAATGTTACATACAAATAACGTAGAATTACAGATAGATAAATTATAAATTTAGAAAAATGAGAAAAAGTTTCAGCAGTAAATTAAATTTTGTAACTATTAAGTTTGTTTTCACATTAGTTCTTAATTATTTATTCGACTCCCGCATATTTATTTTTATTTATGGTCATGTCTACGCATTTAATATTGATTTTCAGTATTCGTTGTATCCTGGTGAAGGGACTATTGCCCCGAAACATGTTGATAATTCAATAAATAGTCGTTTATACTAAGTTTTTTACTTATTATTAATTAAAAATAAATAAATAAAATATTTTATCAAGAGCACTGTGACCCGTCTACCTTAGACTTAATAATTCATGTTAATTACTTTAAGTTGTTGTGCAGTGCATAGCTGATTAAGTAATCTGAAAACGATTGCAGTTATCATTTCCATTCATAGCTTATCGCCATTCACGAGATTGGACCTTTGTTCAATTGGCCGCACATTTCCGCTCGCGATATAAAGGACCCACGAGATGCAGGAGCCACGATGAATCCTTGCTTGGGTCTGTGTAAGGTATTGCAGATTACTCATCAATCAACTCCCCGAAACCTTGCCGTCTCCATGTCCACATTCAGTGCCTGATATGTTCAGGAATGAACCGGAATGAAGAAGATTTCTTTCCGGTAGGTACGTCATGTTGATATATCATCGTTTAGCCAGATGACGCTTTATTACATTACAAATGTATTAAAAATTATGGCTGGTACAAAGTACAAATATACCCTATTTTATGTATAAATGTAACATACAATATTCTTTGTTACTAACCGTAAACCAGTGAAAAATCATGGGACATTATAATTACAGGATTTTGCGGCTGAAAATTCATAAATAGAAAAACATTTGTTTTTTTTTAATTGACTTTATCCGCTTAAACCTAAAACTAATTATGTCAGATTAACTTATAAAATTTAAGTAGCTTGTTGGTCTTTTGGTTATGACACTCGCTTCGTGATCTCCAAAGGTTGCGGGTTCGAATCTCACTCCAGGCTAACAAGTTAGTCCTATTTTCATCGCACAAGCGTTTAGTTAGTTTGAAAATAGTAAGAATATTGATGTGACATCTATTCCTTTTCTCTATTTAAAATCTATATCTATTAAAAAATATATATTTCACCGATTTAAAACCTAAAGTTTATTTACAGCAGCAACTCTTTAATGACATTTTTGGTGAATGTTCGCTGCTGATCAGCAGTGTTGTCGTTATGGACGGACGGACGAACTAATGGACGGAAAATAAGAGAATTGATAATTTTAAAACATATGATTAACCTTTGAATCTGTCGATAATCCCTTAAATACCCACCCAATTTTCAGATTCAATCAAATAAAAATTATTTGACCATCTATCTGGTAATGGTATCTATACCACTGTATCTTCGTCACGACGGATGCATACTAATTATAATCCATAGTATGTGTCCGTTCTGACGAAGAGACGTAAATTTACTCCAAGTAGTTTGATTATAAAATGTTTTTAGTTAATTATACGAAGAATTATCCAACCACAAAATAAATTCTATGAACGTCAAAAAATATATAAATATTAATATTACATTACTTTTTAAAAATTAATATTATTTATTTTTTTATTTTTACTATGAAAAAAACGTCATTTACTGTTCGTCACATAACTTGATTTATAAAATTTGAAAATGTAAATAACTTAATCCTGAAATATTTATATTCTACCCTATTATAAATAACTAGAAAGAACACATTAATATTATAGGAAAATAATGATATTTTAATAACCTCACATTATTTACAGAATCAAACAAAAACACAACATCAAAATATTTTATTTTTTTTGTATTTTATGTAGTGGCGATAGATCTTGGATGTTTTATGTTGCCATACTTCAAGGACTACAATAAATATATTATATTATGTATAATTAATATTATAATATGTTTTGATTTATGTTGACAACGAACATTATGCACGTACCTACAGGGAAATTGTGCACGTAGGATAAATTATTATTATTCATAATAATAATGAGTTGAATTTCGAAACAGCAGTTGAAGGTATTTATTTTTAATTAACTTTTCGTCTTGGTATACTTCAAATGTCGTTTCAAATCGCAAAGCACTGTTATTCTTTTTCTGTGTGTCAAATCAAACATAATAATTTCGTTGTCTGTCCGTCTGTCTATCTGTCTGTCTGTCCGTCCGTTATTTCGTTCGAGTTCACGGCTAAAAAACAACTTAAACGGCCGAAGATGGGGCTTGAATCCCGGGCCAGCAAAGTTGAACCGTGGAGCATCAAAAATATATAGTAGGTCTTAACAAAGACGCGAACCAATGTTCCGTCATTTTTAAAGGGTTATAAATAATTTACTGATTTGAAAAAAAATGATGTCTTTAAACAGAACATTAAGCTGCCTTTTTTATCATACAAAATAATGGATGCGAAAATTCAGTCAAGGTCTCTTTATTATATGTAGTGATTAAAGGTGTGGTAGTTCCTCCTTTCAAAAAATTCCTCCTTTTCATATTTAAAAAAATATATTTGTTCGATTTCCTTGGCTGGGTGGTGGCTATTGGGTCGCTCAGGTGGTTTGGGCATGTTGAGCGAAAAAATGAGGAAAGAATGGTAAGAAATATATATAATGCAAGACTTGACGGCGCCAGAAAGAGAGGGCGACCGCGGAAGACGTGGCATGACCAGATTAACCAGATACTAAAAGATGGTCCCGTTAGAAGCCTCAACAACCGTCGAGCTTGCGTGCGAAGATTTATGAATTGTGTCAGGACAGAAGAGTATGGCGCTCTATCCTCTCTGCCTACCCCTACGGGGAAACGGCGTGATGGAAAGTAAGTAAGAATTTAAGTAAGTTGGCTATGTGTAATTTAGAAGCGATAAATATACGATCCCTTTAATACGAGTCTCTCGTCCACGGCTGAGTATGCGAATCGACTGCACCAACATTTCGCTTGCGTACATTTAAGTACGTGTGGAAGATTGCATACAACGTTGTACAGGCGGAATAAAATTAATGACTCCCTTCGCAATTTAGGCCGCACTAATCGATGGGCGGCACTGCAACTTTTAAAACCCGTCATAAATTAAAAAATGATCCTATTAAGTCAGCTCGCCGCTCCCGTCCTGTCAGTTGGACAGCCCTGATTTGTAATAAATGGCTCGGCCCGGGGAAGTGTAAATCGCTGAAATGTTGGGTTAAAGGTAAAAGCATCGGTATATTTTTATTATTATTTATAATAATACATTCATGAATAGGGAATCATTATTCCCAATTCTAAATTTTATAATTTATTGCTATTTATACATATATATATAAATTATTCGAACCACGGACCTCTGTGTTTCGCGCACAGCGTGTTACCAATTTCACTATCCCAGCGACTTAATAAGTCGTCAATATTTGATAGTTATATGGTTCTCTTTGATTTATTTATTTATATTATTCCATTTTTATTCGGGAAATAATCGAATGTTACGAGATATTCCCGTATTCGTAGTAATACGGGACTCGTTTCCTTAAATAAATGAAAAATATGTTTAAAGGTAAACGCCTATATTTTATATTACTCTGGTCGTACTATCTACCCACCTTTGCCTGAGATTATGGTCGTATCTATTTATTTCATACTCCTTTACATTTCACTGAAGAACTTTCATGTTCCATGATTTCACTAAAGAACCATTTCATGTTCCATGATTTTTCACGGGTTTGTACGGTTAGTTTCTATCACTGTAAACCAGACTAACTTGTAAGTCATACTGGCTTACAAGGCTCATAAATAGAGGTTAATTAAGATTGTGCGTAACCTAAAAGATTCACATGTTTTGTAGAAAATGAGAATTCTCCCCCGAAGTACGAGTGAAAACTCTTTTTGGAGAGAAATATATTTCTAAGTTCTGAGATAATGTTATGTTGCTAAGATAATATACATAATAAAATTAAGCACATTAATTAGTTTTACAAAATAAGTAAAATTAAAATATTTGATTTTAAGTGTTTGTGCAAATAATTATTGTATCATTTTTCTGTCACGTCATTCGCGATGTTTGTTCGATCTGCGGCCATCCGGAGTGACTACCCCCTGACTAGATGGTTTGGAACGCGGCACTTCGGTTCACTTCGCACTCTGAATTCAAAAACATCGGCAGAAAATTTACGCATCGCATTCATTTTGTTTTGTAAAACTTCGCCATCACGTTGTGAATTGTATTTTCGTTAATTTTAAATCAAACCTCTGTGTTTTGAGCCGTTCACGAGAGTACGCCATATATAATATAATTGAAGAGACAGTTTTCGCATTACCTACAAGTGCATGGAAATCAGCGCGCCTATCGAAGGAAGCCAAAATTAAATAATCGCACGGGAAGAACGCAGTTGTGCAAGATCCATCCATCTGGTAAGTCGATGTTATTTTTGGGTGGTTTTCTGGTCTTACATTTGTCCTGGTTGACTTGTTAGTTTGAATACAATCGTTATTTGCACGAGCGATTATCTCCCTGGAGATGGCCTATTTACACGGTCCAGTTTCAATAATCGCCCCTTATCATTCAGTGTTTATTTTTTTATAATATATATATTTTTGGAAATGGCGGTAAAACAATTGTTCTATTTACAAAATATAATAAATTAAATCCACACCGTAAAGTAGGTAAATATGATTTGAAAAATATTACAAATAAAATTTTACGTAAAGGCACAGTGCATTAAAAATGAATTAGCTACCCTGTGGAGTGTAAAACTCCCTAGAGCGTATTTATGGTACAAGATTAACCAGTTAGCCTCCCGGAACACACTTTTTTATTCGCCCCAAGGCTAAAGCCTTTCGGAAAAAACTACCCCGAAAAAGTTTTAGGAAGCTTTATTTTGACTTATTTTTCTGTCTCGGGCAGTCAACCGATAAAAAGCTAAGAACTACTCAGGAAACCACAAATTCTCTAGCAGACTGGGATCGATTTTCACAAGCGAACAGCGGCGTATTAAAACAGGTATTTGTGGTTTCGAGTTCGGACCTACACACAGATGTACCTGTGAATTTATGCACGTTCATTAATCACCTCATACCTCCTTGGGTGAACGAGCACAAGGTGGTATCCTCTTTAATGACAAAAAAATGTATTTATAATTTCTGCTATTTACGAATCCGTCTTAATACGTTAATCGTATTTCGCCTTAAAGTGACTCGAATGTTAAATAATGTATGTATAATATTTTTACACATTCAATAGTATCATAGTGTATTTAAAAATATTCCGTAGGTACATCTATTCTCTTAAAAAAATTTGATTATTTTTTTTTGATTTGATTAATTTTTGAAGCTGGTAGGTAGGTACCCAATGGAAAAACACGCATTAATCGATGCGTTTTCAGCGTAATCATCATTTTTTATGTTTACCGACCTTTACCAACGAATTTCCGAGATGAGAGATCAAATCTCAACCGTGCACATGCATCTTTAGGTGTCTGGTGTGCGTGTACCATTAGGTGTCTCAACTATCAACCGAATCAGATGTGTAGGTACGATAAAAACGATGAAAGTATGAATATTAAAGAATCTTAAATTAGATATTTTTTCAGTCTTGTTTCAGGTGTTCCTTTTACGAATCACCCTCAAAGGTCGATTAATATCGATTTAATTACGAAGATAGTATCCCAAGCATGCACGGGATGGGAATGATGTATCGATTAGTCCAAAATTCTCTTAGCGGCGCGGGATAATTACAAGGCCAACACTCATTATGCGATTCATGTATTGAATACGATATTAATTTATTCGTTAAAAATATTGTTTAATTTTTTTGATCGAACCTTATTTTAGATCATCTGGAACTAAACGAAAAATATGAATTCCCATTAAATCCTTTTTGCGATGGTAAATTTAAAACTTCACCGGAGTACGTTGTATTGTTTTGAATGCAGGGGCGGCTTTAGGGTAAAAGGTAACCGCCCGGGGCCAAATTATTTCACAGAACAATTGAGTGGGTGTGGTAAAATCTTTTCGGAAAAATTAAATGTAATATTTAGATACACATACATACATATATGGAAGCTTTATTGCCTGCCCAACATAACTTGGCGTGCGGCAGAATTGGAACTAAAACCCGCCCCGCCCGCACCCGGCGGTAACCCCTCGCCCTGTAATTTAGTACAATTTTGTATTTGCTCGGGGGCTGTGACATCTTGATTACCAATAAACACTGAATTATTATGTCCAAAACAACCAAAACAGTCCGGGGTGGTGCAAGAACAATTGCCAATGAAGTATTAAAGTTTTGCGAAGCTGAAAGAGCAAATAATGGACCGATATTACCGTCTGACAGTTTGACAGATAGAGCAGCCGCCGTGGAGCGCGCTGTTGCCCGACCAAATTTATATTAAAGGCTCTGACACTGGTTACCGGACATTCAGTACATTATGTATTGTGTAATAAATTTACAACCTGGCAATTTCTGTTTCGCGACAGGGGCGCCCTCCCTCGCACGCCAAGTTATAGTGGTGGCACTCTAAACGATTTTCTTCAGGTAGAAGCCACACGTTTAAAAGCAGGACTGTGGAGTCGTTGAAAAACCTACAGATTAACGCAGTTCCGAATTAACCTTAAAATTTCACTTAAATTTTAATTATTTTTTTTCAATTCTATTTTCACTTCCAGCAAACAGATTTAAATCAACTGCTGGCGTTCGCTAGAATCAATTCTTAAAATAGAAAATGTCACATTAAAATAGAAATTGCCGTGTTTTCTGAGAGACTTCTTACTCTTCTTCTTAAAATAAGACAATCCCCCCTCAAAGAGCGATTTGTGACTGAGAGACAAATTCCATTTATTTGCATTCATCAGTTGATGAGACGATGAAGCAGATCGATATCTCTAAGCGCGTGATGGACCGGAACGCCGTTCCGGTTATCAGGCTCGAGACTCAACCGCACGCACCGATCGGTCCAGCGTCGACCACCGGTCATTAGCGGCCCGACACGTCCTCACGGCGTCTATTTAGAACAGAAAACCCCTCAACGCTATTTCGATTAACGTAAAATTAATATGTATGTATGAATATGTCTATAATAGAATTAATTAACACCATTATTAAATTATAAACATTTAATTATTACTATTACTTAATTTTAATTGGCAATAAGATTAATTCACAAATGTTATATAAATAATAAATATTCTTGAACATTATACTACTGGAAGAGCACTGTCTGCTATAATACAGTATATTACTAGTGTAGCAGGCAGGGCGTCAAATCAATTTAGTGTTTACTTGCTCAAGACACTCAGCAACAATGAAAAAAGCTTAATTTAATTTTGTAAACACTGTAAAAATTGTAAACATTTGTAACATTGAATAAACATTGAATAAACATTGAATGAATCGACAGTTTTGTGGAACAGAAAAATTATGTAACACTAGCTGTTTATACCCGGCGTTGCACGGGTTAAGGATTAAGTTTAAAATTAATTTATGAGGGTAAATGAAGGTTCGATTCGAACAGTATAGATTTGCATCGAAAATATATCAGGGGGAGGGGAAAGGGTAAAAGAATAGAAGAGATATGTCATCAATGTTAAACGCTGAGTCCTAAAGAATAATTTTGCAAATTTTGAGTACGATTGGTCGAACGGTACAGATTTGCATCTAAAATATATCAGAGGGCGGGTAAAAGTAAAAAGGGGAGGGAGAAATGTCACTTTTGTTACCCGCCGGGTCCTAACGAATAACTTTCCAAATTTTATGTCCGATCGGTCAAACGGTACAGATCTGCATCAAAAATATATCAGGGAAGGGGAAGGGTTAAAGAAATAAGGGGAAATGTCGCACATAATACCCGCCAAGACCTTAAGAATAAGTTTACAAATTTTGAGTCCGATCGGGCAAACGGCACAGATTTGCATCGAAAATATATAAGGGGAGGGAAAGGGTTAAAATAATAGGGGGAAATGTTGCATATATTAGCCGCCGAGTCCTAAAGAATAAGTATCCAAATTTTGAGTCCGATCGGTCAAACGGTTCAGATTCGCATCGAAAATAGGTCAGGGGGAGGGAAGAGGTAAGAGAATAGGGGGGAAATGTTGCCTATGTTACCTGCCGGGTCCCAAAGCATAAGTATGCAAAATTTTAACCGAATCGGACAAACGGTGTGGATTTGTATAGAGAACAGACAGACAGACATTGAGTTTTATTGATATAGATTAAAAAAAAGGTCATGAAATCTCTCACAAATGCTGATTGTAATGTTTCATGAAATGTAAAAACTTGTGTTTATTATTACAATAATTACATTAAAAAATGTGATCATTGTATAACCGTTTAAAACATAGGTAGTAGGTGAATGCTTTAAACGTTCACCTACTATGTTTTAAACGGTTATACAATAATCATTACTTGAGATTTATATCCGATTGTATCGATGATTTGTAACTGATTTTTCGCGATTCGACGAGAATCTATCGATGCTGGACAACACTTACATCTCAATTACCAATCATAGGTACAAATCTCAAATAACTGTAACACGTGTAACCGATTAAAATAACGATTTGACCATCACTAATACCTGCTGTAGCCTACAAATACAGGTGTCTCGTAGCTAGTAGCAAAAACGTTGGTAGAGTATTCTTCATTCAATTTTGAATAGAAAAAATTCCTAACATTTGGGTAAAATATTGACAGTTACGGAGATAAGCGAAATCAAAGTTTGCACCTTTTTTTCATTATATCTGATTTATTTTCTGTGAAAAGTTGGTCTATCAATCACTATAGTAAGTTATATGGAATGTTAAAAATTAATTTACTTTACTACAAGTCGTTTACTTATATACAAGGGTTAGAAGTTATACTTATTTGACATACATAAAATAAACAGCGCATCACTTCTCACATTACAATCGCCAAAGTACAACGAAATGCAAAACTATTTTAACGTGAGGAAGCGCGAAATGGACCAGCCACAAGAACTGACAACTGAAGAGGTATCCGCAGATCAGAGATTCCTGTTCTACGTCATTCAGGGCAGAGGTGATATTTTTCGAGCTTCGCAGATACTGAAATTAAAAACCAGAGAATATTTCACCAGATGGCGGTCATAAATTTAAAAATAGATTTATATTAAATAATTTCATGCTATGAATCTTCCGTCACATGATGCGCGCGCGTTTTATTTTAAAATTTCACCCTCAATATACCTAAAGAAGTATCTTCTTCGTTTTGTATTGGCTGAAGGTCATTAGGGCCTGTTTGTGGAGAGTATGACGCCTCTTGTGATGCGGGCTCCCTTTCCATCTTTCGGAGGGTCTTCCAGGCATCCTTCTTCCCTCTGATTTTACCATGTAAGGCATGATGTGGTAGTCTTTGGGAATCCATTATTTCCACATCATGGTCTCTCCAATACCCTCTCCTTTGTCTCCCTCATCTGACAATATCTTGGATATCGCACATTTTTCTGATCGTGATGTTTGTCATTCTGTCGCGTGGAGTCTTGTCTGTCATTATTGAGATTTCATCTCTGTGGTTCTATGAAGTGATTTAGTGCGAACTGTGTCAGCTATTGTTTCGATGCTATACGTCATTCGAATGTATTCTAAAAATAGAAATATTGGGATCTTAGGATTGTTATCCCAACACATAAATAAACGAGACTTAGGTATACGTCGGTGTTTGTTTCTTTCAATTTCTATTTGAGAGAGAGAGAGAGAGAGGGAAAAAGGACGGTTATTCGTCAAACATCAAAATATAAATACGAGTCCAACGCGACAATTTTGTCCGTCAAACCTCAAAATGTAAATACGATTCCAATGCAACATTGACAATTTTGCCATCAGGACGCTGTGGGAGAAGAAATTAATAAGTGCGTATGAAATAATATTTTTCCTATAAGCTTTAAATACAGCATTAGTACTTATTTCATGTCATTTTAGTCGAAACATGAGAATTGTGAAGTTACATTTGCGATAGGAAGCTCTGTCAGACCGCCTGAATAAGAAGGCACCGGAGAAATCAAGCCCTTTCTAAAGGCATTACAGACATCGGACACTGCAAATAAAGGTTTTTTTTTTTGAGAGAGATATGTGAAAATATTCAAATCTCTTTACTTGAGTACGACGAACACCGAGCACCAACGTATACCTACGTTTTGTTTATTTATTTTTATTCTTGTCGATTAGGTGTTGGGATAACAATCTTTAGATCCTAATATTCATCCGTATTCTGATAATAACAATGTCTGGATCTTTAAGATCTTTATCCCAACACTTAATAGACGATAATGAAAATTAAAAATGTCCAGAGCAGATTTTGTAATTCTACGGCTCAAATACACTGTATTAGAAGATGATATAAGAAAGATTGTTTCTTACAATCGTATTAATTTCTTCATCCACAGCGTCCAGATGAAATATCATGGCTAAACTTGTCATGACCACGTTCGGCGTTACCGCGTATTCAAATCTTCCCGTCTTGACATTTGATAGATAACAATTTACGTCTTTCTCCCTCCCTCATAGAAACAAACACCGACGTAAAGCTATGTCTCGTTTATTTTTAATTTTTATTATCGTCTATTAAGTGTTGGAATAAAGATCTTAAAGATCCAGACATATCTGTCAAAAAATGTCAAGGTGGGAAGATTTGAATACGCGGTAACGCCGAACGCGGTTATTACAAGTTTAGCCATGATATTTCATCTGGACGCTGTGGATGAAGAAATTAATACGATTGTAAGAAACAATATTTCTTGTATCATCTTTTAATACAGTGCATTTGAGCCGTAGAATTACAAAATCCGCTCAGGACATTTTTAATTTTTATTATCGTCTATTAAGTGTTGGGATAAAGATCTTAAAGATCCAGACATTGTTATTTTCAGAGTCGGGCCGATAATTAGTCTGACACAGGTCGTGTAAATTCTAAAGAAGTATGACTTCTAAAGATACTAGATGTACACAGACTGAGAGAAGTCCAAATCATCTGTCTGATTATTTCATTCTAATAATAACGCATGAATGCACGGCGTCCCCGAAACGGGCCCACTCCTTATGAACGGAATGCTAATTCGTGACAAATCAACAAACATCACACGATCCGCTCGATATTAGTGCTAGCAATTTGCAACGCGCGATTGCACGGACGATACGGATTGAGTCATGCAGGTGTTATTCAAATCGGTTCTTCCCGAAATGTTACCGTACGTCAACGTGATACCCTTACTAATTAATGCCTTCTTATGACATTCATTCTCAATGAAACGTGGCGCAAAAATTTAATATATATACAACTTCCAAAAAATTAATAGACATGGTATTCTATCACGGGTGGAAATGGCGAATGTTACATATGTGTAAAGTGATCACCTAAGCCAACCGTACGATAGGTCGTAAGTCCTATGGCCACCCAAAAAAGACTTCTATACCTACTCTCCCTTGAAAAAATACAGTTTCGTCTCTGTGAGATATCTATAATATGCATTCATTAAATATTCATTAGCATTCGAAATCATTCAGTTTGCCAATATTCTACTCGGGGACCAAAGAGTTTCGATTTGCGTCCGCTCGATTAGCGTCGTTTCGATTTGCTTTTAACAAAAAAAAAATCGAAAAAAATTATAATCGTTTGAAATACACGTTGGTAATAAAAATACATCATTTTATACGGAACAATATCAGTCACTACTACAAGATAGCGCAAATAACGATGAAGTATAAATAGCAAAAAAAACATAATTCTCCATATAACGCTACGAGAATGCGCAAATAACAATGAGGTATAAATAGAAAAAATATAATTATTTTTATAACAATGTCCGTTGCTAACAATACCACATGCCGCAAATATTATGGCGTATGAAAAGGAAAAATACCGAATTCTCTATGAAAAAATGTCCATCACTAACTTTACCAGATGACGCAAGCAATTATGAGATATATTAAATTAAATATACAAAAAAATATAGCTAATAAATACCTACTTACATTTAAAAACATCGCAAATATAAACAACATTCCCAATTTACAAAATTTACGTGCATTTATTTTGTGGACATAGTGTTTTCAACAAATCTCCCCCACTATTAGCAGGATAACATGACATGATTGTTATTACGGTGATTATTAAAACAAAACTCAAAAATAGACGGGACGTACTTATAATTATGTAGGTACGCGTAAAGTAGTGTATGAGAAATGTCAAGCATAATATATGTCAATATTTCATTATAGCGGAAATATTGTCTTTTATTTAATATCTGGACACTTTGGATGAACAAATTAGAAGATGTGTCTGATGTAGCTTGTTGGTGTATAGTGGTCATGACGCTCGCCTAGTGATCTGATGATCGGTGATTCGAGCCCCATTCCAGGACACTAGCAAGTTAGTCCCATTTTCATAGCACAGGCTTTTAACTTAGCTTGAAAATAATAAGAATATTGATGCGACACGTGTTCCGTGTTCACATCTCTATTTTTTATTTTTAAAATGAAATTACATGGGAGGGTAGGTACGTAATTTTTATTTTTTATTATTATTGTTATGAGATGCGTACACGGAATATGCGTTCCATCAATATTCTTACTATTTATAAACTAAGCTAAGCGCCTGCGCTATGAAAAATACATCTTACTAGCTGGTCCGGAATGACGCACAAACCTGCGACCACTGGATCACTAGGCAAGTCTCTAAACCACTAGACCAACAAGCTACCCTTACTACCTATTGTATAGAATATTTATCACATCAAATGAACGAATTACACAATGTTATATGTATATAAGTGGTCCAGACATGATTTTTACGAAAATGTGAATTGAGAATTGGCACCTTCAAACGATTGCTTCGCCTACGACGACCGACTGACCAATTAAAAGGCTGAAAGATATCGATACTCTAAAACGCTTTCAGTATTACACATCACACCAACCAATTTGAATCGAAGATCGACTTGCCTTTTTCAAAATTAACAAACTTGTGTCCCAACGGAAAATATCCGATCTCGTTGTGATACACAAGATTCTCAGTGGAGCTATTGATTCTCTTTCTCTATCTGACATAAATTTGCATGTTAAACCCAATATAAGAAACCCGGAGTTCTTTAAAATAAGCCAGCACACTAACAATGTTAGTTACTTTTCTCCCATCACAAGGTTGTGTAGCACATATAATATGTATTGTGTGTATGTATACATCCATTTTCTAAACGATGACCTGAACCTATAGGTCCATTAAATCAATTATTTATTTACATATTCTTATATGATCGAACTAATTTCAAACACTTAATATATAATAAACATAAATGTAGGTACATGCAAAATATACTTAAATGTAAAAATACATCTTACTAGAGCGTGCCGAAGACATTTGTAATTGGGATAATGGTCATAGTCTTCATTTATAATGTTTTATTATTATATTAGAGTATCATGTACCTATTATCCTGTTAGTGCTTCTAATAAATATTATATATAACGTAATTAATCTACGCTTTAAGATTGCAAAAAGAAATGCGTCAAGCAGGGGCGCACCTTTTAAATAAGGTGCCACTCCACGGGAGAAGGAGCGGCCAGCGATCACCAGCATGTTGCGATTAAACTTAATACAGAATGACAACGAAAAATGCATAACTAAACTATCGAAGCCTCCGCTGCTTCACACCAATCACGGTAATCCCGCGACGTAAAGCCTTTTGCTTGACACACATTTTCCCCACTGAAGGTACCTATCGTATTGAATATTTTTCCGACTTTCGTATCACTACGTCATATACACGTCATATCTCTGACTGTTTTATTCAGTGATATCTTTCGACATCTTAAAAACGTTTTCTGGAAATAAATTATCTATTTGATATTTATTACCTATTATCCAGGTGCGTGCACTCAATGTATTGAAACATAAATATTTTATTTAAAAAGAAAAGCGAAACTGTATGTACGAGTATATCTGACAGAATATAACAATACATTACAGAACTATATTTTAACTAGCTATAACCCGTCAAAAATGACGTACCTTTATTATATATTTCGGCCGCAGTTAAGGCTGTGAGAACAGCGCTATCTAGAGTAGTGTAAAATCCATCCCTAATGTAATCTTGATAATATTAGTGATGGACTTTATTAAATTATGCTTTTTTGCTTCTAATACCTCATTATTATCTGAGCCATCTGGAAGCGTTAGTGGTGGACATTGTTACGTAGAGAACTATATGCAATTATGGCCACTAAGGATGTCAAAGGAAGCAAGCCTAGCGGTACATAACGGCTTTCTAGTGCCAACTCTGATGTATGGAAGTGAAGCCTGGAATTGGCAAAAGATGAATGAAAGTAGACTGAATGCGGTGGAAATGCGGTCACTAAGACGCTTGTGAGGAAAATATTTGGTCGATATAGTGAGAAATGAACAAATTAAAAGTGAATGTAATGCTGGCTGTAGTGTAGTAGATAGAATAAAGAAAGGAGTGTTGAGATGGTTTGGTCGTGTCGAATGTATGAGTGAGGAAAGGATGGTTAAGAAAATACATGGGACGAGTGTTGAAGGCAACAGGAATAGAAGGCGTCCGCGAAAGACCTGGTACGATCAGATACTACAAATATTGGAGGATGGCCCTGTTAAAAGCCTCAACAACTGTAAAACATGTATGAGAAGATGTATGAATGTAGCCAAAGCAAATGTGGTGTGTCAGAATAATATTGCGTTCTATCCTCTCTGCCTTCCCCATCGGTGAAACGACGTGATGGTTAAGTTAGTTAATTAGTTACCTCATTTTATACACCTCATCATTATTTTTGCCAACTGGTAGCGTTAGTGACGGACATTATTATTATGACATGTGAATGGTAATGGTTGCACTTATTAGTTTTCATTTTCATTGAACTGAAATATTTAAAAAATATATATATTTAAAAAAAATCTAATTCGGAGTATTTTATTTAAAAAAAACACAGTCAATGTTTTCATTTATTAAAAACAATGTTGAAAACGGAATGAGATCAGCTATTGGATTCTAAGAACTTAGGGATGGACAGAGAAATTATTATATCATTGGGGATGGGATAATTGTTACAGTGAGGAGGGACCCATCACACACCCAAGGCCGTTTATGAGCAATAGCTCCCATATCGGCCCTACACTTTCGCTATCCGATACGGCTTTTTTTTTATGCTAAAGTGGTCTTCCCCGCGATACTTAAATTCACATGAGTGCAAGTGGCGCGGGGAGGCGTTCACACAAAACAGCTTCTCTCTCATCAATAGCAAACAATACAATACAATTTAATAGAGTGAGATATGATACAATGATATACATATGTACCTGTATGTGAGGAAATACCGTAGAGACAGTTTAACAATAAGAATGATGACAGATTTTGAAATAACATTCTATATTGTAGGTACACGTCTACTATTACCGAAAATAACATTATTTCAGTAGGTAATAGACTAAGTTTTTACGCAAGTAATTACATTTTCATCTACATATTTTTAATTTCGTGCAAAAACGCCCGCAGCTGTCATTCGTCTACGTGACGTCAAGCCTCAGTAAACATTGCAATGTGGCTATGGCAACGGTTCAAAGACACGGTGATGGATAGGTACTGAAGCATGACGTCATTCGCTCTGACCGGTGTTTCAGTTAAAATGGCGGATCGCACAATTTTATACTTTTATTTTATTGAAAATCTTATTAATCTCAATGTGTGTATTAAAACTGGATCTTTTTTTAGAATCCTTTCAAAATATTTTCTTCTCTAAAATCACTTATTCTTTCATACTGTGATCATGCCTTTTTGTGTAATTGTGATAGGACAAATGTTATAGGAGTAAAACTAGTGACATATTTTATTTCGACGATTTCAGTTAAATTCTAGTCAAGTTCAGCTTTTTATAAGTGCTGACTTCACGCCGTTGCTATTATTCTGTTTGATTTGAATAATTATATATTTATGATGTTTATAGCGTTAACTTCATGATTGAACGATTAAAAAACAAACAAACTTTTACCCCTATTCTCAGGATAGCAATAAAGTACAACCATCATGTGTTTATCGCTACCGCGAACAGTATGCAGCCGTCTAAATATACTAATTTTGTTGTCTGTCTGTCTGTCTGTTTGTCCGTAATTTCATGTAACGTCGGTAATTTCGTTCATATTCACGGCTAAAAGAACGAGATTAAACGGCCGCAGATGGGGCTTGAACCCCGGGCCAGCAAATCCGAACCAGCCACAACTCAGCAATGTTGCTACCGCCGAACCTGCGTAAACAACATTTTATTTTTTATTTTTTCATAATCGATATAAGCAACTGTAATGATTATTCAAATTTTTGCAAAAAATAATTCAGAAATATTGAAAAAAATGGAAACTTTGATATTGCATGTCTCCATAACTATTGATTTTATCGTGGTCATCCTTGAACATTTTCGACTCATTATCAAACCAGAAATCCACCTGTAAAATTTTTGCTACTAGCTATGAAAATATAAACTATGTATATAGTTTATCCAAACCGCGAAGTATTTCACTATTACAATATGCGTGCATAAACAGGGAGCCTTTTCATTTTTCGTGGAGCCTTTTTTCCATTTTGTAAAGAGGCCCAATTTTTTTACTTACGCCGCTGGATATGGCAAGAATGATAGCACGTATCAGAATTATGACACACCCCTCTTGTCAGAAAATATTCGCTATCCATACCAAATGCCTTAAAGTTTAAAGTGCTCTTCTTTTTTACTCCCTTTCTTTTAACTCGTGGCGTCTGCTTGTCTTCTTGTCCGAAGAAAAAACTTTGGATCGATTTTAAACCCTTTTCCCGTGATCCAATCGAGCTGAAACTTTGCAAGCAGACTCGTGGCGACGATCAAGAAGATCTATCAAATTTTCGTTAAAAAAATTAATACATTTTTGGATTTTTCAAATTTTGAATGTTTTTTTCATACAAATTATTAAGTTGTATGAAAATATTTTAACGCGTCTGGTAGACGCGAAACCTGATTACAGTATAATTTTGGATTTTTGGAAATTTTTTATTACTCCCTTTCGTAGCGTCGCCCGACCGAAGCCCAACGTTAAGCGCCAAACCAGTTTCCATTAGTAAATGAGAAAGGGAATATAATAAAAACTTGGTTTTTATGGGTTACTTTTTAGTATTATGTACGCATATTTTTTATCTCAATCTTTATCTGATAATTTTTTAAGGTGCATCATTTATTTCGTCATCGTAATATGATACATTTATTACCTATTCATTATTCAATAATTTTTGATAAGATAGAATACATATTACATCAAATTTCTTCACATTAGGAGGCCTTGGAGATATCTGTACGTCCGAACCGGAATAAACGTGAAAAAATCCCGTTACAAGTATTTCTGACTGTACAGTAGAGAGGTCTACAATGTGTACATTTTGTTGTGGTCGAATATTATTCTCCCACATATTCAGGGCTACCACCCAACGGCAAAATATTTATTACAAAATATAATAATAATGGAATGAAATTAAATAACATTTTTCAAAATTTTAAAGAGTGTTCTGTTGCAGAATTTTTGAGTTTTGAGATATATTTACTAGGTAGTTATGGATACTTTTACGAGTTTGAATTAAATTTTTATGGGTAGGTACCTACAGCAAAAAATTATAAGGGTCTGCTTTGAGATCAGAAATGGTATCAGATTCTGATTAGAATGTTGAAATACGTTTAAATAGTACTCATTGCTAATTTTGCGCCTTGCTTTTGACGTGGTATTTTTATTCGACGAATCCGTTCAAACTAATTCTGATTTCATTAGGAGATTGTTTATACATAATGTAGCAGAACTAGTTCACAATACTTTACGGATGGATTCCTGTCTTAATTATGAGTCTAAAATGTTTAAGCAACCATGACCATAAAATCAATAGTTATGGAGATATGCAATATCAAAGTTTGCATTTTTTTTTTCAATATTAATGCCTTATTTGTTGCGAAACGTTGAACTATCATTAAAGTAACATATTGATTATGAAAAAATATTAGCTTCAAAAAAGTCAAATAAAATTACTAAGACCTTGTAGAAATTGAAAATACTTTTTTTTTATTTTTGCATGGTTTTCTGCAAGGAATCTATTAAGTGCAATTCATTCGTAATCGTATTTTTGAAAACGTGTAAAATATTGCTACAAATATAAAATACTATCAACCCCCGTTTGTGAATATTTTCATATACTTATGAATCAAACGAAACGCAACACTACACGTGTATTAAATTATTATCTTTGTTTATGGTCGTTTAACGATAAGCGTGCGTTGAAAGGTATGTAGATGTAGAAGAAATAAAAAAACTTGTATCAAGGCAAGAATTAGATTAGTAAGATTATTTATGGAAAGTAGATTAGTAAGATTAGGTAGGTACCCCATGGAAGTCGTATTAGATTAAATTCATCGCTCTGATTATTCTGATTCATTTCAATTTCTACTTATATGAATCTTATAATTGAAAAATTAATTAATTTTTACAATAATTGATGCCCTAATTTATTGACACCTGAATTAATATTACGTAGACGGCACATTTTCCAGTTGAATTGATAATAATTAATGGGTGCACGCATGTAGATAAGATTATTATAGTTGGGCGAAAAGTGAAAACACTAATGAAGACAGCCCTACTACTTTCTTAACCTAACCTAAATCATAAACAAGTAAAGCTCCACGCCAAAAGCACCGACAATTTCGTTTACTAATTTTTTTTACAGACAACAAAACAGTACATTAATACAAAGTGTTTGGCTATTGCAACTAGATACAGTACGTGCTAGCTGCGTGAGGACCATCTTTGTCGCAGTGACAGGCGCATGCTCGATGTTGTGTCCCTTTCCCGCGAAAAGCGCGGTAAAAGTGTTGTTAAAATTAAGGCACAGCGTAAAAATGACATTATTTTATAGAATCTGTTCTCACAGTATTAAGACAAAAAATAATATTCTGTTTAAGTGCCGCTATACTCGGCTTGTGAGTTTTTTTGGCGCCTGATTACATGGACGTTTTCTTTTTTCTACTGTTCGTATCCATTGCTCGGCTCATGCTCATTTTGAGCGTGGATTTCAAGTGGTGTGTTGTGTGGTCGTTTTATTTGTTGACACTCCAGACAGAAGCAGCCGTGAACATAATTCATCCAAATATATTAAGCCCTTTTTGTTTTTAATGTGATTTATGTGATATTTTCAAACATGGATAAGGATTCTAAATTTATAATTAGGAAAGTGCTTATTGACATCCTTCTTTTATGCTGCGGTGAGTCTAATTCATAATACGTACATAAAGTACGATTCTAATAAAATAATTTTTAAAAGCTGTTTACTATTAAATTACGCATTCCTCATGCACCCTAGCGACTTGCCAGAAATGATAAAGTATGAATGACATTGACACAATTGTAGTTTTACATGGACGATTGTTTTTTTTGTCATTATTAACGGGATAAGATCGTGTCATCGGCTGACACGGATTTCACAATGAAAAAAGAAACATGTTGTAATAATATATATTTTATGCAACGGAATAAAATCCTATCAAGTGTATCTCGCTTGACAATTACGTGCGACCATTTCATATTTTACTACATTTTACATTATTTATTATTACATTAAATCATGTTGAATTTGCACTTGCATATTTTTTTATTATATTTCCATTAAAGTCTTATTACTTATTTATATTTAAATTTCCCATGTGTCAATTAGTTGCTTGTAATTTTCGCTACATTGCAAGACATGAATATATTGGAAATTATCGTACGGTCTAGTGGTTAAATCGATTATTAAAAGATATTAAAATAATAATTATCAGATCCCAAAATTAAAATATATTTTTAATTAGAAGCTTTGTAAAAGCGTCACACAAAATATGAAGCCATTATGTTTAATATATACCATTATTCCAATCATGCATGAGCATTATTTATAGATATTAACATTTTAAATTTATTTAAAATGTACAAACTTTTAATCTTCAACAGTAAATGAGATTTGATTCTAAGAATCTGCTCAAACCACATCAATAAGCATATAAGCATGTTGAGATTGTCAATGTACCTATTGATAATGTTTTCCTCTTGGGAATTTTGTATTCAAATGAAGCTCTGAGAATTAATGTCATTTGGTTCAAAATAATTTGTAAACATTTTATTTATTTATTATAGTAATGCATATTTGTATTTTTTATATTTTTAAATACATTATTTTTCAAATTTTCAAATAAATGCCACAGAACAGGTTTTACCTAGTGTAGAGTTACTTACTAGTAATTTATGTTAAACAAATATAAATAAACAATAAACAACAATAAAAGAATATACCATACATTTTCCATTATAATAAAAATATGTGGGACGTAAAAGCAAAGGCATCAATATCCAAAAAATTAAAAAATGTTTTGGATGTACCTAGTTACCAAGGATTACTGATTTAAAATGTACTGAATTCTAGATTTTATGTATCTATCCCTTTCAAATACATATTTACTATAAATTTAAAAGCTATGTTTTCTATAATATCTCGAATTCAGTGTATTATAAATAAGTACCTATTCTATCTCTATGATTGCGTTAATTTTTTTTGGATATTGCTGCCTTTGCTTTTATACCCCACATATGTGTATTATACTAAAAATAATTTGTACAATATGGCGGGAAATTAATAATTATGTATTTTTAATTTATTTAATAAATCACTAAAAATTCAATAGTAAAATATTTTTACACTGTTCGATGCGATAACTGCACATTTTCAATTGTTATAATTGTCAGTAGATCTTGTTTAGTTTGTGTTGCAATGCAACTTGAACACCTATCAATATGTTTGTTTGTTTGATGTTGCCACGTGACATAGGCAACTGTAAATATTTGTTTGTTTTATGTTGCTACGCAACATGAACAGTTGGACGTAGGGATATTACAGGGGCTTGCAATGAGAATATCGTAGCATGACTTTTTTCTAAGCATATATTTTGAAAAAATCAAAATAAAAGATATATCTCGTAATGTTCCTTTTAAAATAATTACCATATCATTCAGATTTTAATATTTCATAATATTCACATAACTATTTAATTTTGATATTTTTTCCCCAATACATGCATGTTTTTGTAGAAGTCATGCTTCAATGTCCTCACTGCACACACATAGGATATTATATGATTAGGATTATTGTACTACCAGGTTAAACCTTATTGATAATCAATATTCATTCAAAAACAAAATACTGGATTTTATCCCCAGGGGGACATCGTTAATCAAGATGTATATTATAGGTATCTTACAGAGATGAAACTATTTTTTTATATGGGAATGTAGGTATGGAGGTCTTTTTGGGTCACTCAAGCCAGCCGTATGATGAGCCGTAAGCCCTATGAACACCTATAAGGTTTATGAGTTAGGTACTCGGGTATTTCAAGTATTTCATTCCATTACAAAATTAAATTGAAATAATTCTGATCAATTATATGTTCTTGTGCATGTTTTCCTAGTTTTGTTTTCTCTTTAAATGTTACATTTGTGTAAATGTTGCTATTATGCAACTAAAATTTATTTTAGCATAGAAAGTAAACTGAAGAACATACTAATATTGCTCACCATTTACTCATGTGTACCTATTTAAATTTGTATTTTTGATAATTTTATTTGATTTTTGATAAATTTTTTAGATTTTATTAGATTATTAAAAATACCTTTGATATATTATTTATAGCATTTTATTAGTGTTAGTTTGTCCATTTTGACAAAATATTCTTGGTGAAATAGAAATTGAACAACTTAATGTTGATTTATCTGTATATTTTAAATAATAAATTAGAAAAAATTCAAATAAATTATTCTGGATGCAGTGAGGATCACACGGGGATAAAGTTTGGGAATGAAACATTAATGGAGTACGGAAAAGCTTCAAAACTTGATAAACGGCTCCAGAAATGAATAATTTGAAATGAAAAAAAAAAAATCTTTGTTAATTCAAAACTTGATGAGGTGATTGATGCTGAATGTGTCATGGAGCTCAAAGAGCACACACTGGATGACATTATAGCAATTCATAACCAAAATGTAAAAAAAAGCCTGAGAGGCTGAACCAGAAAGTATCACCGTGACGACATTCGGAAAATTAACAGAGGGCCCTGAAGTAATTAAGGCTGGTCTGAAAAAAAAGTTTCAAAAGAAATTGATTTGAACTAAAACTGAGCAGCTAATGTTAGTCTAAGCATAAAAAATGTGATGATCGCCCGTTATAAAAAAAATTATGGAGAAAAACAAAATCTTTATATCATCACTTTAGTTTTTCTTTAAATTCAAGGGTTCTAAGTAATTTTGTTTTCAAATTAGATTTTGCTATATAGCGCTATTGGCTTAATGGTCACAATATACTGTGATTCAGCATAATCTGTATTTAAACTTTTCATCACATGAATTATTTCATCGTCTATTCTAGTCAAATTTTCGAAGGAAGCAAGCACTTGGTGGTGAGACATTATAATTAAATAAATAAAACTAACTTAGTTAAACACCACTTATATGTATTTTCAAATCCAACCAGGTTTCCTACGCCATTAATATGAATCATAAAATCATTAATAATCAAGTAAATTTATCTTTTAGTCCACTTTTAAATATGTTCCCTCTTAATAGTAATATTCCCTGCGAAATCCCACCCCCTACCCCCACTATTGGTACTCCGTCCTTTCACCTTTCACACTAGTATATAAGCACATAATTTTTGAATATTTAGGCAGTTAAGATTCTCCCTGAAGAAGCCACGGTCGTAGCGAAACCTGGTTGGATTTGACAATAAATATAAGTGGTGTTTAACTAAGTTAGTTTTATTTATTTAATTGTTCTAGTCAAGTTTAACCATCATAGTTAAACCACTAGTTAACAGCTAACTACTTTCCCACCAGTCAGAGGGGAGCTGTGTACTGCAATTGAATAAGCTGTTGAAATGACCCAATTTGAAACCCTCTGTCATAACAACAAATTGAAGATGATTTATCTATTAGCGTTGCTGTGCACATGTTCCTATGCCTATGTTTACCTGTGGCGGGCTGGAATCAATTTGTCAATAGACAAGTTATATATTATTATTTCCCCATATTAAATTATTATACTTTGGAGATACTATGATTTAATATGGAGCTTGAAAAAATGGGAAATGAAAGAAAGCATCAGAGGAAAGGCGGCCCAGGTGATTGTGGAATAGGCGAAAGGAGAGAATACCAGGGGCCTCAAGTAATCAACAGAGAGCGGTGGGAAAGTGCTGTCCAGGCTACAGGCACCCAACGTGATTAGGTTGAATTGAATGATGAATAAGAATATTTGAAAAATCATTACTTAATTAAATTGAAATGACTTGGGATGCATAATAGCTGCCAGAAAAATTCCTCTCCACCGTTTCCAGTCCTATATGGCTACTTGCCTGTGAATTTAGTGAAGTTTACTACGACAGGGTGCTTCTATGTCCCTCTGGGTTACTATATAAAACCTTTGGCGATTTCTGGTCTTCCATACACTTTGCTGGTACATGACCTAACTACCGTAGCTTACCAACTTTGATTGATTAAAATTTTCTAGATGCATATTTTAATATCTACAGTTTATGTGCAATTTTTGTCATGCAGTAGTTTACAAATATGCACCATTAATAAGTAATAATTAATCATTCATGAATCATGTTGTCAATCACACACACACACACTACTCCATTTCTCAATAATTATCAGGTGAAAATTTTATAGATATGCTTGAAATATTCATAAAACACAATATTATAGATAAGAGTGCTGTCATTGGTAATATTTATTGGAAAACAAAATTGTATATTTTAATTTATTTTACGCTTTAACATGCGAAGAGGCCCATAGAAGTGAAATACATCACAAAACACCCAGGCTTGAGTAAATCACATAGATTAATTGTGACCTTATCGGGAATCGAAGCCGGAACCCTCGGTGTGAGAAGCCAGTGTCATACCCACTGGGCTATGAGGGCCGCCGAATCATCATTCCTAAAACGTCTTTCATTTTATCAGGCTTTTAATATGTAGCTATATATGTAGGTATTTCTACATACTAAGGCATGTACTTTTATCCCAATTGTGGATAGATATGTTTTTATTACACAATATTATTAACCTTGCTTAGTCTTGGCATTTGTGGAGCAACACGTTTCGGCGATTTGTGGAGCAACACGTTTTGGCGATCTTACATAATGAACCAAATCAAAAATGTACATTTATAACAATACACTGAAATTAAAATTTTGATGTCTGACAGCAGTCATTGTTTCTACACAATTTTTTGTTTGGGTTGTGGTGGCGTTAGTGGAGGCTTCTCATATATGGTAACAAAAATTGAATATTAAAAATTAAGATAAATTATAAGTCTTCCAGAGACGAAGCTGGGATATGGGAATATGGGAAACATGTACGAACATTTTTGAAGGGTGGCCGCAGGGCTTTTCACCGGTACTTGCTGGTACTGACCTTACAATTCGCACAATGCAACGTTCACCAATTTCACCTTAAAAATATCCATACATTATCAAATTTGTTGAATGTTGTATGTGTGTTCTTTATCTGTCATATTATTATTCAAATATTTGAAGGAAGAATAGCCATCTATGGTCAAAAAATTGTAATTCCCATGACAAGGTATACATAGATGTATGGGATATACATGGGATATACATCTATGTATACCTTGTACATACATAGATGTCGCCGGCGATAATGATATTTCTAAATTTTTAAAAGTTATGGGCACAAGCTTTAAAATATTAAAGGTTTTCAATGTATCAATTTTTTCGAATGCCAAAATCAATTTTTTTAAATGATTTCTCAAACATTGTCTACTGAAAATGGAATAATCTGATATTTATTCATGAAGTAATTTTATTTATGTCTTATATTATGACATAATTATTATTAAATCTCAGAGAATGTGGTATAACTCGTCTTATAAATTCTCACATTCGCTAACTTGTTTTTAATGGCATGTCAAAGCAATATGAAACTATCCCTTTAATTGCTCTAGAACTTGCATACTCATATATCGTTACCACTTCACTCAAATAGCTCTCGAGATAACCATAATCGATAGTGCATTTGGATTACATGTGCACCCTTGGATCAAAATATATAAATACATGTTCATTGCTCATGAAGAAGGTTTAAATTATTTTTAAAGTACCAGATTATAGTGATGAGAAAAATGTATAGGATAGTAGTACTAGTGTGCAGGGTTTTATTTTATAAATCTGTAAATACACCAATCAATTATAGTACATAGTTTAATATAAATAAAAATGACTATTTTATAATATTTAAAAAATATGAGTAATAATAGAATGAGAGAATTGTTGGTAAGATGTAAAGTATGCAGTGATTTATTTTATAAAATCTATAAACCTGCCAACCAATTATAGTTAAAAAATATAAATATAAATATAAATTACTATTTTTAAATATTTAAAAAATAATTATTCCTAAAATATAATATACTTCCCAAAAAAATAATAAAAAAATTGCAGGGTTTTTATCATTTTATTTTACATGTATTGAAACAAAGGAATTTTTTGTAATCAATATAAGATGATGTAATGATAGTTCAACGTTTTGTAACCAAATAATTCAAAAATATTGAAAAAAATATGCAAATTTTGACATTGCATAACTCCGTAAATTTTGTTATGGTTGCTTGAACTTTTTCGACTCGTAGTCAAGACAGGAATACACCCGTAAAGTATTGTGTACTAGCTCTGTTACATCCTGTGTAATATCCATCAAGTAAAAGTGTGCAGCTATCTTATTAAATAAAATTATTTCCCTACTGTAATTTCATTGATTAAAAAAATTCTAATTATAAAAATTATTAATTTACTGTCATTATTAAAGGATCATTTATAGTTTAATTACCTATGATGTTTTTTGACAAATTTCGCATTCATCATTCTTGCGGTGAGCAATGTAGACTCCATTCACTTTAGATGAGCCACTTGCATTAGTGTGAGTAATAAATACCCTCTGTAACACGTAAATTGTGAAATTGTATTCTTTTTTTAAACCAATTTCAATAATATTTATATTTATTTTTTGCATTGTCATTTACTCAAAAAAAGAATGTTACGAGATTTTGTAAACGGACGGATTTTGTTACTCACACTAATGCAAGTGGCTCATCTAAAGTGAATGAACATCTACCTACTGATGATATTGTGAATTATTTTGTACATCTTGGAATTATAATGTCATTAAAAGTTTGAATGTTTGTAAATATTTTAATTAATCTGTCAGGTGTAAGTATTGGAATATACATTTTTTAAAAGAGTTGTATTCTTGCATAATTTTACTCGCGTTGAAATGGCTAGTGGAAAACCGAATGTTTTTTGAAAAAACTGAAAATCTGAAATATGTGAAGCAAATCTTTTTAAAAATAATTATTTTAGAATTCATTCTGTTTTGAAATGTTGGATTTTAACTGCTATAAAGATCCCATTTGCAGCGAAAAAACACTATGTTAATATCACAGACAAAAGAAAAAGATATGAATAAAGTCTCTCATTAATTAAATGAAGGGAATGTGAATGAATCATGTATGCATACTTTATTATAAACTCTTAATACTAAATATTTATATTAAAAATCAGTCAGATTAGACAGTCTGACAATTAAAAACAATTATGACAAGCTAGTATATACAGGGTGTCTCATAACTGACAGCTAAAACTTCTGGAGAGTCTTCTTCATTCAATTTTGAATATGTTTTTGAATATGAATTTGAATCTTTACACTTTATGTGAAATGTGAAATGTCGACAGTCACGGAGATTTGAGAAAGAGAAAGTTTGAATGTTTTTTCAATATTTTTTACTTATTTTCTGTAAAATATTGGAGTATTACTACCGTTACTTATATGGAATATTAAAAAATTATTTACTTAAATACACATAATATGTATATACAATATAAAATATAACAACATAAAATATACAATAAAATGACAATAACCTTACATACAAATATTTTTCAAATTTCTGAAATGATTTAATAATTTTATTAGACTTGTATCAATGCGAATACATTTTTAATATCCATATAAGTTACTACAGTGTTTTGTAGAAAATAAGTAAAAATATTGAAAAAAATGCAAACTTTTCGCTTATATCCACATTTTACTAAAAAAATTATATTCAAAATTGCACGAAGGAGACTTCCAGATGTTTTTGAAACTAGCTATGAGGCAACCTGTGTAAGCATTATTTCCTTATTAAAAATTCTTAAAAGTAATCAATTTCTTATGGTAATATGAGTTTATATTGTGGCTGCTTTTGAAAATTTTCTATCACGGTATACTAACGGTTAAAAGAGAAATTACATATATAAAGATAATTGAACCATAATTTCTTATAGATATTTTAGTATCCATCTTTAAAAAAATCTTTGTTATTTCATGTCATAAAACAGCAGTCAAATCAGATTTTAATGGTTCATGCAGTCGCATACAAATGTTGTCTTTTTACATGCACACATTGGCCAACGTTAAAGGCTTTTAATTTAATTGTGTGTGGTCCACTGTCTGGTCACTAAAAGCATGTCCGTGTCAAGTCGCCTCACATGTCACAACAATACGAAACCTTGTACAATTTATTCTTTGAAATTCATTTAAGCCAAATTAATGCACGGCTTAAACAGAATGCATTTTGCTTGTCACGTCTCAGAGTGCTTAACTGTCTGGGTTTAAAGCTGACACATTCAATTACTCAAGGGGTTTCTTGAAGCAGTCCTGTATATTTATAATTTTTTTTCACAATCACATTGGTCTGTTTATTTTACCTGTGGAGTGTGGAAGATGATATTGTGACAGGTGACATATTAAAGGTTCTTTGTTGCGGTTTTGCATACCTGCCCTGCAGGATTATGCTGATCTGGTATGAAACAGTTTGATAAAAAAGGTTTTTGATATTTGTTTCTGCGTTCTTTTTTTATTGAACTATTATTTAAGTATAAATTTAAGTTAAATTAATTTAAAAATTTATTGCGTATCTACATTGAAAATAATATTATTGTAATTAAATTGCAGTGAAAATCGTCTAACACGTGTAATTTCTAAGATAAATATGCTCATTAAAATATGATTCTAAAACAATGTAAAAAAACCTTAAAAATCTTTGAAAATCTATGTATGAGTTCATGAGAAAAGATTACAGATGTCTCTTACATAGACCATTCAAATAAACAAAAAATTATCAGATTTGGAACATATATAGAACTTTAAAAAATTTGATAATGTGTGGATGTTCTTATAATGGAATTGATGAATGTTGCATTATGTAGAGTGATCACTTAAGCCAGCTCATACAGGTTATAAGCTCTGGGCCGTCATATAAAAAGACTAACATACACATTTCTCATATAAATAACTTCGTCTCTGTGAGACTTCTATAATTTATCTTAATTAATTAATCATCCCTCTGGGGACACAATCCAGTAACCATGTTCTCGGAACATACCGACATTTTTAACATAATGCAAAATTTAAATCATTATT
This sequence comes from Agrypnia vestita, assembly GCA_016648135.1. NCBI lineage: Eukaryota > Metazoa > Arthropoda > Insecta > Trichoptera > Phryganeidae > Agrypnia > Agrypnia vestita. The sequence goes on along the minus strand of JADDOH010024723.1, from coordinate 146,905 downwards.
TGTATTTATTGACATTACATTGGCTTCTCGTACTATAGATTCTGCGTTTGATTCTTGGTAATGTCACAATATATCTTTTCTCAGGCCTGGGTGTTTTTGTGAGGTGTCTCATAGCCTCTTGTAGCATTAAAAAATAAAATAAAAATCATTTCAAGAAAAAAAAATTTCCTACTAAATAACTTCTAGATATGTTAACATATGAATGGAATTGAAAAACACTGCTTTTTTTCCACCATATATTTTATTTAAATGTTAGAACATTTTTGAGATCAGTCTAATTATCAATAATATATTTTCAACTGATCATGAATTTCATGAAATTCCACGTTTCACAAAAAAAAAATTGAACAATCAACTTCTAGTTTATTTTTAAATATGAAAAGTTAAGCTTTTCTTTTTTACTAATTCTAGGAATCCTATTAAAAACTAAAGTAAAATACAAGATGAATAACACACACATGACATCCTAAAGAAATCTTATACACATTTTGTATTAATTTATTCAACCGAACGGTGTGTAGGTGTTTTGGCCCAGTTTGATGCACAAAGGTGAAATTAATGAACCTGCAAGCTAATATGTGTGAATATTATGCTCCCTGTAAAGTGGGGAAATGTCGATATTCATATATAGGTCAACCGACAAAAAGATCGTTCATCTACTCCAACAAAATTTCATACAGAAATATTATCTGACTAAGGGCCAGTTGTATCATCTTGGATTATTCTTTTGTAATCTTTTGTAAAAACCATTGATTATTGTGTTTTCCACACAACCCGTTTTCATAAAAATCTATGGTTTTGATTAAAATTAAAAAAGGAGTTATTTATAATAAATAACGCAAGTGTGCAAAAAATATACAATTTATTCTAAATATCCAAACAATATAGGTACATTTATCAAATAAAAAAAATTCTTTAGATTTTCTATTGCTACGAAAATAGATTTCTATTTTTGAATTTTACAACAATATTTTAATTTGATTTTGGTTCCTTCTGTGAGCTGACTGAAATTTTTTATGTACTTTTTAGAATAGGTACCGTACCGAACGTTTTAATAATGTAAATAGTGTGAACAATCAAACTCAATGTGTTCCTGACAATGCGTAGTGCTGAAATTTCATTGACAGTTCAATTTTAAAATTTAACATTTTTGGTAATGAATTTTTTCAAATTTATTAAGCTTTTTAAAAATCATTTCAGCATTTATAATGAGAGTTTACGCTACTTAATATTTTAAAATAAAGTTTTGTTATTTAAAGTTATTCCACAGCTCTCTGTTATTTGCACTTTGCTTCCAATAACTTGTCTGATGTCTGACCATCGCATATATATTTATTCAAAGCTTAAACAACCGTTCAAGGCCAATTTGAAAATAATTATTTGTGTAATTTGTCCCCTTGGGACATTATTATATCGTGAGAGATATATTCTTCTTCTTCTACCCCTTATCCTATTGGGTCGGGGTTCATGCACCACATAAAAGGTTCCAACTTTTCCTGTCTTAGGCTTCACTCTATCTGCCGGCATCCGCAAGCTATGACCCAGCCACCGTAACTGCGATCTCTCGATAAATAAAAATAATTTAAACTGCGTATGCATCTCTATTTTTTTAATGTATATAAAAATTAAATTGTATGTAATAAATGTGTTATATATTTTGTTACAGTTGGTTTTCCCATACTATTCTTCTTCCTATGGGGCAAGCCATACGAGCGGGGGTTCTTCTGTGACGATGAATCCATCCGGCACCCGTTCCACCCCTCCACGGTCACCAGCGCCATGCTGTACACCGTGGGACTCGGACTACCTATTATATTAGTAAGTCCTCTATTCACTTCGCAAAGCCTATATATTTTCATGATTTTTATGATACATAAATATATTTTTTTAATGACAAATCAAATTATTTCTCAAAAACAAAGATGATGCAGTAGAAACATCTGTAACTAACACACTTGTACTATCAATGGATGCTGTATGACAAAACAAACTCAGTGGTGTCTCGTCAATCAGATGTTACACTGTGCAGACCTTGCATAAGGCTACAAGTTTTATCCAAAAATATTTCAACAGATAACTTACAAATTTCATTTATTTATGTGTACATACGGTACATACCACCATTAAAAAAGCAATTAATATAGTGCTCTTAAAAAAACCATTAAAATGTTTTTTTTTTTAAATGCAGTGAGGCTACATCAAAAATAGTATTTTTTATATAATAAAAAAAATATTCTGAAAAAATTTGAATAATTGTTATAAATCATTTTGCATGATATCGAAAGTAAGTACATAGTATATATTAATAGAAAAGTAAACAACAATTATCTTTACAAATTAATATTAAAAAATTACAGCGCAATTAATTTGCTTAAATATATTTTTTTCTAATTTGTACATTTATATTTAGCATCACTCATTAATATTGCACCACTGCTATACTGCCATCAATCATTTAAAAAATAATTGATGATAACTTAGAAGACAATCTGTAAAAAGAACAATTTATATTGTGTCAGTTAGAATACAAACTATTTGAATTTGTTGAGCCACCACTGGGTTTGATTTGTCACACTGCATTCATTGATTGAAGCACTTTACCATAACACACCAACACAACACGCTTCTGGATCTCCATTCATAGAGGGCAATGAACTTGAACTACTTTCATGTCTATCGCCAAGCAATTATCGTAATTGCCTGTAATCAATTTTGTCAATCTGTTTATCTATTCCTATGCAGCAATCACTGCGCATATAAAGTTATTTACATTAATTAGTTGCAGATACCATTATTGAATTAGTAATATTTCAACATTACAATGCACATCGCAATGTAAAAAATTTCTATTAGTTGGCAATATCCAGAAGATTAACTATAAACTGACTATGATCATCACGTATCAATGATCTTTACCTACAATCTCATGCAGTAACTTTCTCCACTGTCGTATATCCTGTTGGGAAGTCCTTCAGTCGTGTACATGAAGTTTCCAAGTAATAGTTAAGTTTAAAGCATAGATTTTTTATAAAAACGGGTTGTTTGATTGGTGGAAAACACAAAAATGTATGCTTTAAACACATCTATTACTATAATCCTAGATGATATAATTGGCCCTTAGAGGATTAGAATTTCCACTCTTATTCCATCATATCATCTTTTTGTAGCGCCAGTGTATTGACTTGATTTTCAAATATATATTACATAATATTGGTGTTATGTTTTTACAAACCGATATTATTTGTTATAAAAATAAATTTATTGAAAACTTGTGAATAAATCAATTGGTTGGTTTGTTGGATTACTAAAGGCAGTATTTATCGATCATGTATTATTTTATTTTTACGGTAATTTAAAATTATTGATATCTCATAAAAAGGCCTCATATGATATTATCTATGACAGTAACTTTTTGACTATAGATTTTAAATAAGTATACTGTAATATTGTATACGCTTCACCCCGGATTCATTATATATAAATTATACCTAATTTAAAATCAATTAAAGAAATATTGGTCTTTAAGCAAAAGCGTTTTTATTGTGATTTAGCAAAATTTGGTCCAGGCAGAGGAAGGATGGTATGGGTAATTTTATTTTTTCCAGGATCCTAGAGTGTATCTAAGCAAAATTTAGAATAAATGTCATTCAATATAATATATGTTTATACTATGTGTGCAAAAAGCTGTCATTTAAAAAGAAAAACAGTCAAACATTTTAAGAAATAAAGGATATTTTACTAGCTTGAAATAATTGCATTTTTTTTTATGTTCCAAATAAATGTTTTACATCATCACTTTATTTGTTTAAAATATTTAAATAAATATTAAAATATTTAAGTTATATTTAAAACAATTTTTTATTTGTTAAATATTGGTTGTAATATTGTTTTGTATAAATTTATTGTTCATCATTCCAGATGCTTGCTTCTGAGTTCATCAACCACAAAGGGAAGAAAAACCACAAAGTCCACAGCTTCATGGGGTATCGCATACCGCCGTGGATATGGTCTTCATATAATGTCATCGGTGTGTTTGGGTTCGGCGTCGCCTGCCAACAGCTCACGACAGACATTGCCAAATACACAGTGGGCAGGTTGAGGCCACACTTCTTTTCGGTGAGTAGTCAATCAGTAATTTATTTATTATTTAATCTTCACGATCATATTGGTTTGTTTCATATTAATATTGGTTGTATTCATCTCAATAAAATCATCGAATAAACTTAAATGAAATGTTATTTATAATGATAAATTCTTTTAAAACATGTGAGCGAGTTTGTATTCTTGGCGAATATGATTTCTAGGGACAGAAAGGTCAAGAACAATTTATTGTGTGTAAAAATGAGACAAATTACAATTGTCAATTCAGGAACACCATTATGAAGCTAGCTATAAAATAATAAAAATAGTACTTTGATAATCTCGTACTTAACTACTTAGTGACTAAATCAATGATGGCGAACATATGACATACGTTAAAGATGTTCTCAGGTTTTCACGGCCGTTCAGAATCTTGTGTATAGTTTTTCTGGGATATTCTGCCGTGTATATGTGACCTTTTTGGCTGATGTTTCGGATCCCATTGCAGGCACAGATCGGCCAGAGAGATCACATATACACGGCAGAATGTCCCAGAAAACTATACACAGAAGATATGACATGCGTGTCAAAAGAAATGCGCCAAAACTCTTCACTCTAATGCGTCTAAGACGCCGACATTAACAGAGTCCTAATAAAATTAAATTTAATTCATATAAATAATTAGGATATTCCTTGCAATTTTTCCCAGTAATACGATCAACTTGTTGTAAACACATTGCAGAGGATGGATGGATGCAAGAACAAGAAGTTGCAAATGTGAAATTTTATTACTGAACATTAATCCTAATGTACAGCACTTGAACAGATAAAGGCGATGCACTTTTTGCAACAAGTGTGCAATATAACATGTAGATAATGCACCACATTCAATGTTTGATATTATCAACTTTCCCAGTGCATGCGGCATGTCAGTGATATCTGCTTTATTGGTAGACCTCGCTGGGAGCGTACGGACTCCCATGTCTCTGTTTAATGTCAGCCAAATTACACTTTCAGACATCTGTGACGATTTTATTGGTGATTATTTATTTTATTCATTGTGCACGACTTAAGATCAATGATCAATGACATTTGTGGGAAAATACGCATAGAATTTTTTGTTTGCATACCTCCATTTTGTTGTTCACATTTTCAATAACTTGTAGAACATTGTAGAAAATCTTTTACTAAATAAATTATGTATTTAAATAAAAAAATCTGTGTAACAAACAAACTAAATATGCATACCCATGTAGTATGGTCTGGTATGTAAGGGAAGTGAAATTGTGATAATTTATTAATTTAATTAAGAAAATTTAATGTACAAAGATAAGAGTTTCAATTTAATTTAAAATTATAAGCTATTCATAGTCATTCAAACATGTAATATGTGCTTTCCATATAGTCAAGTCTGCACTATTCGCTTTCAAACGCCAAGAGCTGTCGCCCGACGCCGTTAACCTTGACTCCAAGAGATACATACATACCTCATTTTCCTCAATTTTGAAATTGTAAACTTGATATTTTTTTAACTATAACAATGTGTAACTTGTTGGTCTAGCGGTTAAGACACACACAGTCATCTAGTTGGTCAGGGTTCAAGCCTCATTCTAGGAGACCCTCAAGTTTGTCCTATTTTTATAGCATAGGTGTTTAGTAAAATATGTGTAAAAAAAGATATGTTTTGTAGTCTAGAGTATTTAATTTATTTAATACCAAACCCAATCAGCTGTCTATTTTTTTGTTTACATGCTCTTCATATAATTTTCGCATTACTTTATGGAATTGCAAATTGATGATAAATCAAGGTAAAAAATTGAACGAAAACATTTCACAAACACCACTTCACGAATAGGAAGACATATTTATCACTTCCCCGTTCAAAGAGCTGTCAGTAGTTATTGGGCATGAAAATACCACAAACGGCATACTCTCTTGTTTTATTTCCTTGACAAAGTGACAGAAATCTTAAACGGATGCACATGTCACAGCAGTTTGTCTCGGCTGGAGAATCGCAGCCTGTGTAATTGATGTCAAGTCTTTTTGTTGTATTTCTTACTCACTGTTTTTCCTGCGTAGCGATACAGCTTCAGTACTCATTTATAGAATTGAGTTGGCTTTTTTTGCAGTCCATTTTCATCCTGGGTAAAAATACAGTGCTGCCACCCTTTGCCAAATATTTGCAACAAAGTTTTATTGACCCTGTCCATTGATTTTTTCCCAAATTTTTTTTGTCAGATAGTTTTCAGAAAGATTCTTTTCTTTTTTTTTAATACATGAGATGGTAATTCTATTTTATTATTATTATTTTATATTTTTATTAGTACCACTGGACTTTGTCCACAGAGAGAAAATCATTATTTAAGAAAAACTATACATGTCTCACAGAGACAAAGCTATTTATGTATAGAAATCTTTATAGTGCGACTACAGGGTTTACCAACTGTAAACTTAAGGCTGCTTTAGTGAACTTTCACCGATTCCAGCCAAGATCGACTACATCTATCAATTTTTGATAGTAAGCTTACTTACTGTATTTCTAATTTTAAGTGTTTATTTAATATGCAAGAATGTTATTTTTGGCCATTGGCCCCGGAATTGCAGTATGGTACATTTATGGATAAGTGAAACAAGGATATGCATTGAATACTCATCTTTTTACCATGCTTATATTAGCTTCACCTGTTTGTCTGGACGGAATCTTACAATCAATATGTCATCCGCTTCTTATGTCCAGTCGAGCTGAAATTTTGCACAAATGTACTCTCGGTGACAATACATGAATCAATTATCAGATTCACTAATTAATTCATCATAATTAATCAATCAAAGTTTTAAATGGAAAATTAGTTAATGAGCTCACCAAAAAATGGCGCTAGTAACTTATGTAGTTTTGTACGCTGGGTAATATTAAGGCTAAAAAGTGTAAAATGATATTAAATTATTTTTTTCAAAAACCATGTTTATATTCAAATGTACCAAAAGGGAAAAAAAAATTTCAGCCAAAAAATTTTGTCTCACGCTCCAAATTAAAGCATGGGCACTTTTCCTCTATTTATATCAATATCGTAAGCACCCACCTTTTATTTGGAGAGTGAGGCAAAATTTTATTTGTTAATTTTTAGTACATTTAAATATAAGTGTGGTTTAAAAATAATATTTTTTTTCATGTACATAATTCTATTTACTGCCCTCATCTAGAACCTAGGGAGCCATTATTACGAGGAACCCTGCACGTGCTTGTTGATTATTTAAGGCTATTAAAATGTTCTTCCTTTGATAATGTAATGCTATGAAATTTTCTCAAAGCCTCCTTCACTTATTCCATTCATGCTCATTCTACATATCTGTCTTAATCTCGCAATGACATTTGGCAAGATGGCCATACTATGTTAATTATAAGAAAAACAAAAATTACAGAAACAGAACATCAAGATCACCTGTTCAAGTGTACAATATTGTATAATTGCGGTCTCTACAAAAAAACAAATTATGTCATACTGAATAAATATTTTTATTTGTATCATTAGTGAATAAAGTTAGTTATTTTTTCAGTGTAATTTATATTGATTATCATTTAAATACCACGCAATGAATGAGTGAGTGTAGAAGAAGATCATTTGTAACCTCTAGACTACATTTTCTACTGCCTTTGTGGACTTATTTGTGTAGATCGACCAGCCTTTGTGCACAGTGACCTCGTCTGCAGGAGATTGAAAAATCATGGTTATTTAAAATTAAACCCCGTTGAATGATATTGAATGAAGATGGATTTCTATGCATTCATTAGTACGTGGGACAAGGTTATCCTCGTTCCTCCTACCATTCCTCTCGCATATAACATTAGTTTTTTATTGTTGTACGTGAGAATGCCCAAATTATATGTACGTCTAGGTGCTTCCTGGTAAAAAATAGACGTAGGACATTACATGTAGTGTAGTGATGCAACAAATACTACTTTCACGAATATCAAACCTACTATTCGGTAAATACGAATACGAATAATTCAACAAGGTAATAAATAATACTCCACTGTTCCTTTTTTTACTAAGAGTTAATAATTAGAATTTACCACTTTTGTTCAAAAAGCACAACATTTGTAACTTCTCAAGCGTTAGGCGATTTCTTTTATCCATTTGTACATTCTCAGCGGTCGAAAATAATCTTTCTGTCGCAGCCGCAGTTTTACCCTCGCGAGATAGTTCGCAAGTACAGTACCTGCATATGGCTTTACTTTCGTCATCTACAAACAATTTAAAAATTATTTTAGAGCGAGTCCCTGAACAAAACAAAACAAACTCGTCACAATGGGTCGACTTTGTTTTGAGACAAGTTCACTAACAAGTCTTGTTCACAAACAAATATCTTTATTCTTTATAACAAAATCAAACAAATAAAGTTATATGTATTTAAATTTAACTCACCAGATTTCTTATCAAAATGTTTCCAAATATCACTTTTTTCACGCTTACGAGAGGTCATGTTATTGGATTTAATTTGAAATTATTTTATATGAGTTAACACTTTTACACACAATGGAAATAAAATGGAACGAACATTACGTAATACAAAACAAAAACTACATGAAATGAGCACCAAATGAAGAAAACCTTTTTAATAACCCAACAAAACTAGAAGAAAGAACTCGTGTTATGCTGTGAAACAAGTAACAATTGACAACTTGAGGGCTCAACAAATCTATTCATTCAATGTTAGAGAATCCCCGATAATAGAGAGCGTAGGTGTGTTCGGATACACGTTACACAGCCAAACCATTGCAATTTGCTTGCGTTCAGTAGTTTGTTTTTAATATTCGTGATGATATTCGGTGAATACGAATATTCGGTTAATATCTACTATTCGGCGAATACGAATATTCGGTTAATATCTACTATTCGGCGAATACAAATATTCGGTTAATATCTACTATTCGGCGAATATGAATATTCGGTTTATATCTACTATTCGGCGAATACGAATATTCGGTTAATATCTAATATTCGGCGAATACGAATATTCGTATTCGTATTCGTTGCATCACTAATTACAAGCATAGGGTACTAGTGAAAATACTGAACAGTCTTTGTAATTAAAAAAATCTATCTTGCAAATTGCCAATTGCCAATTCATGGAGAAAAGATGAGAAAAAATATTTATTAAATTCATTTTACAAAAAAAAATTATATATTTTTTTTTCATCTTTTTATTTTTTGTTTGCCTTATTTAGATCTCTTGTTTGATTTTAATTTTAATTAAATATAAAATTGAAAAATCCAAAATTATTCTTCTAATAATAATCGAAGCGGCCATTCTTATATTTGATTTGGTAAACGTACATAATCATTAACGCAATCGTCAAAGCAAAACTTAAATTTTTTCTCATATCTTCTTTTGCGTTTTTTATCACATTTTTATATGTTAAGATCAATGATATAACAAACTGTAGATACGTTACAAGCGCAAATCGTGGCAAGTCAAAATTAAGGTAATTGCCTTACTTGCATTCGTTATCGAACGGACCTTCTTTGCGATTGGACTCGACGGCACACCGAAAAAAGAGTCCCGAGGAAAAAGGAACAGAGTATCGTACACTATTGTAAGAATGAGTACGTTATTTTAGTCACCGTGACTTCAAATTACCAGATTTTTCTGCATTTGCTACATTTGAAATCAGGATAGTATGGGAATAACGTGTCTATTTATAATACGTCAATGGTTAAGATATCATATTAAAATTTATTCATCAGTTTCCATATATGTCTTTTAAATGCGGATATCTTAAAATTACACAAACCAAATTATTTAATACATTACCAAAAATACGATGTTTAAAAAATTAAGAAAATTGTTCCACTTTGTCCCTTTAGGCCTTATGTGACTGAATGGATTCTGAAATGTCTTTTTTCGATAATATTACAAAGCAAACAATTATTTTGAAAGAAGTCTTGAAAATTATGGCAAAACCTGTCAGTTTGTTTACTTACAATTTATGTTTTAAAAAACACTGTTTTTAATAAATATTTTATTTTTGTGTGGTTTTTTCAACCCTTTTTACATAAAAATGTACTCAGGTTTTCACGGCTGTTCAGAATAATCTGTGTGTAATTTTCTGGGATATTTTGCCGTGTGTGTAAACTGCAGAATTTCCCAGAAAACTAAACAGAAGATTCTTTTTACATAGCTAACAACTTTTTTACTCGAATAAATTAGAAGAATAGATATGACTGTTTATTATTCTATATATAAATCTGTATTTATTGTTAATTATTAATCTGGTCTATAAGTGTTATAGGTACTGCATTAAAAATTCATTATTGAGTGAAGCTATAAAAATAATTTCCCATCCTTGCGTCTTATTTATTTTATTTTTAAAAGCATTTAGTTTTTTAATTACCCTCAGGTCTATAAACATTTCCAAGTTAAGATAATATAAATATTCTGCTTAGCTTATCTTTCCCAGTAATGTGGTTTCTGAAATTATTAACCATTATTATGTTGTCTTGTCAGCTGTACTTTAAACTCAACTGACTCATTTACTGATTGCTCCAACCTTCAAAAATGTTCATTGTGGGATAGGTCATGTGGTGGATTATGAGGATTTATTTTCAGCTTTGTTCATTTATTTTTCTTTCATTGTTTTTTAACTCAAATTTATTATTTTTTTATATGTGTTATATAGATGCTAAAGCGCCACTTTAGCATCTATATACCAACAGAGCTAGTCCACAATACTTTACAGGTAAATTCCAAAGTTATGGAGTTATGCAATATCAAAGTTTGCATTTTTTTTCAATATTTCTGACTTATTTTTTTAAAAAACGTTGGAAGTCTCATTACAGTAACTTAAGCCAAACTAAAAAAATATATAATAAGTTAGTACAGAAACAAGAGTACCAGTAAGCATTAAATACAATTGAGGCAACTTTAACTAACCATAATTTGTTGAGTGAGTTTTAATATAAATGTCTAGATCAGTGTTTCTTAACCGTATTGAAAGAAACACCCCCTTTACCGCAGTAAAATTGTCCATCCCCCCCAAACAAAAACGAAATTTAATTTACACTTTTCTCTATGTAGATACATACGTATTTCATGCAATGAATTTTCTACTACAAATAAAAAATGATGAGAAGTGTAAAGCAAAAAGTTATTATTTTTAAAAACATGTATTTATTGCCTTTTGTGTCATTTTACTATCACATACACAACATATTACTTAAAAAAAGATGGTTGAGTATTATTCCTCAGTTTAAATTTTTGCACGTAAAAGTTATTAAAAGTTATTATTGTCTATTTAAAACAGGGTTTGAAAAAATCCGATTTTTATATTAAAAATCAAATAATCGGATTTTTTGATATATATATCCGATATATATCAAAAATTGGATATATATCCAAACTTTTTTTTCTCCTTTTTTGCACACGTCGATTAATACAAACTCGAAATAATTAAGAAATTTATTTTTTTATTTTGTATATGAATTATTATTTATTATATAAATGGATTGCATACTGAAAAAAACTTATATATGCAATTATTATATATAAGTTATAAAAGTTACTCTTTCTAATGTAGTGTTATGGGTGTTTGTTTCTTTGTGTGAAATAAAAAATGGATTATATGAAACAAATGAAACTAAAAAATAACTGTAGCACTTTTTAAAATACAGCTAGCGCCATCTAGTAACGAACGGACGCAGATATTAAAAAAAACAACCTGTAGCATTTTTTGAAATACAACTAGCCCCATCTATTGACATTTGCAGAAAGTTTTCTTGGATATATATCAAAAATAAAAATCGAGCCATAATTATCATGATATATATTGAGATATCCTCGAAACCTGATTTCAAATAAATTAAAAAATCAAAGCGGCTAAATAAAGTGTATCAGTGTGTCACAATGCCCACTCGAACTTCTAACCTAAATGCTAAAAATTTAAAAACGCCCCACCAGACATGCAGAATGCCCACAAAGGGGCGCTGGTGCCCCGGTTAAGGCGGCACAGCCGATTCACAAACATGCGTAGCTGTCAAATTACATCGATAGATCATGTCCTTTCAAGCCGTGCACGACATGTCATCTGAGCGCAAATCGAATAAAAATTACACGTTCGTTACATATTTATGGTACATACGTTGCTAAAACAGTAAGGTTTGATAGAAAGAGATAGTCATATATTCTTCGCTTTCGTCCGCGTCAGGCATCCCCACAGAAGTACCTCACGTATCAAAATATTTACTTATTTAACTTTAGACAAATGATCTTATATTATTTGAGTCGACTTATTATTTTCCGTAAATAATTTAAGAATCATAGTAATAATTCTGAACTCCTTTTTAAATCAATGCATATCGTAATATGACAATACAAAACAATCTAGCCCCACGTGCGTACTGCGTATATCAAAATGTATTATTTTATCTATCGACAAATTCCCGTATTTTATTTACGTCCAATAATTACTTACTGTATAGAATTTAAAAAACATATTAATAATTCTGAAATACTTTTCATATCATAATGAATACCTTTAATATTAAACAAGAAATAAAAACATGGGAGACGCGTACGCGCATGCGCACGGTGCGTACAGTATGTATCTTGATACCTCAAATGATCTGGAACAATTGTTGAATTAGGATTATACCGAAACTGACATGTGACGCATGTTCAAAGTTTAAAAAGGATGAAACCATTCGAAAATCCATATAAAACCTTAATATACGGGAGATATCAATTGCTTTTGAACATATTATATAATAATAATTCATATAAATGTCAAATTTGGCGTAAAAGTACAATGAATAGTGAAATAAATGACGAGGAATATTTGGCTACATAAACACGACTGACCTCTGCCGTGGCCAGACGGCATCTAACATGGATTCTGACGTTGACGATGTCGTTTTTCATACTTTAGAATTTTTATTTTAAAATAATAATTAACGTGTTTTTTATAAAAAATTTAGCTTTTTAATAGTGAATGAAGACTCAAAGTGCGAATATAGATACAATATATCGTTTAAAATCATATTTTTATATGAATAAACAACGTTTGAAAATGACCAAAAAACGTAAATATTTAAGCATATTTCAAAAATTATATCTTTTTTAATATTGAATATTTCTTAATTTTCTACGTACGGATTCTAGATAATTAAGTAAACTTTATACGTATAAAAAAACATATTATGCTTACATAGAAATTTTAAACAAACCACTCTACGCCCGGGAACATTAAAAAGGTTTTTTTTGCCGCGGCCTGTGGATTAATGTCTATATTTTTCTTAATTATTGTAAATAATGTTTAGTTTATTACTTTTATATAAGAATAAAGGTTCTATCTAAGTTATCGCCCTAAAAAAATTTCAATCTATCATATACATTCTGGTATAAATGAATAATAAAAACCCACTTTTTCGTAAAAAACACCGAAATATGCATTTGCAGTGAATGTACCGCCTTAAAAATCACTGGTATACATAGATATTTTATGTAATTTTTAGTATGTCATGAATTTGTTTAATTAACTGTACAAAAATTATAGGTGCAACTATCGTAGTACATTTTATGCAATTGACTGTGAAATATTTACATTATTAAAAAAAATATTTCAGGTTTGCCAACCCGATATTGACTGTTCCTTGGAAACAAACAGATGGTCATACATCACCAACTTCACATGCAAAGGTGCTGATGAACATCTTCTCAAAGAGATGAGGCTTTCATTTCCAAGTGGACATTCCTCCTTCTCAACATTCACCATGATATATATTGCTGTAAGACAAATTTTAACAATATTTTTCTGAATAAATATATTTTTATATTAAAGCAAATACAAGAGCCGATTATTCATTTTAATTGGGAAGACAATTGAACCTGGATAATTGAAAAATGCAGTTGATTCAAATTAAGTTTTCATTTCTCACTCTCCATCCTTTTATTGATCATTTGCTTTGTATTCCTGACCCATCTAAATAAATTTGGATTAATAAATATGTACATTCCTGTTAGTCAACTTTCCTTGCAAAACCTGTTGACAGATCAATTAAGATTGTCTGAAATCATATTAACAAAATGATCTCCTGTTCTTAGAATAAAAAGATTGTTATAACTAAAAGATGAACATATGTGGTGTATAGAAGCAAAAGCGCCACTATGCATGTGGATAGTGGCGCTTTTACATATATATGAATAGTGGCATTCTTGCATCCGTACCCCGCGTATGCACTTATTTTTTATGTAAGTATTTCGAAAATGGACATACATACTTATTTTATTTTACATATTCAAGTATGCAAAAATTTTCTATGAGAAGGTCTTACGCGATGAATAGCTTGTTGATTTTATGGTTAGGACTCTCGCCTCGTGATCCAAAGGTCGCGGGTTCGAATCTCACTCCAGACCAGCAAGTTAGTCCTATTTTCATAGCACAAGCGTTTAGCTTAATTTGAAAATATTAGGTCCTTACATATGAAATTGGCGTTTTGCCGTACTGGCAAATTTGATCTCAAATATCTTCTCTTTGGTAAGGAATTCCAAATCCAAATTTATACAGCTATTTACTCATGTATTTGTGTTTTGAAAATTATAATTCATTTGTTTTTTCCTCAGTTGTTTTTTTCTTTGCGTCACTCAGTTTACAAAATGAAAAACTTGAAATATCGCGTTATTTATGAGTACGAGTTCCACCGTGGCACCAGTGCTGCAGAAATGGCTCGAAGGATTAATGATGTGTATGGCGACGGTGCCGCAAAAGAAAACACAGTGCGTTTTTGGTTCCAACGTTTTCGTTCTGGAAATTTCGACCTGCAGAACAATCCCCGTGGACGGCCGGAGACCAAAGTTGATAATGAAGAATTGAAGGCTATTATGGAAGCGGATCCATCGCAAACCACATCCGAGTTAGCTGCAGGCTGCGGTGTTAGTGATAAAACTGTTTTAAACCACTTGAAGCAAATTGGTAAGGTGAAAAAGCTTGAAAGGTGGGTACCTCACGAATTGAGTGAAGCAAATCAACAAACGCGCGTTGACTGCTGCGTTGCATTACCAACCGGCACAATAATGAAGGGATTTTAAATCGAATCATTACCTGTGATGAAAAGTGGATCCTGTACGATAATCGGAAGCGCTCATCACAATGGCTGAACCCTGCCGAACCAGCAAACCATGCCCCAAGCGAAAATTGACTCCAAAAAAGTTACTTGTGAGCGTTTGGTGGACTAGTGCTGGTGTCGTTCACTACAGCTTTCTTAAATCTGGCCAGACGATTACGGCAGATGTCTATTGTCAGCAACTGCAAACCATGATGGAAAAGCTAGCTGCTAAACAACCGAGGCTGGTTAATCGCTCTAGGCCACTGCTGCTTCATGATAACGCTAGACCACACACTGCACAACAGACGGCTACCAAATTAGAGGAGCTTCAATTGGAATGTCTAAGACATCCACCGTACTCTCCGGACCTTGCCCCAACAGATTACCATTTTTTTCGAAATTTGGATAACTTCTTGCAAAGGAAAAAATTCAACTCCGATGGGGCAGTCCAAACCGCCTTCAAAGATTTTATTGATTCCCGTCCGAATGGTTTTTTTAGTAAAGAGATCGATGAACTACCTATGAGATGGCAAAAGTGCATAGATAGCAATGGTACATACTTTGATTAAATAAATATATTATAATAATAAAAAATCGGCTTTATGTTCCTCCCATACTAAACGCCAATTTCATATGTAAGGACCTAATAGTAAGAATATTGATGTGACATGTATTCCGTGTTCGCATATCTATTTTAAAAATAAAATCTTTCAAAAATCTTTTTTTTTTAAACTTAAGACGCTCAAACTTAAACGGTCAAGAGGACTAATTACTGAAGCAAAACACATCACAAAAACATCCAGGCTTGAGTTAATTGCATAGATTTATTGTGACCCCGCTGGGTATCGAAACCAGAACCCTTGGTGTGAGAAGCCAGCATCATTTCCACTTGGCTACGAGGGCTCACTGGGCCATCATTATACTTAAAATATTGACTTTGGATGAATAAATTAGTAAATATGTGTGAAACTGATGTCTACCAAATTTTAAAATTTTATTTGTATTTATTTTATATAATATTCGTCTCGTCAAAATTGGTTATGTGCACAATATTATATAATAGAGGTTAATATATTATTGAGTAGACCCATAAGCCTAGTACAAATGACAAGAAAATAAATCTATCTAATGTAATGCTCTAAATTATTGAATTTATTTTAAAAGCCGCTGTTTAAATATTTGACAGTATGTTTATTTGACTTAAATTTAAAATGTATAAATAATAGCATTAACCCCTTCAGTGCATTCAGGACGTGCTCTGTTGTGTATACACGACGCTGGCCTGGAATGGGTTAAGTGCATTAATACTAGCAAGATGCTAAAGCCTCTTTATGTGACCCCAGCACTTACACAGAAGAGTAAACTTAAGTAGTCTGTAAACAATACAATTTTTATGTCTCAACCATATGTTCAAGTTTATGTTGACATCTTGAGATGTGTGGTTTGGGTCCTAACTAAGTAATTAGTCCATAGGAGATGTATATAATTCAGAGATATGTGTGGATTCCTTTGTATACAGTGTGTTCTAAATGAAACATGAATTACTCTTTATATATATAATATACAATTCTGGACCAAAAATGTTATAAAAAAATTGCTCTAAAACGCTCCATTCATTACTGATTGAGATTGACTTGTAAAATAATGTTCTGATATTTGGATAACATTTTTGCAGAATTCAAAAATTATATTTTGTATCCTAGAGTTTTTTTTAGACTCATCAACTCTTATTAAAAACAAATTAGATGAATAAAATGGAAAGATATGCAAAAAATCTATATAATATATGTATTTGGTTTCTACTGGGTTGTGAACCCAGGACTTCTCTAATCTGGAGAACTGCGATAAAGTAATTTCACTGTGTTAACAACCATTTATAATTTTTTTTAAAACTGTGTTTTATGAATTGTACTTTTATAAATTGATACATAGATCATTTCTTCCATTTGATTAGTCTAATCTGTTTGAAATATCACAGTATATGTTGTTCTAAACTTGCAACTACATAATAAAATATATGTTTTTATAAAAAAATTGAATAGTGTTATTTCTTCATATTATGCAATCTTTTTTAAATTTTTTTATTAATATTTAAGTTAACATAATATTTTACATATATGATAAACACTATTTCCCATAAAAGTATAAATTTTGTGTATGGAAAAATCTTAATCCTGTTTATAAATTCTTCTTTTCAAGTGCCTTTCCTTAGAATTTTCTTTTTCGATATCCCTAAAAAAATGGCAAAACTGGCCTGTATTTAGCCATTTGTATAAATTCAGCTTGTAAAGAATCATGGTTTAATAATGAATGAAGGTAGTGCATACAACTATTTTCTTCCTCTTTTCTTCTCTCTAGTATAAATGTTTTCACTTCCATACTGAAGGTCTACCTGCAGTGTCGTCTCCGCTGGGCCGGCTCCAAGCTGCTCCGACACGGGATACAGTTTGTTTTCCTGATGCTGGCCTGGTACACTGTTCTCTCGCGCATATCGGACTACAAGCATCACTGGAGCGACGTGTTGGGAGGGGCTTGCATAGGAGTCGTTTCTGCAATGGTCATTGTACGTATACCACTTATTTATTACAAATTATATACATTACTACTTTAGAACAGAGAGTTATTTCGTAAATTGATACGAATTTATTTGATACTCATAATCTTATTAAGCTAGTGGAGGTCATCAAAATAGGGTTGAAATGGAAGGTGTGTGAATGATAACGGGCCCGCCTCAACATGCAGGCTCCCTTTGGTATTCATGTGTGAATATATATTGCGAGTTATGTATACGAGTATTGTGTAGTGAATCGTAAGCGAGTATGATAACACAGGTAATACAGAAAAGTAAAAGCTACTCGTAGAATGGAAATGAATTTACTCAATCAGGTTACATAGCTGCCTTCCATATTAAGTTACTTGAATATGCGGTAGCGCATGTGTCACTGGTTTTGTTGCCAAGGACGAGAGGCGAATTGTGCCATTTGAGTGCATTCATATGCACTCGAAGACGTCATATTCCCAAAAATTTTATCTTTGTATATGTATCAATGCAACTCAGTGATGCGAACTGGTTGCAATTATAAACCAATGTATAAATATGCTTGGAGCTGAAAATTTTCAGAAAGCAATGCCATACACAACCACCAGCTGTGTCGGTGATACAAAGACATAAAATTACTACAAATACAACATTGTTGGATAATGTATCAAGCTTCAAACAATTTTATGCATATTGTGTATCCTTCTATTTTGTCATTGTATCTTTTTTTCAAGATTGAGGATTAACTAAATGTCGTAACCACAAAAAATTTTAACATTTCTTTTAAACAGACAAACTTGTGTTCATTTAACAAATTAAAAAATATATTAAGTAAATATATCGACAGTCCTTATGTATACTGCCGAATCTGCAAAAATTATTTTTCTGTTTTTCTCTCTTAAAACATTCTATTTACACAATATTTGTGGACAAAGTTAAGAAAAAAAAAAATTTCGTGTCAAACAAAGCATGTACTCAAGGAAAAGTAAACCATTTTTTAACATTATCTGAAAATATAGAGTAAATCGGATGGTTTAAAATAGTAAAACGAAAATAGATTTTTTCAGATTCGACAGTATATGTTGGGACTATATGTACTAATATCATACCAGTTCCTACTGTCAGTATGTGATTTCTACTGTATGAAGTAAACACAAGTACAAATAAGAAGTATAATAAATAAGTTTTCTACTGCATAAAATAAGTAGATACATTAGTGAAAATTGTAATTTTTATTTTTGACTCGACTATGTATGTATCTCTATTTCGCATTGTATAAAAATCATCCTGAACGTCTGCATTATAAGCCATCATTTCATTCTTAGATTTCTGCGTATCATATTTCAAGCACAAGTATGTTAGATTTGTAAATGTATTGTGCTGTTTTCTTGTAGAGGCATTCCCTGGCTTGGACAATTCACAGATTTCTGCACGTCTTCGCCCATATATTGACGGCTCCTAGGTATAATATCGTAACCCACAAATCGACGATTTTTAGTTTTTTGTGTATTTCATATGTATTTAATTATATCTTTATATCCAAGAAAGAAAAAAAAAAATATTGCAATAAATAACGTTTTTTTCAGACTTATTTTATCATATCTCAAATAATAACATATTTTTTACGAAGTATACTATCGTATGTAACACTTACGATAATTTGCATTGGAAAATAACGTAAGATAATTTTATCGTATGTAACACTTACGATATCATACGTTGGAAAATAACATAAGATAATTATCGTATGTAACACTTACGATAATATGCGTGAGAAAATAACATAAGAAAATTATCGTATGTAACACTTACGTTATTTTACGTCGCCTCTTTTCCGAAGTAAAATGTTCTAAGTCATTTATATGATATTTTACGTCGCGTCTTTTTCGAAGTTAAATGTTGTAAGTCATTTATACAATATTTTACGTTGCGTCTTTTCCGAAGTATAATATCGTATGTGCATTTCTACAAAAACCTTTAATAATTTCGACTTTTTTGTGATTATTTATGAAACTACAGTATAAAGTAAAATATTGAAACGAAATTTCAAAAAATTGGGCAATATTTAGATTTATACCGGATGAAAATATGTTAAAATCCTTCTCCTGTAAAATTGAATTTTGTGGGTTACGATATTATACGTAGGAGCCGTCGATATGTACTCTTATTCTACTATGTTCCTCTATATCTTAATAATTATTTTTAGATTATGTCACAAATTATTTAAGAATATTTTTTTCAAACATCCGCCTATCTCAAATCTGAATCTTATATTTTTAGTGTCCTATTATGAAGTATTTGAAAAAATATCAATCAATTTTTTATTTGATCGTGTGATTAATTATTTTCTAGTACATTTACGATGTGATTATAAAAAGTAATGCCAATTTTTTATGGTTGAATTTGATGAAATAAAATCATTGCTAATTTTAGAAATAAATTGTACATTATCATATATTCGGCCGTATTCTGATCTAAGCAATATTGCTATTTCTTTATCTTGACAGTTACATATGTACAACATTGTAATGTCGCCAATTTTGACATTTTAAGTTTGGCTGGTTTGAAATTAATGAATTCAAGCAATCAAAAAGCTCTAAAACGTAAACAAACGTTAAGTTATTTACAATTATGAATTTGGTTTGAAACAATTTAGTTTAAATACAAAGTTTTAAAACTCTTTATGATTAACAATATTTAAGCTTAAGCTCTTTCGATGGAGACACCCCTCTTCGTTAGAGGCAACAAAACTAAATAAAATACAAACAATATGACCGAACAATTATAATGTACGGGGCGGGGGGGAGGGGGGTAGAGGTTGTCATTAATACACTTACAACAGTAATTATTTTAGTAATGATGAACAAATTATTTAGGTAATATGAAGTTATTTCCATTTTTAATAGCTCGATTCAATTCAAGAACCTAATACCTTAAAATGCGTAAAAACACACTAAAAAAATAAAATATATTTTAAAAACAGTGTTCTTTTTAAACAAACCGACAGATTTTGCAATAATTTTTAAAAATTTAAAATAATCGTTTATTATGTAATGTTATTGAAAACAAAGACATGTCACAAGTCCATACAGTCACGTAAGGATTAACTTTCGTCATTTTTAAAACATCATAAGTTTGGTAATTTATTAATTGATTAAATAATTTAATTTGTGTAATTTTAAGAAGATATCCGTATTTAAAATATATGGAACCTGATGAAGAAATTTTAATATGATGTCTTTCCATGCAAAAATGTGATAAAAAACGCAAGAGAAGTTACGAGAAAAAATAGTCAATTTTGCTCACATTGCCAGATGATCTTGACCTTAACTGTTGACATTTCACCGAAAGTGAAAATAATATTTTATTATTTTCACTTTCGTTGTTATTACGGTCGTTAGACATATTTAACTGTAATTTTGGATATTTTAGACACACACTATGTATTACCGAGAAGCGAATCTCGACGTTTCGTTGGATACTTATTCAACGTCATCAGGAGAACGACCTTTATGACGTTGGATAAGTATCCAAAGAAACGTCGAGATTCGCTTCTCGGTAATACATACGGCGCGTATAAAATATCCGAAATTACAATTAAATAATATTTTATATTCAAAATTAAATTTAGATGACTCCCCCGAAGTTTTTGCTGCCAGCTACTGGACACATTGTGTAGCGGACAAATTATTTTAATATTGATAATGCACAACTGGGTAGCGCAAGTCAGGGGCTTCCTGTTTTCGTGTTTACCCATCATGTAAAACAATTGCTTTGACATTAATCATTCATTTTGCATGTTGTGATTTCCAGCAATGCTTGATCGATAGATCCTGTTGCCACCCCACTAACAAACCTAGAGCCCTAGAAACTAGTGACATATTCGAAAAGACTCCGTTACTCTGTTAATGATGTGTGAGTAGACTCAACAGTACGCTTCTTATTGTTTTGAACATACTTAAGTTAATGTGTATAATACTCTAGTGTTGCATGTAATAAAACATTTTCTCTTTTTTTGGTTTTAATTATTTTATCAACACAGTAAGAGGAGGCATTGTTCTGGAGTTTTTTTGGTATCTGATAATGACGTGATGGAAAGAAAATTAAATTTTAAATGGTTTGTGGGTACATTTTGATTTTACTTTTTACGGAATGCTTTACGTCGTCTGCCTTAGCTTGTTACTTTACACAGAGTCCATCTTTATAGCTCAGAATTAACATTTAATGATGGCGTATGATTCAGTTACGTCTCTATAAACATGCCTTATGTAGACCTCAGTTCAATGGTGTACACAAAACTTTTTATTTTAAATGTATCTATTTTTGAAAGAAAACTTGTTAATTGTCAATAATTTATATTTTTAAATCACCAGTAATTATATTTTGCACAGCTTAATACTATAGACAATATTTTATGATCCTTGGGAAACAGAAAAATGTCATAGAAACAATTACATATTTACTTAGTTATTAAAATATAGCTATTGACTGATGTAATGGTAGATTTATGAAGATTGAATTGTAAAAGTGTATTGTAATTTATCTCATAGAAATACTGGCATCATTTGCAAAGCAAATTTAAAAATAGCATTTACGTTAACATCTCTAATCTAATATTATTGTAATACCAGGTGACCTTCAATAATGACAGGAAAATATCATAGTTACAAAGAATGGATGATATATACCTCCCTTTTGGAATTGAATCCAATTATTATTGAACTCATGGGGGTAGATACTCAGTTGATTCAGTTGAAAAAATGGGACACCCAGAGAGCAATATTTTTTCATATCCAGTCATGTAACAAAAGTGTCGGACAATTATAGAATTATTTCATTTGAAGTACGCGTGTCTATGACTTACACACGCAGGCTACTATTAAAAGTGTGATAATTATTTTTATGTAGATTTGCACTGCTGAGCATGTCAAACTATATTTCGTTTATCGCATGTTTAACATTAATGTAGATTTTTATAGTTGTGTTATCATCTATTATTGTAAACATTGTCTACATGTAAATTGAGAATGTATTCTTCAATGTATGACTCAATTTTTTTTAAATAAAGATACAAACTCAGAATACGTATCGCAACAATATTCTTACTATTTTCAAAATAAGCTAAGCATTTGTGCTATGAAAATAGGACTGGAATTTTTTTCACATGTACATATTTGTTATAATTTTTTTGAAATTAAGAAAAACAAACCCTTATTAAAATTATGATAATACAGGGTATTTCGTAGCTAGTAACAAAAACTGCATGGGGAGTTTGTCTCATTTAATTTTGAATAGAAAATAATCTTTACTCTTTGGATGAAATGTCATCAATAAGTGACGTGAAAGTTTCCTTTTTTTTTTCAATATTTCTGATTTATTTTCTGTAAAAAGTTGTACTTTCACTACAGTAACTTATATAGAATATTAAAAATTCATTCGCTTGTCACATAAAATAAAATAATAAAAACCTTAGTAAAAAATATTAAAAGGTTTTCATAATTTTATTTGACTTGTATTAAAGCGAATGAATTTTTAATATTCCATATAAGTTACTGTTATGTTATGCTATGATAGTTTAACTTTTACAGAAAATAAGTCAGAAATGTTGGAAAAAAATGCATACTTTGATGTCACTTATCTCCATAACTGGCTGTATTTCATCAAGTGTTAAGAATATTTTCTATTCAAAATTGACTGAAGAAGACTCCCCCGAAGTTTTTGCTACTAGCTACGCGACACCCTGTATAAAATGTACAATTTTCAGTTTAATTTTTGTAGTAATAATTTTTCAAAAAATAAAACATAATTAGGTTGTGCTAACTAATAAATGTTAAGGCGTAAAACAAAACAGGTTTTGTTTCAGAAACAAAACAGCCACTATCCAGACAAATAAAATATAAATGTTGGAAAATAATTATCTGGCAAAATTATACTATATATAACACTTGATAATATGTTTGTAAGTTTTATAAAAATTTCATTATTTGATATCAATTTTAAAATCTCTGCTCTTCCTATAAAATTTATTACAAATATGTGTATCATGTTTTTGTCAATTGGATAGAGGCAGCTTTTCTTCTGAATAGCCCAAATAGATTTCATCAAAGCATTGGTACAAAATGCATAGTCTGGAATTAAGAAAATAGACTGATAATAAAAATTGAGGTTAGAGAGGAAATTGAGACCATAAAAGATTAAATCATAGTTTCCTTCCCAACATGTGAAATATTCCGCCAAGGTATACATACACACATACGTATCTACACTATAGAACAATTCTTAAGTAAATGCCAAAACTACATGTAAGTCTTTAGAAAAATGAATATGTTAAGTACCTTTTTTATCAAAAAAATTTTTAAGAACTTTGGTGTCAAATAATGAAAAGATTATTATTAAAACAATAAAAATCATCAATGGTTTGTAGTTTTGGCATTTAGAGCAACATTGCTTTTAAATGACATTCACATTTTTCTTGTATTCACAAATCTTTGACAAAATTGTATGTCCACCTTGCCCACCATACGCTCCAACTGGCATTATTTGCTCAGTCAGTATTTACTTAATCTATATACACTAATCTTTTTTAATAGCGATGTATTGCCAGGTGTGCGATATTAAACTTTTTTCCAGTACCTACTTGTATTATTGCACATTCACGATTAACCGAAGATGTTTTTATTTTATTTTGTGTTGCATTTAATTTAAGCCTTTTTCTTTATCCTTGGAAGACCCATTTTGTCCTTCAAATTTTTATATATATATTTGATACCTTTTGTAATGAAAATATATTTTATTTGTAAGAGGGGTAGTTTCACATTTTTTTTCAATAGAAAAATCTTAACATTGGTTTAGGAATACGTTTATGAAAAAGATTTTTTTTTAAATATGTGTACTAACATTAAAAAAACTATTTTTTAATCACGATTTTAAACTTGCGCCAAAATGCTTATTTTCGCAAGTGACATTAGGCATAAAATTTTATGTCATTCTGACGTAACGTAACAGCACATTCGCGAATTTAGGCGTTCATTTATTTTTTTACAAAACATGCCGGCTTTTTTGTACAGTGCGTCCATAATGTCAGGGAAAAAGTTTTGTAGATATTGTGTGATACCCAAATGTAGAAATTCATTCCCGAAAACTGAAAAATGAATCCAACATATTAAGGCATCAATTTTAGGCAAGTTATTGGATTTTCATTGTGAAAATCTGTCCTGCATTATTATAAATGTCTTCTTCAATAGTTATTTTATTAAAATAAGTCACAAACACGGCAAAATCTGTATAAAATCTATGCAAACACTACTAAAAACAAAGCGAAGACGAACAGTGACCATAGAAAATAAACAAATTACACTGACAAACACCGTAGATCACATATGGTTTATCTGTGATCCTTGCTAAACAACGTCACGACAAATCATATCACGTTTTAGTGGAATCATATTTTGTCAGATTTATATTTTCAAAATCATAAATGAAGACATCATCCAAAACCATCCATACCGAGTTACAAAATATAATTTATTTTTCTAAATTTGTTTCATATAATTTTCATAGATAACTGTAAAATGTGAAATTACCCTATTGTATATTTGTTGTGAAATTCTTTTTAGTATTTTAAAAGGTAACCACTTAAATAATTAATTTACAATGTGCATACTGGAGGTCAGGAGAGCTCCGAAGATTTTTCTTATATTTTGTAGAGTGTTTACTCTCACAAACTAAGCTTTATTAGCTTTCATCTTCACTATAATTAGTACGCATTGAGGTCTTCTTTAAAATGAAAAATTACAGTTATTGTGAAAATACAAATGAAATCGTCAAATAATTTAACTTTTTATGCACCCAGTTTTAATTTGTATCAGGTTGAGCATATTTATTCGTTCACAATTTTTTTTTTCAAAAACTTCAATAACAATGATATTTTTTGAATTAAATTTGAAACTCGTGTAAAAATTTCACTCTGCATTTTCTTCAAGTAAATTGTTGTAAATTACAGTGAGTTTTCAAATCATGTAACATTAATTTGATAATTTAATCTTCAAATTCAGATTTATTGTATTATTATTTTCTGTAATGTTTATTTAACTTAAGTCAAATTCATCAACATCATTCCTTTATTTTATGTAAGTACATGCCCGTAAGATATACACACAAGGCTCAGGGTCAATAACGACCTACTGATGATCTGTTTGTTAAAAATTAAAATAATACTAGATTTTTCCTGCCTTTCTAACAAAGGCTACATAGTATTTTAATTTTTTTATTATTTGTTTTTCATTCAGGTATTAAAGATTATTCAACCTAAATGTAGCACTGAAAACTACAGTTTATAAAAAACAGTAGGTCTGAGAAAACTTTATTTAAAATTGTCAATTAATAGGGGCCATAATTAGTATGTAGATTACTTAGTTTACTTAATGCAGAAAGTACACAAAATGTTTCAATGAAATATTTTGCTATGTGATAAAAATTTTAAAATATCTGTGAAAAAGATATTCACACAAAAATTTTAAAATTGTTACTCTAATTTTATTGAAAATTCATTTATTGAAAATTTATCGAAAAATGCGGAGTTTTTATTTTATTTTTTGAGATGCAATATTTAATTTGTATTAGCAAAAACGTAATTATAAATGTTAATTTTATTTTGGAACATTTTAAGTATTATTTACAGTGTTTTCCTCAATTTTATTTTGATTAAAATGGTTTAAAAAATGTTAATTTAGTTTTATTATTTCAGGGAGGATTGTTTTTTGATTTTTTAGAACCACTCTCAGTGCCGGTTGTTTGATCATTGGTTATGGTATTAGTTTAACAAAAAGCATAGATTTTTATGAAAACTGGTTTGATAGATGGAAAATGTAAAAATCTATGCTTTTTTCTTAACTATTACCTTTACTCCCGATCAAGCAACCAGCTGTCATTCCATTCGGTTACTGATATGTTACAATTACAATCACTGAGAACATATCTGATAAATGATTCTGTCTGGAAATTGTCTGGAAATATTGGCAGCTAAAATGTACATTATTATTTAATCAAACAATTTAATTACGGTTGTTTTAATTTTTATTTATAAACTTGACTTTTATATTCTAGGAAATTGTCAGTTAAATATTCATTTTACGCAAAAGAATAGTTTAAAGTAATAACACATAAAAATATTTTAATTTAATAATAAACTACATGTTGAATATTTTTATCCATTTATTTTGTATATATGTTACAGTGAATCTGATTTTCTAGTGAGTCCATCATTCACTGGCATTTTAGAGAAAGTAAATTCAAGGTCATTCTTATCATATTCAAAGAGTTTTTCACCAATAGAAATGAATACAATATTTTAACTTGCACTTACTAGTGAATTTATTGGTTTCCGAACTGTCAAAAATTAAATTTGACAAGTCTGAAATCCGTTTCCGTAAAAATCTATGCTTTTAAACGAAATTTTATTTATCCAAATTGAAACAACCGGGCCTTGAATAACAATTTAATAAGTCATTGCGTGAACAAGGTTCTTACTGCATTATTAATTTCTTCTGTGCAAATCAACATTATGTAGGTAACGGATATTATTAAAATAGTCATTTTGAAGTGTTGAAAGTTTCGTCTGCACCAATTCTTCATTATATGATTTTATAACAAGATTCTAATGGCACATGGACCTTGTTTTTCAAAATTTATTTTGCGTTTTGTGTCTCATTCTACACTAGTCTAGTCCAAAGTCATCACAAAGCGACAGTATTTCTAATTTTTATCCTTTGAGCGATAGCATATTCTCTATTCTGTGGCGATAGTTCTGTTTCTCGAACTGTCACACTTCTGGACTGGTCTTTGATATTCAATGATTAGTTTAGGTAGGTAACTAAAACGTAATATATTTTTAAAATTTTAATCGCGAACACTTACGAAATTCTGATCATCTTATAATTCAAAAGACAGTCGATTAAACTCATAAAAATGATACGGTGCGAGCAAGCTTCACGTCTGTCACCGACGTCGAGCCGAGTAAGTTTGCGAACTTAAAAACCGCGCACTTTATGTTGTACGTCTACCACCCGTGCTTACACGTGCGCAAACAAGAAACGCAAACGACATTAGACACATTTTTGATAAAAAGATAGAAAATTGGAAATGCGGAAGAATCTGAATGAATTCAAACGTAAATGATGTCTTAGAATCTCTTTGATTTTTGTATTTTTCGCATCGAGTGTTTGTTACTTGACGCACTTTTAAAGGTTCATTTAAAATTAATAATACCGGGTGTATATTTATTTATGTTTCTATATTTGTAAGAAATAAACTTTTGTTGTATTGTTATAAAAAAAACATATTTAATAAACTTAATTGACAAAATACATATTCATTAATAAAAATTTTCTCTTAACCCCCCAATATTTACATGGTGACATAACCTCGTTTTGTTCCGGCAGTCGTCAGATATCATAAAAAACCCGAGTGCGCGATCTTTCAGCCGACACCTTACTTCGCGATTCGTATTCGTTTTGCGGTGCCGCTGTCCTATTTTAATTTAGGAGTTAAAATAGGACCGCAAAATGAATAAAAATCGCCTAGTGTAGTGCCGCCTTTATACTTTCTACGCTTTAATAATTACGTGTACAAATTGATGGTTTCACCGATATATTGTCTATGCTTTGAGTAATGTATTTTCACGGATTATGTGTAGTGAATCTGAGAATTCGTTGATTTAGATGTTTTCACTGCCCCCACTCTGCCCGACCGGGAAAAGTACATTTTTACTAGTGAAAGTATAGTCTCACTAAAAATGCAAATTCGCTGTAACATATACATATGTGGAATGTATTATATAATAAAACAGCGATTAGGGCCTTAATTTTCGGTCATTGATATCATAGGATACTGATTAAACTCAAAATAGTGAGTGATCTATCTCTTCACTGATAAGATTGGTGAGCTATGTAAACGACAGTGTACTATTTTTTTTATCAAAGATTTGTATTTTTTCAGTTTGGCAGTGTATCTGATTTATGGCGTCCCCGTCATGCGCCTCCTCCGAGGTTACTGGAATCCGGTGACATGCTCCGGCCGTCCAGCGCCGGGAATGGGACCACCGTAGCTGCCGTATGACCCGAGGTTGATGATCTCAATTAAGCAGCTGTGTTTAGGGATTTTTGCACGTGATACAGGAACACTCGCTTGTGTTCGTGATATACGTGTTAGTGAGATTACAACTCTTGATATTTGCTCGGCAGCTGAATTTGAATTGAATTTTGGGATTAATATCAAAAGGACAGCTAATTTAATGCGCGAATGACGCAGACGAGTACAACTATCGCAAGGCTAATTAATATTTATGTGAAAAAGAAGAATGATATACTTATTATTTTTTTTAAATGTACATATATATATATTTTTATTGTATAAGCATACTATCTGTTAAATTAATGATTGAGCTGTACGAACTAATGTGTCTTATGTACAGAAAATAATTTTATAGCATCGGTGGATGCTAACAAAACTGCAATTCACAAGGTTGTATTATTTTTCTTATACAAATTTCTGATATTATGACGCCATTTTTATCATAATTTTTATAGAACATTTTGACATTCATATACCTACCATTTGACATTCCTATGTATATTAAAAGTTGTCACCAAATTATTGTAAAATGTATTCTTTCTTCACATATTTTGCTTTTTCGTAATACTAATTTATTCATTGACATTATATTTTCGTACATGTACTCTCATTTATGATTTTCTATTTAAGAATTTTACCTCGTCGTAAACGGTTACATAATTTTACGTAATACATAATACGGTGAGCATTTTTAATAAATACTTTATTTATTTGCATATTATAACACTAAAAAATTTTACACACATCTAAAATAAAACAATGTTTTATTTATTTACTTTGATATTTTAACAATAATTATTGTATTTGTTTCCAAAATAAGCTTGAGTAATATTACTGAGTAACTAGTAAATTGTATCTAAGTAATTGATTATTTCAATATCTTCAAAGTTACTTTGCTAAAGGGATATAATGAATAAATTTTTCACAACTAAAACATCTAGACGTAAGTCTAATTTGCAAATAAAAAAAGTTGTTTTTGATTATCACTCTAAAATAATTAGATTATTTTGTTTGATGTCATTTCATGAATTCATTATTTATTTAATTTTTTTATATTTGTGTGAAATAGAAGAACAACTAATGCACATATTTTGGATGGGCTTGTATTTTTGTTCCAGCTTTCAATGATGAATCTGTATTAATCTAGTGTAGAAGTATATATAGCCTAGGATTTTATCTAAAACTACTAGTATAATTGAAAGCAATCTATTAGGTTAATTTTAAAACAAATATATTTATATTTTATTGCAGCTATTTTTTTTAGTTGTTTTTCATTAATGCAGCTAATAATTTCACTCATATTTGTTCTGAAAGATAGTTTTCAAGAATTTAACATTTTTTTATACAGTATTTCTAATTGCATATTATTTATAAAAGTAATATCCTATTCTGAAAATAAGTAAAGTAATTGTTAGTCAGGCAATTGTAAATTGAATTTATGCACTGTTAAAAATATGCATCCACAGCAATTTCACAGTCATCAATGTATGAGGATTAATTTAGGGAAGTTTACAAAGCTTTTATTATCAGTGTAAAACCTCAATTAACCATTCCTCTATGGTGCTGTAAATCGAGTTGACATTGCCTCTAATTGATCTACAGAGATTTACAGAGAATATCTCTGTAAATATTCTAAATACAGAGTTCATATTTTAGATGTTCCACCGTAATACATTTATATATTCAATAATGTTACAATATATAAGAATTTACCGGACACGACAAAATAAAATGTTTTCTGTCAATATGTGTGTATGTATTGTAGGGGAGAGGGGTGGGGAGCGCAGTACCATAGTGTGCAGAATGCCGGATTCAACGGCTTGTCGATCTTTGCTCTTTGGTAATAGCATGGCAGCTAGCTGGATCAGAAATATCTCACTCAATTTTAAGCTGTCATTCGTAATGACCGATTTTTTCTCATTTTTAGCACTTTTATACAGTAATTGATACATATATTAATTTATATAATATCAAATATTATTATAATGATTAATATAAGTAAAAAAATGTAAAATATTCATATTTATCCGACTTAAAAATAAAAAAAGTCTACATGCACACTGAGTATACAACACGCATTTCAATTTTAACACCGAATGGGAAAGGTTCATTTACGAAGACAAACTACTTTGGGAAACAAAATTTTTGGAATAATAAATAATATAACTACATATTCAGTTGTACTAGGTACCAGTATACTTTAGTTTAAGATTGGTTGTAAGTGTTTTTTAAAATATATTTTATATTTACTTATTGTATAGTTATGAAATTGTGCATGTTTATTTAGGTGTGATATTAAATATACATACAGACATACTATAAGTCTTGAACATAAAATTCGCTCTATTTAAATGAAAGAATCTAAAACACATTACATAATTGACATTTATAAATATAAAATAAGGATTTTTGAAAAATTCCCTAAATCAGATCTGATATTTATTGTAGGAAACTGACAGTTGGTAAGAATCTTTTTTAAATATTATATGTCTGTCATATTAAAAAAAGGATACAGGTTCTTAAATTTTTGCATCCTAGAGTGAACGTATTCAGAAGAATGTATTTAAACTGTCTTTATTCTGCTGAAATAATAGTATGTATATAATAAACATTGGTATTGTCAAAGATTAGAATTTTCAACACAAACATGCAACAATAGGCTTGTAAAGCCATTTATAGGTACTACAGAGGTATAAAATACAAAGGAAAACAGTATTATGTCATTGAAAAAGTGTTCAAAGTTGTTGAAAGGATTTGTTAAACTTTTTTTACAAGGTTAGCAGTCTTATCAAATTGCATAATGAAAAATAAATGTGTGCCGCAATTTTGAACGTTAAATATTAGCTACAAGACATGATTGTTATCATTATTGCTATTTTCAGAATAGGGATGAATGTTTTTGTGCAATACTACTTTTTATAATAAAAAAATAAATATTTGAATAATTCTTAGTAACCTGTTGGTTTATTTAAGTAACAAGTCTTATGCATTTAACTATGATGTTTTTAAAAAATATGAAGATCGGTCACGGTCTATATTCTAAAATACTATACTTTTTGTTATATTGATCGTTTGAAACATTGATAAGTGATTATTAAAATTCATTTTGCATTTACAAATATTGCCTAGGTAGGAATTTCTCTTCCTGGATTTACTAGTGATAAGACCAATAATTAAAAAAGTAAAAAAATTGGAAAATTTTAATTAATCTTACAAATCTACTAAGCAGAGACATTCCGAGAAATAGTCATTCTTGAGAAACATATGTCATGAGTAAAAATTTAATAAATGAGGGGGGCCACGTGATGTATGCGCAAATTTATTGCATTAAAAAAAACATCGGAGCGCATAGATCATGGCTGGGTTATATTTCATATTGTAATATAAAAGACCGGTGCTTTTTTACTTGATAAAATATTAGGTAATATTACGTAGTATATTATGAACCATTTGCACTTGTAGGATTTTCGGAGTATTCACCAGCTCAAAGCAATTTTCTATATAAATTAGATTAACACATATGTCATGGGTCGATCCTTGCTGAAAAAATTTTTTCATCCATTTTGTTTTGTAAACATTTTATTATATTAGGTGAATTAAATATGGCAAACATTTTTGGAGATCACTGGCGTACCTACAGCACGCCAGAGATGTGCAGTCAGTACCTCAAAATAAGCTCCGGTTATCTAGAATTTATGAAAAAATAAATCAAAATAAAATGTGACGTAAAATTCCTATCGCAATAGGGTAATTTCACATTTCTTTTTAGTAGAAAAATCTTAACTTTGGTTTAGAATATATTTTTTAATATATATATTAACATTAAAAAACGATTTTGAAAATCACGAATTTAAACTTTCACCAAAATACTTATTTTCGCAAGTGACGTTACGCATGAATTTTTATGTCATCTGACGTTTAACACGTAATAGCACATACGCATATTTATTTGTTTTGTTTTTTTTTTCATTTGTTTTTTTACAAAACAAGCCGCTTTTTTTGTAAAGTGCTTCCTGTCATTCCTGGAAACTGAAAAATGAATCCAACATTAAAGCATCAATTTTCGGTAAGTTACCGGATTTTCCTTGTCCATTATCTTAAATGTGTTCCATCCTCCATTATCTTAAATGTGTTCTTAGATAGTTATTTTATTAAAATAGGTCACAAACATGGCAAAATCTATATAAAAATCATGCAAACACGAGTAAAAACAAAGAGAAGACGAACAGTGACCATAGAATATAAACAAACCACAGTGACAAACACCATAGATCACATACGGTTTATTTATAATTCTTGCTAAAGAATGTCATGATGCGTTTTAATGAAATCATATTTTTTTAAGATTTTTATTATATAATTATGAATGAAAACCTTATCCCACACCTTCCATACTGAGTTGCAAAATATAATTTATTTTTCTCAATCTATTTAATATATTTTCAAAGAATGTGAAATTACCTTATTGTTTTTTAAACATCAGATCTTAATATTTTGTCACATAAATACTTAATTAGGTTTTTCCGTAATGTATATTTACTTCTTGTTTCAATGTACTGTGTGTCTGATTAAAACTATTTTAGACAGACACAAATTGAAAAAAAAATTGTAAAATTAAAATTCTATGTATATATGTATTCTCATAAAATTACAGGGTTATACATTTTTACTGGTTTCGGATCCGTGGGGAATAATAATGTAGGTATGTACTTTACTTTTTTCTATATATCACATCTATCAATTTGAGTAGAACTCATTCATTAAAAAATTCCTTGTTGACTTATAATTAAAAATATAAAGATTGTCACAAATTGCCTGATACTGACTCATATTCATGTTGAGACTACTAAAACAGTAAAGTGCAATGATTTAGTGTTCAATACATATTGTTGGCTATTTTCAATAGATAATAATGTTAATTATCTAATCAATAGAATAGAAGAAATCTCTTTATATATTCATTGATCTCCATTTAAATTTTTTAATAAATTACATAAGAGTGTAAAATAAAACAATCATTATTTATGATTGTGAATTTATATTAATATGAATCCAGTACCAATACCTTTTTCAAAGAATTATGAAATATGCCTATAGGTTTTAAAAATAAATATATTACAGTAATAAGAATTTATAGTAATTAAATTATATTATAGATTAAATACAAATAAATAATTTCTACTGGCAATTATAAATGCATAAAATTAATTAGCGCACATTTATGTGTGACTCACGATGCATGTGTTTGAACTGTTTATCTACGCTTGTATTTTATAATATTATAGCGTTAGCGTGTTAACTTTGTGGCAAAGCAAAATATAAATTTTTCGTCTATGCAGTAGTGTAATATGCATTACAACAATAAAAATATGAAAAAAATTTACTACATAATACTGAAATATGTAGTGGATTCTAGGGGTGCTGTCAACAATTAAATCACAAATGACCACAGGTTAAAATGTACATTTAAATCTAAACAAGCACTTTCATGTATGGCATAAAATTTAAAATTGAACATTTAATTATTGTTCGATTGTTGTCTTTCGACTTTAATCTAAAGCTAACTTCTTCGGAAAGAAAGCTTTGCATTCAAAGGATAACTAGTTACTGGACGTAATATGACTATGATACCTAAAAGATGTGGTTTTAGTTTCATTACGAATTCTTTTGGTGACAAATTACAGATAGTTTTCATACATATTTACGGTATATTTTAACAACCGGTTTGGTAAAACGTGGCTGAATTTAACGACCGGTTTGTAAAAACTGATATGAACTGACTGGATGACTTCACTGCAGACAGTGAATTAAATTACTTTTTAATTAATTAGTAGTGATATTATTGTGAATATGTACTTGATGATGTATGTATAAAACTTTGACAGCATAATATGTATGTATAATTCTTATTGTAATCCTTACTTCATGGTGTGCGTGCCTTTAGGTCTTGTAGTGTGCAAAATTGAATTGTTATGTTCAAAAAGTAATACTATTTCATTTTAACAGAAATTAATTAATAACATAAATTAATGTAATTTGATTTTGTGTTTTTGTTGTCGCACAGATATCAAATTCATTTTCTTTTAAGTTCAAATTGCATTTGAATATTGAAAATCTTCACTATTCAAAATAATATATTGCAATGGAATTGAAATTAAGGGTATCTGTTGCAGGTGGTTTTGGATCTGAATGATTCAAATGTCATTAAAAAATAAATGTGTTTTTTGTAATTTTTTATTTTCTTTTTTGTTTATTCAAATTGAAGCTTACAATGCATGAGCAAAGAAAAATATTAAAAAGTTGAAATATGTATATCTGCTCCATACATCTATTGGCCTACAATCATATGTATAAAACTACTTAAATGTCATAATGGTAATACGCTAAAATGAGTTTTCACACATATAAATATTTTCACACATTATAAAAATACTACACATAATAAATAATGTGTTGTATTTTTATATACTTAGTACAAAAATCTATTGGATATCAGCGTGTGGCACCCTGACAATGGACCACAATTATATGTATTCCCGTTTGCTATGGACATTGTTCTTGAAGGAACTTTCACCTGGGGTGTGGATAAGTTCCTTTAAATGAAAGTTAGATCTTCTTCCAACTTGAAATTATTTTGCATAATGAATGTACACAGAATATGACTTGTGCAAAAAAAAATGTGGCTGTTGGCTCAGTAGCTGGAGATCATTGAGGACGTAAATATATCAGGTAGTTGACTGTTACAAGGAAATAGATAAATAAAGTGGTGCGCTAAATTTATCTGCAATTTTTCAAGGAAAATACATATTTCAACTTCTTTTTAAAGCGCAAGATACGTGGTAAAAAAATATTATTACTAAGAAATATTATTATTATTAAGACAATTTCAATTAATTATTAATTCGTTAAATTCAATCAAATCAATTCGCAAGTTGAGCATTTGAAGCCCATAACACTTTTATCAAAAGGTAAAGATTGTGATGCATATATATTTTTAAGTATACTATATAGTTGACAATTATTCTAGATTTTCGGTTATCATAGATATTTGGCAGATCCCCAATTATCCAGGATGATAGTGAAAAAGAAACGAGACATTTTTCATATATTATTTATTACAAGATGCAAAAACTTAAAGAAAGAACATTAAAAAGTCAAGAAAACATTACATATAAAATTCAAAATTGAGGAAAATATAAACAGTGAAAAAATCAATGACGAAACACTTTGACGAGATACCTGTTTGCACCAAAAATAAACCCTGAATTTTAGCAAACCTAAATAATAATATGTGAGTACATCGTCAACCAGGATTAACAATTTAGGATGCATTCAAAAGTTTGCATTTTTTATTTTCTGTCATGTACTTTGCCATTTTTTTACATTTTAAATACATGAAGACCCCATGGCAAGAAGTTGTTAACTAACATTCAAGTCATTTTGAGATAATTAGACATTTGCATTTCGCCTTTGAAAAATATGTTTTATTGCTAATTCAAGATTAATTTTTATTGATTTATGTCACTAAAATATCAAAAAAGTATTAACAAAGTAAAAAAACACATTTATGCACAAAAAAATAAAGATATAGGTACTAAATAAAAAAAAATAAAAAAAACGCAACCATCACACCCATTGCCGATGAAGAAACACACTTGTTTTGTAGCAAGAATACCCCATAGGGGTGAAATGCCAAGAAAGGAGAAGAAGAATAGTTCAATTTGAATCCACTCATTGTTAATGATTGACTTTTCACTATTTTTCTTATTTATCTTCTAATCTTTATTATTTTATGGTGTGTGTACATGAATGAGACATTGATCTCTCATCTTGGAGATTTGGCAGTAAAACTAGTTTAGTTACATAACAGCGGCTGTTATCAAAGTAACAATTATAAGTGGTGGTCTCGCTCTAAATTGACATTTTGCGCTCCAGACAATGGTAGGATTGTCATGATGCTGTTTTTACCAGATATCGGCAGACTAAAGTGAAAAGAGCCAAATAGTCAAGAAAACAGTAGGTACAACAAATCTACCAGAGAGTCATATATATGGATTTTTATGGAAAACATAATATTGAGCTTTTTTATAATCTGGGGTAAAAAACGGTGACCTTTCATCTTTTTAAATAATGATATTATGTTTAATTATATTATTCAATTATTTTATTCAAATAGCTACTTGTTTTAAAATCATTGGAAGATTTGGCAGGTGGTGCAACATTATAATTTAAAATATGTTTTATTTTAACTTTGTAATACATGTAATACAGTCTCTCATCATCAGGATGAGAGACTATTATTAGATGATGAGAGTGACTGCTCCTCTCGAAACTATAGTAGTAGTTAATAACTCATTGTGTGTGTATTACAAAGTTAAAATAAAACATGTTTTAAATTACTTGTTTTAAATTGTAGACATGATTTTAAATTGTCATCTGTTGTTTCTACTTATTTTTTATTTGATTCATAGAAAGGAATGTTTGCCTAAAAATATTTCACAGAAGAATTGATGTCTGAAGAGCCGCAAACACCTATGCAAAGTACCGCAGTCTGCCGACCCATATGAACAATTGTGATTTACCGACAAATCATATTTAAAATGTGTAAAGGTATTTAATATATATGTATTCCAACATTATATTTGAAGCATTAACTTTGGTCAGGCATTTTAAGAAAACGTTACTTATATTAGTATGTATATAACCACTTATTGAGATTTTTAGTTTAGTGGTTGTCCTGATGAAGAGACATATGTCTTAAAACCGGTAGACTAAAAATCTCCATAATCTTCAGTATTGAAATGAAAGGATCAATAAAAAAATTCTAAATTTGTTTCAATTTTAAAATTGTTTTCTTATTATTAAAATGTACTGTTAAAAATTCTCATTGGTAATAAAATTTCATAAAATTAAATGGCTTTTTTTTACCCATGCAATATACATTCACCTGCTCATGTAAAAAGACTACAGATGCAGCTCGTTAGATCAGGATCACTCAGCTACATCACAACTCAGGCATTCCAACCATAATGGAATTCATCAAACAACTGGCCAAATGTTTTTATACCAGAATCCCGAACTATCCTAACCCATTAATAAACTCACTATCCAGCTGTGATGATGTGTTCCCTGTAGACACAGGAGACTTCTCTGAGTCTCTCCTTCAGAGAACCTCTATCCTTGGACATTTCCGCAGCAACCTACATCAAAATGGTCGCATATGAATAAATTTACATCTTCATAATACAAGATGGGAGAGCGAGGGGTACACTGGGACCCGTCACTCCTGCGATCATTTCAAGTAATAAAGAATTTAATTCAGAGACTACTAGTGACCTCAATAATCGGGAAATATCATAAATTTTTCAGCAAATTTCAGAGGTTCTGACGAGTTAATACAATTGATATTTTGTCCTAGTTTGTAAAATATTAATGTTTCTTGATATGAATTTGAAAAAAAATAGAGCTTTTCTAGATGGACGTAATTCCTGAACTGAAAATTGTCACAATTAAATTACGCCAGTCTATATTTAAAAAAGTCTAGATTTATTTGCAATGAAAAGTATTAAAATGGTGTGATATAGTGAGACCATGTTCCTTATTAGAAAAATCTACCTATTGAAAAGAATTTGAATTTGTGAGAAATAGCCTCCACAGTCTCACCGGGAACGGGTCAGAGAATCCCTGAATCCAGGCCCGCCTCACGGAATAGGAAAGAGATGGAAGCCACAGAGCTTACAATCTATCTTCGGCGGGTTTAAAAATCCTTTATTTCATGACTACATTCACCATTTCTTCCATCCCCTCCCTCCCCCCTTAGAGTGATAATTTTTGGTGTAGTGTAATACATTAATTTATTAATGTAATGAATGCATTATACTACACCAATATAATACATTAATATGACAAAATAATAATCCAACTCTAACACCACTTTACCCCCGCACTGCCGCCGGCCGGGCCCCGCCATGGTTGTACCCCAACAGGGCCCACAACATCAATACTGCATCGTACGGGAGCACTGATCATATGTACCCCAGTGAAGTCACTGCCGCAGCAAAACTCGGCCAGTACAAAAACAAAGCGGTGTCGAAATAAAGGTCACCACTTCATCAATCTAGTTAGAATGTCCCAATGCAAAGTGTTTGTTTCTTATAAATATTTTATGCATGTTAAGAGGCTTTAGGGGCCCTCTGCGAATCGTATTATTCCACGGATCTATGTAACCATATAAGGTACGATCCCGCAATTGCCGCCTTTGTCATCCTTTCAAAGCATCCATTTATCTGTGAACTCTTTAGTCCCAGATCCTTGAGAAAAGTACAGATACTCATCAACGGGATGCGAACCTGGAACATTCTGATAGACTGCTTTATCAGTTATGCCATAGTAATCCGATGTGATAAAGCTGATTTATGAGTAAAGAACAAACAAATATAATGTAAAGCTAATCTTGACAAAGTAAATAAAATTAAGCGTCGCTCAAATGTGTGAATGTTGACCCCCTGAAAAGAAGGAAGAATCAGATACTAGAAGACAGTCCCATCTCAATAATCATTGAGCTTGTATGTGACGATGTATGAATATGGATGGATGAGAGTTGTGTCAGGACAGAAGAATGTGGCGTTCAATCCTCTCTGCCTACAGCGTGATGGAAAGTAAGTCTTTTATAGGGGGCTTTGACCCTGGCTAACACTGGAGAATCCAGATTCGATTCCTGGTGAGATTGCTATGTTTACGTGATTTTCTCAATCCTGGGTGTTTTAGTGATGTGTTTCGCTGCAATAACTGGGCCTAGTGGCTCATTGTAGTGTTAAAAATAAAGAAATAGCTTATCAGATTTCATGGATACATTGTCATTGTTAACGAAAAAGTCACTGACTATATGAAGCGCAATGTGAAGAATATAACACACTTCAAGCTTACTTTACAATTTTTAAATATATTTGTTTTCCACATTATTTTGTACCTACATTGTAGGACTTGATTTTTCCTCACACGAACGTTTATTATACATAAATGTTATAAAAATATTGATATTTTTTATAAACATTGATATTCTATTACTATATAAATGAGACATGTAATGTAATATTGATTAATATTTCCTTTGCGACTTGTACTATTATCAAGCCCAAGTGGAGATATGATTAAGTCGGCTGAAGAGTTTAGTAGCTACTCTGCATATTGTCGGGGTCGCCCACAGACCGTCTCCACCCACTGTGGGTACCTACTCACACCACATCTGTCACCTGCTAGCACTGTTCAATAATTCATGTTGTTCGCCACACCATCTGTGTCTTGTTCCAGAAAGATTGGAATGCATATGTTGGCGCTAATAAGTTTTCATACAAACGGGCGCAATGTTGGCTTCATTGATTAGCATCGTTTATTAATTTCATATCAAAGAATGCTACATTCACAATCTCAATTTTAACTATAAATATATAATTATTTTAAAAATAGTTTATATGGAGTGTAACAGTAAAATAAAATAAAATACCGAAATCGTGAGATGAAAATGTCAAAGCAACAATGTCCAAATATGTAATATCAATAGTTTTGGAAATGATGTGATGCATTCATTGTTTTTCATATTTCTGACTTATCTTTTGTAAAATGTTAGACTATGATGAAAGCAACTTATATCAAATATTAAAAATTCATTCGCTTTAATACAAGTCAAATAAAATTACGTTATTATTATTATTATTAGGTATTCCTTTTAGAAATTTGAACCTGAATGTTTTTATGTAACCTAAGAGGTTTTAAACATTTTATTTGACTTTTTTTAAAGCAAATGAATTTTTAATATTCGATATGAAATTACTTTAATAATAGTTCAATATATACAGAAATTTAATTAGAAATGACGAAAATATTGAATATAATTTTTTGCTAATTCTGCCGCAAAATTGCAATACATATTTGTAACTGCCTTAGGAAAGAAAAGGGTCAGTATGTTATACAAGATGTGTCATAGCTAGTAGCAAAAACTTTACAGGTGGATTCCTACCTTGATAATAAGTCGAAAATGTTTAAGCAACCATGACTTAATATCAATAGTTATGGAGATGTGCAATATCAAAATTTGACTCATTTTCTGCAAAAAGTTGAACTATTATCACAGAAAGTTATTTCAATTGTGAAAAATTAATTTGCTTCAGTACAACTCAAATAAAAAGATAAAAACCTTGCAAAAAAAATTCTATTAAGTATAAATTTTTGCAAGGTCATTTTACTTGACTAGTATTTTAGAATAATATTGTAGAATTTTTCATAATCAATAAAAACCGTAATGATTATTCAACTTTTTGCAAAAAATATATCAGAAATATTGAAAAAAAATGTAAACTTTATAAACAATAGACTTTATATAGAATAAAAAAATTAATTACGAAATAAGTGCATATTTTAAAATTGTATTAAATAAAATGTACCTGTATCTAATAAAGATATTATCTTTTTTTTAATTCTATTTATTTAGTTCCTCGATTAGTCCTGTTTCAAACAGTTCTGGATATTGGCAGAACCGATTCCCCGGACTAAGCACTAATTAGGTACACTACATATTTTTTAAACAGACTGTTAGGTACATACACTAATGTAATTGAATCCCTGCGTGAAATGTAAACTAGCTCAATTGTGGAGTAGACATTTTTTTATTTTTTTTTTATTTATTAATTTTTTTTTTTTTTTTTACATCTCAGACCCACAAAACATCACATTGATATTTGTCTGTAGGTGCATCAATACATATATATAAATAAATTGTATTTACCAGAAATACATTCATATTAATTAATTACAATAGATCTTATAAACTCAAATACAAATCTACAATACTATACAACAATACAAGAAAAAATACAAATATTACCAAAATCAAAATAAGTCTCTTTTATTTAATAACATATTCATTAATTCTGTATTTTGCCCTTTTTTATTAATATCCATTTTGACACGACATGGGATTTTATTTAATATTTTTGGTATGACATATTTTAATGTTCTTTGTCCATATTTATTTATGACCTTCGGTATTCGTAGTCCTTCTTTAACCGTAAATCTGGTACTATGTTTATGAATCAATCTATGCTTATATGTCCCATCTTCATGATATCGTGTAATTAGTTTGTACCACAAGATAGCATTAATTGGCATAGAGCCTTGTTTCTTGAAGAGTTCCTGTATATCTTTAGTAGCACTTTCTTTATTTATTAATTTTATAGCCGAATTTTGAATATTTTGAATTTTTCTAATATTAGTTTTGCAAGTTAGACCCCAGCTAGTTATTCCATACCTTATTACCGATTCCGCTAAAGATTGATATATAGTTTTCATAGTCTGTATCGGAACATAGTATTTAATCTTGTGCATACATCCCAATACAGTTCTCAACCTCTTACATACCTTATTTACCTGAATATCCCATTTGAAAAATGTATCTATGGTAATACCAAGATATACGTATTCATTAACTAATTCAATTTTTTCACAATTACACGATGCATTAATTCCGGAATGCAAGCAATCAAAATTATGGGAAATAATATTTATTTGATTAGTCACAGTTATATGAGGTGACCTTACATGCATGACTTTAGTTTTTTTTGCATTAATAATTAAACCCATATCATGAGACCATTTAAGTAAAGCATTATAATCTTCTTGCATACAATTTTCTACCCATCTTACATCCTTGTGGGAGATAACAAGAACAGTATCATCAGCATACACAAAATGCTTAGCATACTTAAAGATTTTAGACATAGTAGATACATAAATAATATACAGTAGTGGACCAAGAATAGATCCCTGGGGCACCCCAGTATTCGTAAATTTTGGATTACTAAATGTGTCTTTAATTTTTACTAAAATTTCTCTATTTGTTAAGTAATCCACTAGGACTTCAATTAAATTTCCACCTATGCCAATGCTTCTCAAGATTGTTATGAGTGTTTCCCGATTTATTGTATCGAATGCTTTAGAATTATCTATGAATAGTATAATGACATGATTTTTGTCATTTAATTCTGAATTTACATGATTTGAAAAATTTTCCATGAAAATTTCTGTACTTTTGTGTTTTTGAAATCCATACTGATTCGGATCTAATATGTTAAACTTTATTAGGTAATTATAGATTTTAGTATGCAAAACTTTTTCTAAGATTTTTTCAATAGCAGGCAGTATACATATGGGCCTATAATTAGTATATTCATCATGCTTCCCCCCTTTATAGATTGGTCTTATAATTCCTATTTTTAACATTCCTGGGATTTCATGCTGTGTCAAGATAGTATTTATAAGATGAACAATCACGGGACCTAGCACATTTATGTTTCTTTTAATCTCACCCAAGCGTATGCCATCAATACCTGGCATATGAGTAAGTTTCATACCCCTTACTATTTCTATGATATCACTCAGAGACGCTTTAGTGATTAACAAACTCTGTGGTTGATCTACCAAAGAAAAGTCTGACAATTTATGTTCACATACAATTTACTACATGCAATACAATTTAGGAATACTCTGTTACATTTTTTACTTAGCACAACACTACTGGGCGTAGGTGTGAGTGATGTTTCGGAGTTCAGTTCAGGGAGAAGTGATCCTTGACGCCTTCATTTTCCACATACTTAACCAAAGCCCACACTCCGCATGTCAAATACCGTGAAAATAAACACTCAAATAAGAAGATAATGTGTTAATAATGTATATACAAGTA
Organism: Agrypnia vestita; assembly: GCA_016648135.1. Lineage (NCBI taxonomy): Eukaryota > Metazoa > Arthropoda > Insecta > Trichoptera > Phryganeidae > Agrypnia > Agrypnia vestita. The sequence continues at coordinate 103,323 of JADDOH010024723.1, read as the reverse complement.
ACAGAGCTAGTCCAGAATACTTACAGGTGGATTCCTGCCTCGATTATGAGTCGAAAATGTTCAAGCAACCATGACGTAATCAATAGTTATAGAGTTAGGCAATAACAATGTTTGCATTTTTTTCAATATTTCTGACTTATTTTTTACAAAACGTTGAATTATCATCACAGTAACTTATATCGATTACGAAAAAATCATTAATTTCAACAAAAGTTAAATAAAATATTAAAAAACCTGAAAAAATCCCAATTAGAATTGGAAGATTTTTATCATTTTATATTACTTGTATATAAGGGAATGAATTTGTAATATTATATATACGTTACTGTAATGATAGTCCAACTTTCTGCAAAAAAATAAGTCAGAATTATTGAGAAAAAATTGCAAACTTTGATGTCGCATATCTCCTTAACTATTGATAGGTCATGGTTGCTTGAACATTTTCGACTCATAATCGAGGCAGGAATCCACTTGTAAAGTATTGTGGACTAATTCTGGTACACCCTGCAAAATATTACTTCATTTATTTATTAAATACTTACAACTTTTTGAATACAAGAAAGGTCTATGAAAATGACGTTTACATATCGCACTACGGTGCAATGATTATTATTATTTCCCTTTCCAAAAACTGTTTATGTGCTAAGAACAACGTTCCCTCTATGGCGCGCAGCAGTCCCGCGCAACAGTCCCGCGCAGTTATCATAAACCAGCGCGCTTTCCAAAGTCACGAATTCACTAGGGGACAAATTGTCCCTCAACATCACGCGCGGCATAGAGTCTACGTGACGCTGCGACGTCGCGCACTGTCGCGCGGCATTTCTACGTGCCGCGGCAACGTTGTCATGCGCACGGTACCCGAGCGAGCACACGGGGACATCGTACCGCGCGTCAGTACCACGTGGTATGTTGACAAGCTGAGATGCATGCTCTACAGTTACATATGCTATATGATGTGATATAAAACAGCGTTCCGTAATATTGTGTTTTGCTTGGCAATGGAAGACCCGATCATTTGTAATAAATTTTAAAAATTAGTTGTTGTCATTCGAATGAAATTGACAAATGATCTGTCAAACATTCGAAGATCGCATAAAATATCCATCCTTCTTTTCATTTGCAGTAAATACTTTCGCACCCACCACCTTTTACTGTTCTTACGTTTCGATAAACTTGTTAGAATAAATAGACGCAGCACTAATCATCATCCTTTTGGGCGACATTTCCGTGACAAGTGATATGTGAGTCCCGGTGTGTACACGTCAAACGACCGCGTCATTGTCCCCGAAACATGAGCGTAGATGTTGATGCGACATGCCGCGCGGAATGTTGCGCGATTTGTCCCCTAGTGAATACATGGCTTTATCGTCAGCCCAAACAAAATTTCAGCACGTAATTTTAAGTTTTAATTTCATTTTCATCAAACTTGAATGGCTTTCTTTGTCATTCGAAACTGAAACGCCATCATCAAATTTATCTTAAATTTCAACAGTGAAAATCAGGGAAGTTTTTAATTATCGCAACAATTCAATTAATATGATTTGTGAAATTAGCAGCCAATCGATATTATTAAGGTTAATTTTCGATAATATGTATTGTAAAAAAATTATTAAAGAACAATTTTTCTTATATCATAGTTTTTTTATATGGACTTTATAATAAATCTAGCGGTGCCCGCGGCTTCCCACGCGTAGATTTTTAGTATCTTCGTCATATTTTATCAATTTGTGTATTAACCTTAACATAATGATATATGTCGTTGTATTGTATTTAAATATCTCTTACCGTTAAGGAAGCGTTCGTAAAAAACGCATCGCTCGATTTTTTGGTCGACTTTAGTTGTAAAATAGGTCACCACGAAAAGCCCGTTTATTTTAACGGGATAATATATTGCATATGTCCACCCTGAAAATCCATTCTAAACATTGGTGAAAGAATTTTTAAAATCGAATGAGTAGTTTCGGAGATTACCTACCTCCCACATCCAAATTTACAAACTTTACCTCTTTATACTTTACCTATACAGAGTGTAACAGAACTAGTCCACAATACTTTACAGATGGATTCCTGCCTTGATTATCGAAAATGTTCAAGCAACCATTACCTAATATAATAGTTAAGAAGATATGCGACATCAAAGTTTTCATTTTTTTTCAATGTTTATGACGAATACAGAATTTAGAAGACAAATTTTATTAATTTAATATATTTGTATTTTATGTACTTGAATTAAATTAATTTCTAAGGCCGGCGCCACACTAAGCGGATGATCTTTTTCGTCGCGTCAATTCGGCAAAGCAATTTGATCGACCGATCAGACCGAAAGAAAAGAAAGAAAGAAAATAAAAGAAAAGAAAGAAATTAAGAACGCGGTAGGTATTGCACTTACACCGACGATATCAGCATCGTCAGTTTGACACTTATTGCCTGCTTTCTGTATACGAACAATATATGTACTTAATGTTTTAAAGATAAATAAAGCCATCAGTTAGACGGTTCCTATCGGCTTTCCTAAAAAACCCATGTCTCAACATTATTTCATTTTCGTGCATGTTCGATGGAAAATGTTCATTCGTATCTACCGGCATTCTTCATAGACATGACTTGGAAAGCAACTAATCGCTCGACAGACAGCTCATCTTCATAAACATCCGATAATAGGTCTGGACATCCGAGTAGGTACCTACGATGTGCATATCGAAGGAAGGCACTGCGGCGTTAAAGAATTTAATGGTCGGACAATTTCAGTGAAATGTGTCTAGAACGGAGAGATTCCAGCCGTCCAGCCCATCAACCCATGACAACCAGCTGTATACAGGGTGTTTCGTATCTAGTAGCATAAACTTCAGGGAGTCTTCTTCATTAAATTTTGAACAGAAAATATACTTTTACATTTTGGGTGAATGTCGACATTTAAGGAGATAAGCGACATCAAAGATGTAATTTTTTTATTTATAATATTTCTGATCTTTTCTTGTAAAACATTAGACTATCATGAAAGTAATTTATATCGAGTATTAAAAATTCATCCCATTTGATACAGGTCAATAAAATTATTAAAACCTTGCAAGACGGCAAGGCTGAGAGCAATGTCGAAAGGAGAGTGACTGCAGGTAACAAAGTAAATGGTGCTCTGAATGCAATTATGACCAATAAGAACCTGTCAAAGGAAGCGAGACTAGCGGTACATAATGGCGTTCTAGTGTCAACTCTGATGTACGGAAGTTAAGCCTGGAATTGACAAAAAAGGAATGAAAGTAGACTGAACGCGGTGGAAATGCGGTCACTAAGGCGCTTGCGTGGAAAATCTTTGGTCGATAGAGTGAGGAATGAACAAATTATAAGTGAGTGTAATACTGGCTGCAGTGGAGTAAATAGAATAAAGAAAGGAGTGCTGAGATGGTTTGGTCATTTAGAACGTATGAGCGAGGAAAGGATTGTTAAGAAAATATATAGGGCAAGTGTTGAAGGTGACAGGAATAGAGGGCGTCAGCGAAAGATCTGGCATGATCAGATTCTACAAGTATTTGAAGATGGTCCTGTTACAACAACCGTAGAGCATGCATTAGAAGATGTATGAATGTAGCTGAAGCAAATATAGTGTATCAAGATAGCAAGTTAGTTAGTTATTTAGTAAGTTAAAATCCTCCAGAAATTTGAAAAATATTTTTTTGTAAGGCTTTCGTCATATATTTGACTTGTATCATATCGAATATATTTTCAATATTCCATATAAGTTACTGTAGTGATTCAAACGTTTTACAGAAAATAAGTCAGAAAGATTGAAATAAAATTAATAAAAAAGCAAACTTTGATGTCGCTTATGTCCGCTACTATCGACTTTTCACCCCAAGTGTAAAGAATATAGTTTGGTCATGTGGAATGGATGAGCGAGGAATGAATGGTATGGAAAATTTATAAGGAAAGCATTGAAGGTAGCAGAAACAGAGGGCATCCGCGGGCTCTGTTAGAAGCTTCAACAACCGAAGAGCGTGCATGAGAAGTGTATGAAAGTGGACGAAGCAAAAGTGGTGTGCCAGGACAGAAGAATGTGGCATTCTATCTTCTATGCCTACCCTTCTGGGAAACGGCGTGATGGTTAGTCAGTTAGTTGTAAAGAATATTTTCTAATCAAAATTGAACGAAGAAGTTTCTCCCAAGTTTTTGATACTATCTACGAAACACCCTGTACGCTGCCACACATTTCTCAATTCTAATGTTGCGTGAAAATCGCGTGCCTTGTGTCTTGGTCCTATTCCGTTAAAGTACATTCTCCAACGTGTATCGCGTTATTGGGCATTTATTGAATCTATAGGTATACAGGTGTATCTAACCGTGCTACTATATTTGTTGAGTCGGCACACAAATGAGGGAGTTCTCAATCGGATTGTTACTTATGAGGAAAAGCGGATCCTGTATAATAATTGGAGAAGTTCGTTTCAATGGCTGGACCCGGAAGAAGCAGTCAAAAAAAGAAACTGCTTGTGACTGTATGGTGGACCCGTGCCGGCATTATTCATCACAGCTTCTTGAGATCTGGCATAACAATTACTGCAGAGGTACACTGGCAAGAATTGAAAACGACCATGGACAAGTTCGCTATCAAACATCCGAGACTCGTCCACACACGTCGGACCGTCTTAAAATTACAGGGGTTCCAACTGGAAACTCTCCATCATCCAGGAGCGTGCAGTGAGAACAGAGAGCGTGGCTTTTTTCTGAGCATGTATTTTGAAAAGAAACCGAAATAAGAGATAAATCTCGTAATATTCCTATCACAATAATTAACATATTATTCAGATTTTAATATTTCATTATATATATATATTTTTTATTTTTTTTTTATTTATTTATTAGAGACACTAACAGGATAATGGGTACATGATACTCAGATAATAAACATTATAGTGAAGACTATGCCCATTATCCCAATTACAAGTGTCTTCGGCACGCTCTAGTAACATGTATTTTTGTAATTAATTATATTTTACATGTACATTTATGTATATTATATATTTTGTGTTTGAGTGTAGTGCGATTAGTATTTAATGAATGATTGATTTAATGGATCTATAGGTTCATTTCGTCGTTTAGAAATATTCTGCCAGATAAATATTTAATGTCGATTTTTTCCCCAAGTATACGTTTAAATAAAGTTCATTGTTCTTGTTCTTGTTCTTACTGCACGCCCCTGCCATCATCCACCTTACTAGCCAGACCTTGCACCTACTGATTTACATTTTTTTAGGAATTTGGATAACTTTTTACATGGGAAAAATTTCAACTCCGATGAGGCGGCGAAAAACGCTTTTAAAGTATTCATCGACTCCCGTCTCCAGGATTTTTATAGAAAAGGCATTAATGGAATTTCCAAAAAATGGCAAAGTGCTTCGACGACAATGATCATACAAAAAATTGTTTGAATTTTCTATATATAACAGCAATTTCATATGTAAGGACCCAACATTACCATTTATACGTTCTACCTTCACAATGCCTTTAATATAAATATGCCTTTGTGGGACTATCAATAAGGATCATAAAATATTTAGAGTATGCAGCAGTATCATTATCTGCATAATATATGACAGGAAATTAAGATTATTCAAATACCTCACAAGATCCCCGCTTTGCAACCTCATTGTTGCTGGATCGTGGGTTTAGCATGCAAATGAGTGGTTTATGAATATCATCTTCATTCATATTCTAAACCACATTGGCGTGGACGACAATGTGAACCACTTACAATAGGAAAAAATATTATCTGCAGTTAAAACGCAGTGAGAACGCACAGCATGCGCGAATTGTTGTGGAAATAATAAATAAGATAAGCTTTTTTAGCCTAACCTAACCTATAGTTCACTAATAATGGTGGAAATTTTATGAAACAATCATTAAAAAAGTTTATCTTCAACAATGAAACACATTGAAGAAAAATCTTGGTGGAAAAACCTCGAATTTTATCAAGAGAACGGTTATTATGAATACCTTATTCGTAATAATTTATTCTCTTCATTAAGTGTTGGGATAACTATCTTAAGATTTTAATATTGCTATTTTCAGAAAACGGCCAATGTGTCTGGTAATATTTGATTATGTAATATTTGGTAATATTTGTTAATATAATAATGTGATTTATACTTACAGAAATTGATTTGACTGGTGTTATCACTAATTTTTTTCACGTACACTCGAGAAATGATTGTTTATAAAAGTGGTGTTTTATTTTATATCCTAAATCTAACTAAAGGCTTCTAGATCAGCGTTTCCCGAAAGGTGGTCCGCGGAACCCTGGATTTCCGTGGAAGGGTCACAAGAGTTAAATGAAACGTTCGTAGAAAAGAATAACAACCGCGCCGTATGAGTGCCGCAAAGATGAGTTGCAAGTAACCTCAGATGTTTAATATAACATACATGAAAATTTGATAAGCCTTAAAGTATCCTTGAAAGAGTATTTCCCGGAGAAACTACAAGACATCGTCTGGGTACAGAATCCATTTGCAAATCATACCAAACCATGGATGCTAATTGTGTCAGTGTGTGAAAATTTGATCGATGTTAAGTGTTCGTCTTCTCTAAAACATAAAACAATTTCAGAAACAGACTGGATGCAGCTCTAGATCTTCGCATTGAATTGTCAGACATTCAGCCTAAGTAATTTTAGTGCTATTTTAAGAAAATGTGTGAAAAAATTTCATTCTTCACATTAAAATTCATAGTTGCATTGTATTTCTTTGCACAATAAATGTTTTACAATACTTATAATAATTATTTTTCATTCATATTTATATATTTATAGATTGTTTTTACTCCCTTCATATTAACTCGTGGCGTCTGCTTGCTTGCTTGACGTAAAAACTTTGGATCGATTTTTAACCCTTTTCCCGTGATCCAATCGAGCTGAAACTTTGCAAGTAGACTCGTGGCGACGATCAAGAAGATCTATCAAATTTTCGTTAAAAAAATGATAATTATAGTACAATTTTGGATTTTTCAAATTTTTAACGGTTTTTTCATACAAGTTGTATGGAGATTCCGACGCATGTGGTAGACACGAAACCCGAAAATGAGAAAGAGGGAGTATTGTAAAAACTTGGTTTTTATGGGTTACTATTTTCTTTTGAAGTTAAACATTAAAATTTTTCCAACTACAAGGTAATCATTTTTTTTTATTAAAATAGTGTTCCGCCAGGAAAAGTATGATCAATTAGGGTTCCGTGAAAAAAATAATTGGGAATATGCTCTATCCTCTGCTCTAGATAACGCTTGTCCCGCGCTGGCTAAATCCGGCACTGCATAGGTACTTGGTATACCTAATCAAAATACGAAGAGTTATCTAATGAAGTAATCAGAAGTTGTGCAGCAATGGTCTTCTCCGTCCTGCGGCGTCAAACCATTAATATTACGGATCAGAAATGGAGATCTTCGATGTGATTAGATGGAGAAGTGTGTTACGTAAATGAGCGGACCCACGAGAAGCGACCTGAACGTGAGGAGCTGGAAACCCCGGGGGATCGGCAGAGCACGCCAGCAGTTGCATCAGATGCCCACCTACCATCGCCAGGCGGGCGCGCGATGGTAGGCCTAGCATTCTGCGTCATAAAAATAAACTAGCCAAGCCTAAATTTAAAATAATCGCCCATATTCCGAAAATCTTTATCCCAACACTTAATAGACGAAAATAAATAAAACAAAATAAACGAGACGTAGGTATACGTCGGAGATGTGGTCAGAGGGAGAAAGAAGTACGTGACAGTTATCCGTCAAACGTCAAATATAAAAACTGTCCAACAATATTTCTCTTTTCTATGGTCCAACCTGATAATGATAATTTTGCCATAGGTAATTTTACATCAGAACGCCGTGGAAGAAGAAATTAATAAGTGCATATGAAATAATCTTTTTTCTGTAAGCTTTAAATACAGCATTAGTACTTATTTGATGTAATTTTAGTCGAAACTGTGAAACTGTGAGGTTACGTTTGCGGCGGAGGGCAGCTGTCAGACCAGACCGGAGAAATCGGACATCGAAAATAAAGGTTTTTATTTTGAGAGAGATATGTGAAAATATACATATAAATGAATAAATATAAAATACAAATAAATTATTTTCGTCTATTAAGTGTTGGGCTAAAGATCTGGCATCCCAATATTGTTTGCCAGTTATCATCAATGGCGTCACTAGAATCGTTGTCTTCCAGCACAGTAACTCACGACGTCCTCGCATGAAAATCCTCTTGTACCACACCATGCAGAATCCTCAGCAATATTTTGAGGTAGAATGAGATCATTCTTCGAATCTGGATATAACAATCTGGTGTAGGTAATAAATTACAAAACCATTTTTTAGTTTTAAATATTATATCGGTAGCAATGATCAATTTGTATGTTTTGTAAAATCTGGCTGTGTATGACGGGTATAAGAAAAAACTGCAATATCAAAAAAAAATTGTCTGAAATGTTGCGATCTTCGCATAAGCATAATATTTTCTTCTTCATGTGCCCTGTCGGGTCCCCCCGACGTCGGCGACCATCTGGGAGAAAGTTTCCCTGTCCAGGGCAGTGCGGAACAGCTCTTCCACGCTTCTTATCCCGGTCCACTCTGGATGTTGCGAAGCCAGGAATGCCGTCTCCTTCCGACCCCTCTGCGACCCTCAATCTTCCCCTTCACGACGAGCTGAAGGATGGAGTACTTTTCGCCTCTCATTATATGACCAAAGCATGAAATTTTACGGAGCTTTACTCATAATGCAATGCAGTGATTTCGTGAATAAGGACGGAAATGCGTAACAGGAAATAAGACGCGCGCAATTTCATTTATTTATTTTTTTCAATTTCATTGGACAAAAATAGATGGACAAAAAATCATCGTTTATAAACAAATCAAAACAGCGAAGACGCACACTACCAGCCAATGCTTCTGATTTTGTATATATGTTACGTTGCTGGTGTCAAGCGTGTGGATATTGTAACTTTGATATTTTTTGGCTTATATCTTCGAAACTATCCAATAAATACTTAATTTTTTTTTACATTAATGTAAAGAATAACTACCCTTAGTGATTTACATTCTCAAATTTTATGTAATTTATGTGATTATTTTAAAATATTTATTCGGTTTTCATACAATATGTGTGGTGGCACAGCACCGCCATCTATGAAAATAAATAAAATCATTTAATTGATCAAACACATTTCTAGTCAAAATGCGTATGTGGATATAAGATACCTACGAAGTGCGGCAAAATTCAATAGTAAATAAATTTTTTTGTATTTACTAATTAGCTTTTTTAAATTTTGTTTAAATGCTTTGCTCGCATTTCAACAAATGCTCAATTGACATTTTTAATTGTGAGATTTACAATTAAAAATATAAGTATAGACAGTATTGATAAGTGCTGCTCAATTGATATATTTGATTGTCAAATGTTACACACTATATGCGACTACTTAAGTCTCGCTCATTTTTTAGTGAGTTTCACGATTTTTGATTAATTCGCATTGTGTTTTTTTTTTGTTTCTTTATATTTCGAATTAGGGGGATTCCGCATAATTCGAAGTGTTTTTTTGGGTTCCTCTTTTGCGTCGAATTAACGAGGTTCTACAATTTTTCCTTTCTGCCCCGCCTGGAATGGTTAATGTTAAATAAATAAATAATAAAAAAAATATAAATGTCATCGCAAAATACGTACGATGTGTCTTTCAATAATAAATTGACGTAAACATTACGCCGACCGCCGCGGAACCATGAACGGAGACTCGCGCCGTACGGCGGCATTGATGTCTCTCCAATGTTATATAAGGCGCGCTCCGTCCCCCTCGCACCCGCGGAGGGCCCCGCTGCGGCCCCGCCCGCCCCCCGCGGGCATGCGCAGGTGATCCGCCGGCGCTGGTATGCGGGCGAAATCTCGCAGTGGCGCCGCGTAATTTTTGCGAAACAGAGACCACCAAAATCAGTGATGGCGTTTTGACGGGACACGCTAACCGCTATTTGAGATTTGTATCCGATTGTGTCGATGATACCAATCAATTACAAACCTTAATACCTGGATCTTGCGTAGCCGGTTAAAATAACGCTTTGACCACCACTAACGAAAATGTCATTTTTGCGGTTCCAAAAAAGGACGATCCAGTATTTATATTCAAGAATTCATCTTATTGTGAAGTTGCATTTTTTTCAGAACAAAGTCCTGTGAAATTTAAAATCAAATTAATTAATCAATTAGAAAGACATACAGAAAAATACCGGTCCCGGTAGCAGCCAAATATTTTCCCCGCCGGTCCATCTCTCCTCGTATCTCTCCAGCGACCGCCAGACTTACGTTATAGTATCAACCTGAAATATTTTTTATAGATATAGGGAAAGAGGTTTGGATATTATGACATTTGAGTTCAGTGATTTTGACAAATAAACGGTAATACGAGTGCAAAAATGAGTAAGTAAAACACAATAATGACAATCCTAATTTCTTGTATATTTAGTGTGTAACGTGATACACTCTATTAATCATTACCAGATTTTCCATTGGTTTTCGCCAGTCATTTCTTCTGCCAGACGTTTTGAAGCTCTTTAAATAATCATGTCAATTACGTTATCGTAACAAATCTTAATTTTATGTTTTTATTCGTTTACTAGCCGTAACCCGTCGAGAATGACGAATAATTGATTCGCGTCTTTGCTAAGCCCAAGTATATATTTATAGCATATTTTTGGCGGTCCGCGAGGAGGCGGTCGTGGCCACGTGCGTTAATCGGCCGGTTCGGGTTTGGTGGCGCGGAGTTCAAGTCCCATCTCTGGCCAATTTTTTAACCGTAAATTCGAACGAAATTATGGACGTTACACGAAGTTACGAGGACAAACAGACGGACGGACGGACAAGTAACGTCGATGAATCTCAGAACTAAAGAAAAATGTACTAAATTCAAGAAATACATAAAACAAATATAATAATAATAGATAATCAAAACAAAAAATTCATAGAATTTATTAAAATTTAGAATTAGAATTAAAAAAAAACAATTTAAAAGAATTTAAAATATAACTGTACTCCAGTTTTTAGAATTTAAAAACAGAATTTAAAAATATAACTGTACTTCGAAAATAATTTATATACCTACTTGATTCAATAAAATTTATTTTATGATGTTTCTATTTCTCTACACTATTCCATATATTGACTTATACAAACTTATCATTCATGCTTTAACATTATGCATCATGTACTCCTGTTCCCAAATACAATTTTTAACTTTTCTGGGGACAGTTAAACAAGTACAAAAAATTGTAATATATTAATCACCGTAACATATATTTATTTTATCTTCAATAAAGAATTAAAATAAAACTAAATTATTATCTCTGATGCAGGCTACTATTTAACAATATTACCTGATACCTTATATATTAACGTTTTACTTACACATTTGTTTGTAAAAATGTCATAATATCCTAACTTTCTTGCCTATAGACAATATTTGTATGCATCTATAGACAATATTTCAGGTTTGAGGTTTGATACTATAACATAAGTCTGGCGGTCGCTGGCTGCTACTCTATTACTATAAGGCCGGCCGCACTTTGGATACGAATTATTACGTACCTATTCAAACGATTATTTTCGTACGTATGGAGCGCGCAATTGATTGCGTATTGCGTTGGTCACAACCAGTTACCTTTCGCATTTCTCCAATAACGTTTGTGAATAATCTGTATCTTCTGGAAAACTCTATTATGGCAGACTTAAATAATGACAAAATTCATGACTACCTATCTAATAGATTCACAAATGCTGGGGAGAATCGAAGTGCGACGAGCGCTCATAACATTGGAGAAATATTTAAAAGTTTTTTTGTTCGAAATACATAATTAGGTATACCTCACCTTCATTAAACCAAATTATTTAACTTACAGGCATTTGTTAGTTCTTCAGAGATTCTCCGCCATGATCTGCGCTGATGGTCACGTAGTTGAATCACTTTGGTCCCACAAACATTTGTGGTCATGTGTCAAATTGATAAAATTTTCAATATCCATCGTACGAAATCGCAAAAATTTTCGAACAAAATCGACGACGACGCATCTATATGTGCATACACGCACTACTAAGTGGTGTACAGTGTGCGATGTTCGACACTACTTCGAAGATCAGGAATGTACTTGCGTATTCGTACGTACACGTACTACTCAATTTCGTACGAAAACGCATCCAGTGTGCGGCCGGCGTAAGAAGAAATAACGAAGCCTTCGTCCGCCGCCGCTGGCCCCTGTACCTGCGCAACATGGCGGCCGCGCAGCAGCGCCGCCCTGCCGGCAGTCGCAAGCGGCACAGTACGCGGGTCGGTCGTCGCGTCGCGTTTCGGCGAATAGCTGCTGCCTCGTTCCGCTTCCAAAACAACATCGCCATTGACGATACTGCGCGAATCGGTCGCCACATCGCCCTCCAGCCGTGGGCCAGCACGCCTAGCGCGAATATTCCGCGAGTGACAGATCGCGATCGCCCACGCGCCGACAGGTGGTTGAACGTAAAAGCAGTGTTCAGAATCTCGTTCAAGAGAGCGGATTATTAGCGTATGAAGTCACCCACAATCTATTACACACGATAATAACATTCTAATAACACACAACAACATCAATACATCTCAATAACGTCATTTTACATTCATCTTAAACATTTACGTCCGCGCTTCGATGGTGTCGACGAATCCGCAAGCTACATATTTCGTATTTTTCTCCGAGGCCAGTCAAAATACCAGCATTTTTTCATACAGATTTTTTTTTTAAATTTTCGATATCATTTATCTTCAACGAATATACGCAATGCAAGATTCGTCTTAGGAATCGTGTAGGCATTGCGGGATTTTTTTATGGTGCGGAAAACTGTTTTGTTAGCCGGAAACGATTGGAATTTTGACCCTTTTTGAAAATGAAAGTATGTCCAGTTCGATCGGATTCAATATTAACAACGCAGCTTTAAATGGGTTGTGTAATCTTGGCAGTTAAAAAACTGCGTGAAATGACGTCACTTATATTACACACGTCTGTACACGATACTATATACTATACTATACAAGAAAAACTGCTTTACAATATTAAAATCTGTAAAAAATGTTACAGTTCTTCTAATAATGATATCCTGATGAGAAACTTTGTGGTTGTACGTAATAATTAATTTTAAAAAAACTAACAGAAGTTTGTATTGGTAAACCGGTTTGTGGGTCCGTCCTGGCGAAGATACAGTGGTATCGAAATCTGTCGGCGTTAAAAACAAACGATGTGGTTTTGAGTTTGTTATTATTTAAAATTAATACCAAAATCACTCACTCACTACTAAAAACAAGCTGCGTAAATCTTGCAATTTTAGCTAATTGTTAGTTATTTTCATATTTGTATAGGTACCTACCTACGACTAGAACAAACATGATTAAATTGTAATTAACGAGAATTATTATTGTTGCGAAATCAAAGGAATTTCGTTCTAATTATTTATATCAATTTAATATTTCCTTATATGTAGGTAAGTATAGAATGTATGTTATAGTTTCATGAAATTAATAGTTCTATCCTTATACTAGGTAGGTACCTGCCTACGTCGTTAGTTCACTAGATATAAAGCACATAAATACTCTATGGCTAGAAAACATAGTCAATACCTAAAATAATTTAAAGGTACGCCTTTAATGTGTAAATTTGTACTACAAATTACTCTTTATAAGCGTACCCACCTTACTTAACCTTTAAATCATTATTGGCTCTGAATTCGGCTACGTGTTCGTGATTTTCGAGCAAAGATCGCATCATTTCCCTTTCGTTAGACGATACGAGATTGGAATACGTAAATCGACTTTTAAAAACGCAAAAGTATCATAAGAGGTGATATTTTTTGATGGCAACCTTGGAATGAGGCTGCGCGGCCTCCACTACCGTTATTATATTCATTTCATTAATTCCACTCGACCAACGCCAGCCGAATCTTCAAACAGGAATCCAGGCGGAATCCGGCTGGATGCCGGTTCGAGTTTCATTCCATTTTGAAGGTTGGGCGGTTACGGTTGGACATTATTTGCTTCGTATTTATACAGGGTGAAACAGAGCTAGTCCACAATACTTTACAGGTGGATTCCTTCCTTGATTGTGAGTCGAAAATGACCATCAAAAGTTATGGAATTATGCAATATCAAATTTTGCATTTTTTTCAATATTTCTGACATATTTTTTACAAACGATGAACTATCATTACAGTAACTTATATCGATTAAGAAAAATTCATTCGTTTCAATATAAGTTAAATAAAATAAAATAAATTCCAATTGGATTTTTCCCAAACGGTGTTGGAAGTGACTGAATTTTTCTTATTCGATATAAGTTACTGTAATGATTGTCCAACGTTCAACAAAAAATAAGTCAAAAATATCGAAAAAAAAATACAAAATTTGATGTCGCATATCTCCATTTCTATTGATGGAGTCATGGTTGCTAGAACATTTTCGACTCACAATTAAAACAGGAATCTACCTGAAGTATTATGAACTAGTTACACTTGTATATTTATTTTGACAATAATTTTCTCTTTTTAAACTGTGTTCCAAACGTTGCACAATAACTAGTACTTTAAAATAGTATATAGTAATATTTTAATAGCACTTGTCATTTTTTAAACGCCTTTATTTAGCTTCAAAACCTTCCCGACTAGGTAGCTCTAGCTCTGAAAATTTCAGCATTTGTGTTTTTCCTATAACAATGCAATATTCAATCGTTCGAAATTTTGAGAGATAAAATTAATTTTAATATTTCATTTGAAGAAGAAAGAAATAGAAACAGAAAGGGGTAGGATTATTTTATTTTACCTAGGATCTAGAGTTACAACTGAACACAGTTTGGATGGCATTAATTAATATAATACATTTATATAGGGGAAGGGGGTGGTCAGAACATTGTAGCATGAATTAGGTAAACACATTTTGAAAAATATGTAATTTCGTAATAAATAGCGAATGTAATGCTGGCTATAGTGTGGTAAACAGAATAAAGAAAGGAGTGCTGAGATGGTTTGGTCATGTAGAACGTTTGAGCGAGGAAAGGATGGCTAAGAAAATGTTCTTAGGTTTTCACGGCCACTCAGAATCTTCAAGTTTGTGTTTACTGGGGTATTATGCCGTGTTGTTACGACCTTTCGGGCCGACGTTTCGGATCCCATTGCAGGGTTCATCATCATTTGATGATGGCCCCTGCAATGGGATCCGAAATGTCGGCCCGAAAGGTCGTAACAACACGGCATCATACCCCAGTAAACACAAACATGAAGGCTAAGAAAATATATGGGGGGCGAGAGTTGAAGGCAACAGGAATAGAGGATGTCCGAGAAAGACCTGGTATGATCAGATACTACAAATATTGAAGGATGGTCCTGTAAAAAGCCTCAACAACCGTAGACCTTGCGTGAGAAGATGTATGAATGTAGCCGAAGCAAAGCCGAAGGTGTGCCAAGATAGAAGAATATGGCGTTCTATCCTCTGCCTACCCCAGCGGAGAAACGGCGTGATGGTTAGTTAGTTTGTTAGTAATATTACGTAGGTATTGTATGTATGTACACGTAAAAAGTTGTTTTAGTTGTAGATTAATTCGGTGTAGAATTGTATAGAAAACTGTAAGACAATTAACTTTATTAATTAAGATAAATTATAGAAGTCTCTCTCATAGAGACGAAGCTATTTATACGGGAAGCATGTATGGAAGTCTTTAATAGGGTGGATATTCTTAAGTTGCATTGTGTAAAGTGATTACATAAGGCAGTTATTACAGGTCGTAAGCCTTGTGGCCACCATATAAAGACTTTTATGCACGTTACCCATATAAATAACTTCGTCTATGTGAGGCTTCTATCATTTGTCTTAATTAATGATTATCCCTCTGTGGACTTAATCCGGTAATTGTTCTTAGAACAAATGTACATATATAAATATTAAAACATTTTTTGTTTAGATATAAAAAACATATCGAGAGCCAAAAGAGTGTTAGTGATTATTTCGAACTTTACAGGAGAGTAAAAGAACGTTCTGTCAATTTTTCTTTTATTACTAAACGATTTCCATATACGTTAATCCAAAACGCATATGGAAATCGTTTAATAATAAAATAAATATTGACAAAATCAGATTGACAGACGTTTCTTTTGCTTTTCTGTAAAGATCGAAATATCCACTAACGCCCTTTTGGCTTTTTACCCTTGATATATAAATATGAGTGCACTGAAAAACCCAGTTCTTCACCTTCAGTTGATGTGACATCAACTCCCAGATTAGCAAGAAAAAGGAGAAGTCCTCCTCTTGCTAGTATCTGAGGAATTTACTTGGCACCGTTTTACATGGGATGGGCCATTTTGGAATGAAGTCTGAATTATAAATTACTACGGAGGAGAGATCAGTGTTTATATAAACACATTATGTTTTTTTCTTCTGTAAAGCCATCATTCTTTATCAGGGCCGCCGTAGAAGTTTAGACGCGGGGCCTTCTTATTTATTTACTAGTGTTTAAAACCCGTTGCAGAACTCATTAATCAAATGCCACGTTACAAACTAGTAGAGTACCTTGTTGGCGTAGTTGTCACGATGCTCGCCTAGTGATCTGGTGGTCGGTGGTTCGAGCCCCACTCCAGGACACGATTAAGTTAGTCATATTTCCATAGCACAGGCTTTTGACTTAGTTTGAGAATGGTATGAATATTGACGACACGTATTCTGTGTTTACATCTCAACTTAAAAAAAACACTAAACACCGAAAACATTTTTCAGTAATCAAAGTCGTGTTTCAGAGTTTATTGTTAGTTACTTCTACCATTCTATCTGCATTTTGCTTACCCAGTTTGTTCAAAGTGTCATCACTTTCTTCTTCTTCTCGTTACCTAGGTAACGAGAAAAGCCGACCCATTGTTGGGATCGGCTCTTCTTGTTCTCAGGCTATATCTTCTTCGACTCTGGGTGTCGCTTTCACATAGGCCGTTTCTTTTCAGGATTTGGGATTGAGTCATCCAGTTCTTTGGTCTCCTTCTGGATGACTGTCGATGAAGCTCCATTGACATTGTCTGCTTTACGGTGTGGTCTGGTCACTTCAGCTGTCGTTCTTCCAGCTTAATGTTTATGTCCGTGACACCCAGGCTATCACGAATGCGTAAAATTTTAATCCTATCTTTAAATGTTACTTTTGCCGACCATCTAAACATTCGCATTTCTGCTATTTGAGGCGTTGAGTTGAGTGTTTCAATGTAAATCACCTACACTACAGCAGCATTGATATATTTCGGTTTTTTAATTCTGACAATAGAATGTTTTGATAAATGTATCTTCAGAATATGTATAATATCCACATTTCGGTTTTAAAGGAATTTAATACTTCGATGAAATCTGACAATTTCTTATACAATTTTGTATACGTTTGAGAAAGCGTATGATCTTGGTCCTTCGAATAAATTATTACCCACAAATTTTCGGTTTCCCAGTCCAAAGCTGGTAAATTTTCCTCGAGCTGAATACACAACTAATGGTTAAGTCATCATTCATTAAAGTACGACGAATATGTCTTAGTAGTACAATATATTCTACTATTTTCCTTTAAAACCACATTAAACTGTCAAATGAGTGTAACAAGAGATATTTCCAATACAATATTGACGTCATATATTATTTTTAAATGCGACAACAGTCCACTTTCTTCATGTCCATTCCGGAAGATCTACGTAAAACTTGTTATATTATGATTCATACAATGTTCAGAGGCTTAGTCATAAAAATAAATCCCACTTCTTTATAGACCTACTTTTAAGCTGCGATACGTTTCTTGATCTAGAGAAGAGAAAAGGCCGGACATACTCGAGTACTTTACGGACGCAACTGTCACAGGAGAGTTTATTCAATATTAATGGCAACATTTTAACAATTCTCTCGATGTCGCATCACAAGATGTCGTCATAATTTATGGCTGTGTACATCCCACAACGTTTAGAATTCTTCAAAGCCCGTTTCACCGATAGGCTCTTTTGCTATTGTCGGCCGCCTTGTCTTCGTGAGACGATAGAAACATTGGCCAGGTTTACTAGGAAGCTAAGGTTGGCAAAACCACTTTTGGTGGCTGTGAAGTCTGATTTGAGGATCAATGTGTGCGTCGAAATTTTGGGCATAATTGAAGTATACGATGGGATGGGAAACATTGATTTTTTCAAGAGCAAGTATCCCAGTATACTAAAGTGCCCTAATTTAAAAAATGTAATTGCATTAGTTAGGTCGCAAGTTTTAATAAATTTATTACACTTTAAAGTTTCGAAATTTTCACGATCAATTTTGAAGTTTGAATAATTTTATCTAAAGTGAAGGCGCAAACCATAGGTAGGAGAACAACGTTATGAAATAACCTAAGCTACCTAATCCTAATAAATCTAACCTAACCCTAAAATATATAGCTTTTGCGAAAATTTTTGAAGTTTATTAGCCAATTGAATCCTTATAGTATTAAAAAACGTAATTACGAAAATCTCATAAGCTGTAAGTATTCACTATGTTTCTCTCTTCTCTTATGCTATACCTAAACTGTTGTTATCCATGAATAAAGCGTCTCAAATGTCAAAATGTAAGTATGGTGAAAATTTCGAAAATTTAAAATGTAATCCTTTTTGATTACTTGTGACCTAGGTAATCAATTTGATTTCTTTTTTGAAATCAGGACACTTAACTGAACCAGAAAAACTTTCCCTTGAAAAAAAATCTAAGTTACCTGCCGAATTTTGCGAACTTGAAGGTCCATTTTCATAACTTGTACCCTACCTACCTAGTGGAGAAAATTATAACATAACCTTATTAGTATAAGGCTATTTATTTTAGTTTTTTCGATCATCAATGTGTCTTTCTACTGCTGTATCTAAGCCTCTCCAAGGATCGCCAATTCTCCCTGTCTTCAGCACTTCTTATATATCTGTTGCATCGCTTCTACGAGCTTGAAGAGGAGAAAACTTATTTTAACAGAACGTGGCGTCAACTCCAAGACTCTATTTTTCCACCGGGCTTGTATAATATACGAACCAAGTACTAGCAAATCGTGCGCAGCTTAGAAGGAAAATTGTCTGCAGGATGGCGTTTCGATAACTGAAGGCTATTTTATTTCCTTGTTTGGGATTATTGTGCAGAATTATAGTGCTTGTATTTTAGATTCTGGTGTGTCATGTCCTTTTCCTTTGCTAGATGGAAAAACATTTCTTAACTTTTGATTCCGATTCATTTACGGAATGTTTCTCTACAAGGTGCTAGTATCCCACCAATTCCCTTACCTACGTCCTTCGATATTTCACTTTATTAAAAAGGGTTAGAAATTTGTATTTCGAATAGGTTACTCACCGCGCAATTTTTCGCTATTGGATCATAGACATTAACAAGTTGATGATTAAATATATCCACAGTATTCGAACAGCTCTTCTATACAACGCCACATTTCAATACTCGAGGTGTGTTAACCTTTGAGCAGTGTTGTCTCCCAATAAAATGCTCAACCGGTTTGTTAAAAATATGTCATTTAGCCTCGCACATGTTTTTTTATCTAGTTTACACGATTATTATGCAATCTTCCATGTTAGAGTCGTATTATACCATTCATAAATCCTTTTCAACGTTTCGATATTGATTTCATATAAATTGCATTTATTTTTTTATGGAATGTATGGTTTTAAAGAATTTAAATAAAATCGTCAAACAGAGGTTGTAAAATTTAATGGACGGACCTATTGAGGAATAGAACTGCCTTTGAGTCCACGTTGCAACGCCACAGCGCAATATTGACCATATGTAGCATTTAATCATTCTTTGCCTCATTGCAAAATAATGATCTCATTTTAAAACCCTTCCCCAGCCATGCAGTAACGCAGATCTACTAATTCAAATTCAAAGATTTGATTAAATAGGCGCAATATAAAATCTTATCCTAAAAAAAACATTTGCCTTTAAATACAATTACTGGAAAACCAACTCTGTACAGCGAAAAATTTTTTTTTATTCAATCCGATATAAAATTGACACGTTGTATGTCAATCGCGATAAAATTGCATAGTAAGGAAAGAGACCATAGAGTTATTTCAATGTATGCAATGCTATAGTGTAAGAAAAATCCGGTATGCCGCATTGTTATTTTATATTTCGAAAAAACGTGCACTGGAGAAATTTGCATCTTAGTCACGGAGGAGTCAAAAATAGACTTGATGCGCCTATATATTTTTTTTTTCAAAAATTACCCAATATAATATTTACCATGCACGTTAACCAATAACAATTTAACAGCACGACTGCGTGTGGGAATTTTCTGTCGCGGTAAGGGAAAGGTTAAATACTGCCGATTAACTTTGATTCTATACCTTACTTATTTATAGGGAAACATACGGTCTGTTAGTATGCCGCCGAGATATTTAAAACTATCAGTTCGCTAGCTAGTTTACGATAAGCATATAAGTAATTTGAAATTAAAATATATAGGTACATCAATATTTTGTTACACATACATTGATCGTAATGTCGGACCTCCACGACTGGGACGATCTGGGAGTTCTTAAAAAAGATCTGTTCATTCAATGTCGAAGCAATATTTATATATATTTGTATAATTATGATAACCAGCCATTGCAATCTGGAGTTTTGTCCAAAATATAAGTTTTTGATGAAATAAGTACTAATGTTAATTTAAAAGTTGGTAGCAATCGGTTTATTTCACATATATCTAATGATTTCTCCATCACAAGAGTTCAAATATAAAATGAATACTAATAGTTTTGTCGTAATGATAGAAATATTATCAGTTGACAGATGTCTTGACGATTCTTTATTTTTGATAATTGGGCTAACAATCATCAAATGGAGGCTTCCTTATAAAAAGGGTCTATATAGTATATCAGGTCACTTGTTTTAAAAAGATTTATTTAATAGTGCGGTATTTTATTTTTCATTATTTCAACTCGACGACAGTAAAATTCGACCTCAAAAGTTGGATAACGTAGAAGAAGGGTCTATATTCATCATCTATACATGTACATCTGGTAGTAACAAATATGACATGCTATATGATATAATATATAATATATAATATGACATAACAAATATGGATGCTAAAGATGTCACTGGGATTGCTTAATAACATGAATAAACAAAGAAAACGCAAAATTAATGTCCATAATTGGCAAGCGACTATTATAAAATAACAAAAAAAACAGAAATTCTGGATTTTTATTTAATTTTTTTGTGTTTCAACACTTTCAAGTATTTCTCTCTCCTGTGAAATCTTCTTTTTGCGTATAGACCCTTTATATAGAGACACCTTCAAATAACAATCATGTTGTTTTCAGAATATGGCCGCGTACGCCAATAAAATATCTACGCTCGTTAATCGCTCGTCGGTGTTTTCTCATCAACTTCAAGATTAAGTTTGAAAATTCATCATTCAGATTCATCACGTTCCATTTAATTCCATCATTCCATTCTTCTCTGTTTACAGTTGTGCGCTTCTGATTCATTACTATTTCCCGAGGTCAAACGATTAATTACCCGGCGAAGCCGCGGATATATGTTTAGAGATTATTAATGCGAGTCTTCCCCGAGGCGGTAAGACAACCCGCCATTACAAGGTACGTTTGATGCCGAAACCATTAAGTGTTTCGTACTACGGAAAAATGCAAAATGGCCGCCGGTGATTCATAACCTGAAAAGAACAATATAATTTTTTTAATGTAATCTTTGCCTCTTATTTTCCGTTGTAATTGCCTCTGTTTGTTTACTGTGACTAGCTATACCTAACAGCATTTTTCAATTTTAATTTAACCCAACATTAATAATAAATTATTGTGCCAGAACAATCACATTTTTTTGTGTGAACAGAAGACAAGATTGTGGAATCATTAGGAGTTGTTTCTAGATGAATTCAAGCGCACATTAATTAATGTTTTCTACTTAAGTGGTTTATAGCGTTTCAAAAATATTTTAAAGCAGTCTAGTTAATAGCAGTAAAAGAAATAAATCTCATTGAAGATATACCTGATGGAATTCATTAATCAATATTTGGGGAAGTTTTTCAGTTCGTGGAATGAAATAATGTGTATGTATAAGTAAATAACATTTCGGGAGCAAGTGAAAGTATACAAATATCCGCCCGATCCGACGATGGCGACGAGACTAAATGCCACTGTGGCGTCGCCTCTTATTGTTCTTGGCCATCGCCTTTCGCACGTTCTAAGACGACATGTGATGAGACTGCGGCGGCCGTGAAGTTTGTTTGAACAAACGTGTTGCGTAGTCGGCAGGCCCTACGCATATTTTAATCCTATTCCGGTTTATTTTTTATGTATTTTATTGAAGGTTGGCGACTAAGTTGCACTATCTTGATTTATCCTATGCAAGTTTTATTTTTGACATTGAACCACTTTCTGAGGCTACGCAGTCAGCATAATCGCTGGCTGCCTACGCCTTTGCTGTTCTCTATCTCCCCCTGCATATTGAGTTATAAGATATCGTATTTTGAATGCGAAGAATGTGTCTGAAGTGCCTTATTATTATTTTAACACCACAACAGAACAACAGAAGAAGCGAACCATATCACAAAAATATTAGGCTTGACACAATTACTTATATGTATTATGGGAATCAAAACCGGAGATACAGGGTACAGAAACCAGTGTTATTCCCGCTGAACTTAAAGGGCTGCTTGTGGGGCTAAGCAACCATTTGCAGTATTCCTTCGTTTGATAATTTCTATAAGTTCTCTTGACCTACCTATAATACTCTGTACTGGCAATTTGGTCAACCCAGGAGATCTTTAACATATGTCTATACAGCCACGTCGTAAATGTCTCCAGCCTTTTAATTAATGGTGGATTTGCAACGCCCAAACCTCGGCTCCATAAATTTCGTAATAACATTAATTAATGTGAATGTTTGCACACGGAAGTCTTGATAAGTTATTTGGGAGATGGGTTTGAATCAAGGTTTAGAAAGCGGATAGTAGATAGAGGCAAAAGGAACCTTTAGGCCCTTACCTTGATTACTATAATGAATATTCCAAGTATTCCCTTATCAGAAAGGCGGCAGAACTCACAAATTTTATCAAAAGGTTTGCACAGTTCACAAATCCTTATACAAAGGACTCAGTTGATTCACACGCGTTACACACACGTCAATCAGGAAAAAGTCATAGATACAAACACTTTGTAGATGGGCGTGCACTAAAGAGAAAGAAAGGAGATGGGAATGAGAAGATAATTTGTAAGATTGTTAAATTAAAACTTGAATGTCACAAAAATCATTTTCCACACAACGCTAAACAATTTTCAATCTCAATGAAATCAAAATCACTTAATCAAAACAACTCATGTATCATGATAATATACCTATTAACACAATTAAAAATGTTGTAATTTTCCAATGTAGGATAATATGTAGACAATCCCCAGTGCATTACAATAGAAAATACACAAAAAATTATCAAAAACTGTGAAGTGCAATATTAATTATAAAATGATCAGCGGGCGTTGGGCGTCCTCGTGATTCCGCCTTCCCGCCAGCCAGCAGCGAGCGCCGCCAGGAGCCGAGATGATGTACCGCCCCAACTTCTACGAGAGCACGTGCCTGCGCTGCGCGGAGGTGGTGTACCAGGTGGACCGCGTGGGGCCGCTCAAGGACTTCTCCTTCTTCCACAGCGGCTGCTTCAAGTGCGCCGTCTGCGGCACCAAGCTCACGCTCAAGGTAACTGTCGGCATTGCGTCCTCTCACACTTTCTTAAGCCATCATCATCTTTGGATCCTTTTGGAGCCGTAAAACTACTGTGCATGCCGTAAAACTGCTGTGCTGTTTGGCGTATGACTATATATCTGTAATTAACAAAGAAAATACTGAAAAAAAAATCGTTTTGAAAAATTTATCACATATAATGAAAAATATTGTTGTGATTCCAATGGAAACTGTTGTTCAAAGTATTGTACAAAGAGAACATTTTGCGCATCAAGGTACTCGTTTACAATTTTATATATTTTTAATTTTTATTTATTTTATTAATGATACTTAATATATCAAGTAGCATCCAAGTACACAAGAAAAAATACAAAAATGAGAGAGTATCAAAAATATAAATACAAAAGGTAATAAGTAGATACATAATAAGAAAATGATAAAAAATGAAAGAATATGAAGATAAATTCAATAAACAATAGATTAAATATACAAGCAAACTATAAAATAGAAGATAGGGATATTTGTTTTTTTTTAATGTGTATATCGAACGAGCATTAAATATATCAACAGAGCTGTATTGATTACCTAGGCGGTAATATCTATGTATAGATGAAATTCATAATGCAGTTGGTGTGCTGGGTACCTACATAAAATAGCTCGCCCTGTCGCGAAACCGACCGCCCACGAAAATAATCATTTGTAAAACTCAGGGGAGTCCAATATACTGCTATATATAATTTTATACAGACAAATTAAATCACGTACAGTTCTCCTACACCACAGCTTCCTTAGCACCTTAGCAGACAGCTAAGTTAAGTATAAACTCATTAAGAATCGTAACTAATTTGGTCTGAAGAAATGTATAATTTAAAATTTATTGTTGAACTCTTTCAATCTCAATGAATAAACTTTATGGAAGGGCGACAATGTAGTGTAATTATATTCTAGATTGTTTAGAAACAAGAGCTTTGTATGGAGTCATAAATGTAGGTAGGTATGTATAGACCTGAAGTTTTTTAATGTTCTTAAAATATATCGGATATTTCTATCCAATACCATGATTTATTACACCATGTGTAATAAATCATGTATTGTATCATCTTCATTCGCAAGGCAATATTGAGATATTTTCAGACTGTCAACCGAAATATAAAAATATTTTATTGCAATTAACATGTGATTATTGATACAACAACCAGAGCGTCCTTGCTTTTGTATCGTCCTGGCTTTTGATTGGTGAGTCGTGATTTGACGGTGTGAAAATATTCATTGCATGATGCGCGCGCGTTTCGGTGCATTCAAAACGTCACTCTCAACGTGCCTAAAGCATAATAACTTTAAGCAGACGAGTGGAACCATGAACTGCAAGCTTTATTTGACAAACCAAAGCTGTGAATATAATAATCGCTGAAGATCGCTGGACAACGCCGGGCCGGACATGCCCAAAGAATGCTACCTCGAACGGTAAACGTTGTATTGTGTAAAGTGATCACTTAAGCCAGCTCGTACAGTTATTAAGCCCTGGGCCACCCTATTAAGACTTCTGTTATACCTTGCAACAAATATCAGTCAGCATCAGGACAACACGCTCGCTCGGACACACTATGTTTTTCTATATGATTATTTATTCATCTTCTCTTGTAACAATAAATATATCATGCTTGTTCGTTGATCAGTGTCTACACGACTCTCAGATCTCTTCCCGGATCCTGGCTGGAACCACCGGCAAATTGAAAATATTAAACTCCGCCTTTGCCGATGAATTGAATATACTGATTCTTTTATCGTTCGAAATGAGGATCAGTAAAACACGAAATGGAATTATAAATTGAACGACCAAAGGGAAAATTCTTCAATATTTGTACAATACGAACAAATGGAATAAAGATTAAAAAACTGGCACGAAGCTACATACTATCCGGATAGCTTGATTTAAAAATGAAGACCACATGGCAAGAAGTTGTTAACTAACATTCAAGTCATTTTGAGATTATTAGACATTTGCATTTTGCCTTTGAAAAATATTGCTAATTCAAGATTAATTTTTATTGATTTATGTCACTAAAATATCAAAAAAGTATTTACAAGGTAAAAAAACTCAAGTATGCATAAAAAAATAAAAATATACTTTTTCCCTAAAGAAATGTCGTTGAAAACCATATTGTCGCCTCTGAAGCTCATTTTTAATAGAATAACACCTTTGTAAAATTGGTAAAAAACGAATATCAAACAACCTTTTAAATGCTATCCGTTTTTACCATCCATTATCCAAAATTATAAAATACTCGGCATGTTAATTAAAAATACAAAACATGGTATGTACCATTTAAAATTATTGAAAAATAATATATAAGTACATATTATAATAGTCTTCAAATAAAAACAAATATATGACAGTAATGCCAGAGTTAAATTTATATTAACCATAAATATTCCAATCAAATTAAAAGGCGTTTTAATTTCAGAATGATGGCATGAACATGTTATTATTAAAGATAACATGTTATTCCCATTAGTAACTGTTTTGATTTTTATGATAAAGTGTAGTTAACATGTTCATCCCTATGATTTGAACTTGTTCTAATTATTTTTAAGTTCTGAACTTATTTCCAATGGAAACAGCGTACAATATTTAGTTTAGACGGCTTATTAACTCATTTTTGACAAAAATGTTAGTTAATAACTTCTTGCCATGGGGTCTTCAAATGTCAAAGTACTCTCTGACCAACCAAACAAAATTACTAAAAATGCTCCCGCTTCTCTGAGAATCTTCCCTTTTATAACTTCTGGACATTTATTTTTACAAAACAAAATATAAAATTACAAATATCATGTGTGTTCCAAACATTTCTTCATTCAAAATTTTCAGTAATTAAAACATGAATTGGCAAGTTCTTACTCACATAAAATAATAAAGAAAAACACAATTTTATTCAATAAATTAATAAGTAGGTACATAATATAAAAACAGTTCAATTTAGAAGACATTTTCATTATGCTATACAGCATTTGCCAAATTATTTGTAAAATATTGAAGTTTTATAAATCCGCTTAAGAATAAAATATTTTGGAAGAAACAGAGCTTATTGTACTTCTTCTTTAATAAAAGTGATACTAATTAATTATCCACCTTTTTAATCAGCACATACAACAACTTCCATACACGTTTCCCATATAAATAGGTTCGTATCTCTATGAGTTCTGTAATTTATATCCTAATTAAGATTATATTGTGTTTATTAAATTTACATTCCTAGTTATGGTTTAAAAAAATGAATCTTGTTTAAAACATGTGATATAAATAAATAAAGAAAATCCACATTTTTCTAAATTGGAAACCGATGAATCGGTATTGAAAGACAGTTACTCAAATAACTGTCTCTGCACCTCGATACTGCAAAGAATTAAGCTCAAATGCATGTGGCGTGAAACTCCGCAAATGTGAAGAATTCAAGCATCAGGCAGAACTCGAAACTCCACTCACGTACGTGGCTGCGCTCTCGAATATCCGTTTAATCTATTAAATTGACATCATACCTAAAAAGTATTCAGCCGATTCAATGCATCGCTAATAAATGCAAAAAGTATTCCATCTATTAGTCCGCTGGCTTACTTAAGGCTGCGCGGCCATCACGCGCATTGTGCACCGAGAAAACGTTTTTGCATTCTCATCAAACACAGCCGATTAATACATATTCCGTGAAATGGTGCGAGCAGAATACTTAGTGCAGCGGGGGAGACTGGGGATGAATGTTACAATTTAGTTTTTGAAACGTGAATTTTATTACGCTACAAATCAGATTTTAACTATTCCAAGAATAACAAATAAATATGGACTGAGGACACTTGAAAATCTAGTGTTCCTATAAACCAAATACAAAGCACCTTTCCCACAGGCCTAAAGACGCCAAAATCAGTGGCTGAACTTTGAAAGTGGTTGATAATAAACGACATAAGTTATATATGAACTGTATTAATATTGTAATGCTGTGATGTGTATTTTTATTGAAATGTCAATCAATGATTAGTTTTTGCTTTATTTTGATTAATATTATTATTATATAAATGTACATATTATTATTTGTTTTACTTTACTTCAAAAAAATCATTTTTACTTAATTTTCTTTTTAAACTTTTGTACTTAAATTAGTTTTTGTTTTTTTATCTCTTCTGGTTATAAAATGAATAATATTTAGTAACAGTGTAACATTAAATTGTGAAAATGAACCTGCAGACAAACGTTTTTTAAGACGTTTTGGGTGACTAGTAATATTTCAAAAATGTAAAGAAAATAAATAGAAAAATAAAACAAAAAAAAATTCTTATCATGATAAAATTAACTTTCGAAAAACATGAGTTATCGAGAGCATTTGCAAAATAATTAGTTTCAATATTATTTATAAAATACATTCTCCGAGTTACTTTTCGATAAAAATTTGATTTAGTATGTGACTTGCGTGTCGATTTTTAATGTAGTAAATGTTCGTAGACGTGATTAATACGCAAATTTTCAGTTTGCGGAATAGTTTGAGAAATAAGTTGCCTCATTTAAATTTTCTAACATTAGTGAACAGGCAACATTGCTTAAACGGTCAATTTTGGCTTATCTCACAAAAACGCCACTATCTATATGGATGCGCTTTTGAATGTAAATAATATGCCACAATTGTTGGGCGAGCACGGCAATCCGTTTTTATGGCTATCATAATCTAGAGACTCAAAACACACAATGAATGAAACACACTGCTTGTCTCAGGGATAGAATGACTAGATGACTAGACGAAAAATTTTTTTTTTTAATTTTTGAACTAAATTCTAATTTTAGGAAAACGTCTTAGGAAGCTTGTAACAACAACCGAACAGACTCAATTATTTCAATCTTCTCGTGAAAAAATTGAGATGTAAAATAAAATTACACATTAATCGTGTAATATACTATTTAATTCGTATAACTGACATTCAAATCAATCATAAACTCTTGTATATAATATTTGAAAGATAGTGATAGTAGATATCTAAGATTAAGGAAAATAAATTGTATAAAATTACAGCTGTCACTAATTCTTAGCTAAATTCAACAGAAATATCCATTTTTCTGGATTTTTGCTTTGATTTTGAATAATGAAAACTCATTTGTAGATGCACCTGTATCATTGATTATTTCACAATTATTTTGTATCTGCATATTTTACTGGCATTGTCTTAACAGCACGAAAAAGCTGGAAAATGCAGCCAGGACAAGGCTGCATTTTCCAGCTGCCAGGGCAATCTCACACTAAAAAATAAATATTCTTTTTCTCGGACACCTGGCTATTTATGCAAGAGCGCAAATCATGGGACTTCCACATCAACATTAGGCATATTCTCCGTTACGTTTTAGATCTTAATTCGATTTTTTAAGGCATTTGTTACAACCACCCCCTGTTACTATAGCACCCGGTCTCCCCTGCTGGACGCTGGTCGCGATGCAAATATGCTCACAAGGTCGGTGGAAATGAAAGTAGCGAGGCTCCATAGCAAAAAATACATACATTACCGTAAATATTGCATACGTGCGTCGTCTCTTTTAACTAGTTTGCAGTGTTTGCACGATTTTACTTTCCACTCTAATAAGTCAACGCATCTTCTAGCAGCTCCGGAGCATGGCCGCCCCAGTGTTCCCAATAACGTGGTTTGTTTGTCAATAAGCTTGACCTTAAATATATGGGATGTAAATCGGATCACTGTCACACAATAGCTTTCATTTTTACTCGTTAATGTGCAAGCCGTGTCGTACTGTAACACTTTTCCACATACAACTATCACAGAACTGCTGTGCCGCTAGGCCCAGCGTCGCGATCGCACACAGAATCAGTTTTCATAAAACCTTTTTTTTTAATTATCCACATAATCGATGGTGTAATAATTAATCGATGGCATGGGAACATAAAAATATACAGGGTTATTTGGAATACATTAAGAACCTGCAGGACTATATTCCTGCTTTAATTATAAGTCAAAAATGTTCAAGCAACCATGACCTAATATCAGTAGTTATGGAGATATGCAACATCTAAGTTTGCATTTTTTTACTATTTCTGGAATTTTTTTTTTTCGTCGACTTTATTTGTAAAATAGGTCACCATGAAAACCATTTTATTTAAACGAAATAATATTTAGCCCATGTCCATCCTGAAAGACTATTCTAAATATTGATGAAAGAATTTTTGAAACCGGATTAGTAGAGTCGGAGATAACCTCCTACATACAAACTTACAAACTTTACCTCTTTGTATATTAGTATAGATAATGTTATCTACCAAAAACTTACCTATATCTATTATTGAAATAGTTAATTTAATTTGTTTTCAATATAATAAAATTATGTTCTTTAAATTGCAACTTTACAATAAAACTTTACAATAACTTTACAATGTGCTCTATTAAAAAACAAATGCTCAAATTTATTTTAATAATTCTGAACTAACAGAAAAACCTTGCTTTGTGATTTGAAACTATATGTAAATGTTATTATTTATTATGTAGATGTAACCGTTATCATTTTTCATTTTAAAAATACCTGCATGTCTCAGTCGCAGAATCTATTTTAGAAATTCGAATATTTCTACGTAGCATTTTGCAATATTTATTGGTGAAGAAAAAAGTTGTTTTTCCTCAGGTGTATTGCATCATGTGGACATTCAGGACGGATTAAAGAGATTTATTGGATTCTTAATCAATTTCTCAATGTGCTAAAAATGTGACGACAGAATCCATTTGTTTCCACTTTTACTAATGCATCTTGGCTCGAAGGTTGTCCATATTTATTGATTCTTTTGTCTATCTGTTCATGCTGAAAAATAAGCATTTTTCAGGGCGTTTCAAAAAGAAATAGTAAAATTAACTTTTTGAGATAGATAGGTAGTTAAATGAGCAAACAAAATTTCATGCACACCTGGTCACACGTACTGGTTATACCCAGGACCGTTCTATGAGCACTACCTCCCATATCGGTCCTGCTCATTCGTCTCCAAGTTGATATTTTTTTGTTACTACCAGGGAGGCCGCCGATACAAATCTATTCACAGTCCACCCATAGTGCTCATCAACTTTTTATTATTATAAACCAAGAAAACATACATAAATATATACATAAGATACTGCTCTGAACTACTCTCACCGATACATTTTATTACCCCTGTTCGTCGTTCGATGCGCACACCCTTTTTCTGTATAAATGACTGTAAGACTAATGCCGCTATGAACTCACCTACAAATCGCACCATAAATAGTTTTATAAATTGTGAAAGTAATCTGGATGTTTCACGATTATTTCGTACGTTTAAAAAATATATTACTCTTTTGCTTAATTAATTCTATCGTCACCAAGGCCAC
This sequence comes from Agrypnia vestita, assembly GCA_016648135.1. Taxonomy (NCBI): domain Eukaryota; kingdom Metazoa; phylum Arthropoda; class Insecta; order Trichoptera; family Phryganeidae; genus Agrypnia; species Agrypnia vestita. The sequence continues at coordinate 72,211 of JADDOH010024723.1, read as the reverse complement.
CCTGCACACCCTACACACACCGAAACTCCATTATAACACATTCATGAACTGACTGTGTTTCATTATTCACAACCCGCTTGGATGGTGTTCCAAGCGGGTTGTGAATATTGAAAAATACTGCGTTTTATAAGTTGCTATTTACCAGTGGCGTGCAGTGGGTATAAACTTAGGTTATGCTGTGACCGGCTATATACCTATATTAAAAGTATATGTATATATGCATATACCTATAAGGGTATATACATTTTTTTTTTAACTATACCTATATAATGAACTATTTTGAGTAGCTTCAATCCACAAAAATAACTGCACTATAAAAGAAGTATTGTAAACAATATTTCCTAAATAAATAAATATTTTATATAGGTATACTTAATACGGCGAAAAATTTCAATATATTTCGAAGACGATTTATATTAGGTCCTTACGTATGAAATTGACGTTTAGTATGGGAGGAACATAAAGCCGATTTTTTTTTATTATAATATATTTATTTAATCAAAGTATGTACCATTGCTATCTATGCACTTTTGCCATCGCATAGGTATTTCATCGATCCCTTTACTAAAAAAACCATTCGGACGGGAATCAATAAAATCTTTGAAGGCGGTTTGGACTGCCCCATCGGAGTTGAATTTTTTCCTCTGCAAGAAGTTATCCAAATTTCGAAAAAAATGGTAATCTGTTGGGGCAAGGTCCGGAGAGTACGGTGGATGTCTTAGACATTCCAATTGAAGCTCCTCTAATTTGGTAGCCGTCTGTTGTGCAGTGTGTGGTCTAGCGTTATCATGAAGCAGCAGTGGCCTAGAGCGATTAACCAGCCTCGGTTGTTTAGCAGCTAGCTTTTCCATCATGGTTTGCAGTTGCTGACAATAGACATCTGCCGTAATCGTCTGGCCAGATTTAAGAAAGCTATAGTGAACGACACCAGCACTAGTCCACCAAACGCTCACAAGTAACTTTTTTGGAGTCAATTTTCGCTTGGGGCATGGTTTGGCTGGTTCGGCAGCCAAACCATGCCCCATTTCAGCCATTGCGATGAGCGCTTCCGATTATCGTACAGGATCCACTTTTCAACACAGGTAATGATTCGATTTAAAATCCCTTCATTATTGTGCCGGTTGAGTAATGCAACGCAGCAGTCAACGCGCGTTTGTTGATTTGCTTCACTCAATTCGTGAGGTACCCACCTTTCAAGCTTTTTCACCTTACCAATTTGTTTGAAGTGGATTAAAACAGTTTTATCACTAACACCGCAGCCTTCAGCTAACTCGGATGTGGTTTGCGATGGATCCGCTTCCACAATAGCCTTCAATTCTTCATTACCAACTTTGGTCTCCGGCCGTCCACGGGGCTTGTTCTGCAGGTCAAAATTTCCAGAACGAAAACGTTGGAACCAAAAACGCACTGTGTTTTCTTTTGCGGCACCGTCGCCATACACATCATTAATCCTTCGAGCCGTTTCTGCAGCACTGGTGCCACGGTGGAACTCGTACTCGTAAATAACGCGATATTTCAAGTTTTTCATTTTGTAAACTGAGTGACGCAAAGAAAAAAACAATTGAGGAAAAAACAAATGAATTATAATTTTCAAAACACAAATACATGAGTAAATAGCTGTATAAATTTGGATTTGGAATTCCTAGCCAAAGAGAAGATATTTGAGATCAAATTTGCCAGTACGGCAAAACCTCAATTTCATATGTAAGGACCTAATATATAATTAAATCGGGAACAATACTAATTTCAGATATACGTTTCTTTTCACAAAAGTAAATCAAACATTTTATAATATCATTATATGACAGATGACAGATCGTATTTGTCGTATTCGTATTTAAATTTACCATAGAAAAGGCATAAAATTTACACCGAAAGTTTTGGGTGGAATTTGTAAAAAATAACATTTCTGCATGACGTGCGCCTGGCATAGGACCTTTCGAAGAAGGACGCTATTACACAAAACTCGCAGCATTAAAAATACACGTTTTTTTCTCGACTTGACTATATCTGTGGAACAAATTGGTTGGCGAAATAAATGAAGAATTGACTTGAAGTTAAGCACAGAAAAGTCGGAAATAAAACTTCTAGTCGTAGGACGAATTACGGCTAGAATTTTAAATCAACTTTTTCTTAAGATAAGGATTATTTAATTAATATTTGTTTCTCAGAATCTTTACTAATGCACAGCTTTTTTGCTTGTATGCGCTGCACGCCACTGCTATGTACGTACATTCTGATTATACATGATTATCTTACTTCTCTGACATTGTGTGGTGCATGTCATTGGTACATGATTCTCTGTTGTTGTTGTTGCCGGGCCTCGTGATCGAGGATCCCCTCGCCATTCTAACTTAATTGCTGCGCCTCTCGTGAGTTTGTGGTGGGAAAATAGCCCCAATCGAGAGGCGCACTCCCTCCCGCACACTTCACATAGGAAGCGATCAGATTGTGTTGGTCGGTCCCGTTGACGCATGGTTGCGGCTCGCTGCTCATTTTTTAACCGTCTGGCCGCCGCAACACCATCAGCCTGAGAGCAAACTCTCCTCCAGCTCACATGGTCTTGCGCCAGCCGCTCCGCATAGGTTCAGCGATTCTCGGAGACAGTCTTATTCGTTTCTTCAGTCTAGATTATCTAACTTATTCGTTGTGATCTGAAAACTTTCTATATATTGCATCAATATACAGGGTTATTTGTAAAACATTAATAACCTCGCAGGATTATATTCCTGCCTTGATTATGAGTCGAAAATGTTCAAGTTATCATGACCTAATATCAATAGTTATGGAGATATGCGGCGTCTAAGTTTGCATTTTTTTTCCAATATTTCTGACTTATTTTTTGTAAAACGTTGGACTATCATTACAGTAACTTACGTCGAATATAAAAATTCATTCCCTTTAATAAAAGTCAAATAAAAAAATAAAAACATTCGAATTCCAATTGGAAAACATTCCAATTGGATTTTTTTCAGGGTTTTAATAATTTTATTTAACTTGTATTGGAACGTATAAATTTTTCGTAATTGATATTAGTTACTGTAATGATAGTCCAATGTTTTAGAAAAAATAAGTCAGAAATATTGAAAAAAAAATGCAAACTTTGATGTCGCATATCTCCATAACTATTGGTATTAGGTCATGCCAGCTTGAACATTTTCGACTCGTTATCAAGGCAGGAATATAGCCCTGCGAAGTTATTAATGTTTTCCGAATAACCCTGTATATAATATAAATAAATCTGGATTTGCGAATACTACCCGAAGCACACGTGTCACGTAATTAATGAAACCGAACAGGATATTTTTACGTTTTTCTGCTAATTGTTTCTCTGCTTTGTCCTGCCATATTTATTTGATCTCGTGCCGGGCTTCTAGGTCCGGATACCCTTATAACTGTTGATTTTGTTGTGCAGACTTACTACAACAACCAGCATCGCCAGGAAGACAAGGAGGTGTACTGCTGCAGCCATGTTCCCCGCATAGGCCCGGGCCACCTGGACAACTCCTCGGTGGGGATCCGCAGCGCCCTGAACGTCCCCAAGGGAAACAACATCGTCAATGAGCAGATCAGGGGGCACTCTAGGGGCAGAGACTCCTACGAGACTGATGGTGAGTGGAAAATACGCAAATCATACACAAACTCGCGAATCGCGACTTACCTTAAATGTTTTACTTAACATAATATGTCGTACATTATGAAAATATTTCCGTTTTTACTGAAATTACTGAATAAAATATCCACCAGATTTTCCATACTGTAGAAAATAACATTCATTGCGAGATTGGAACAGATGCAAAAATAGTATCTTCGCCAACCTAGGAGGACAAAATTTAAGGGGTAATTTTTTATTACGAGATGATTAATTAATTTTATTGGCACTTATTAAGGTACATATTAAACTGTTATTTTGCTGTAAACTAGCCATACACCCGAGAAAAATAACGGGGAATAATAATAATTAATAACTGTTTGCGTGTCGCACCCTAATTATCGATAATTAAGTTACGCACAGACGAGGAAATTATTATACTTAGATTTTTTGAAAAAAAAATGGCCGCGTTATGTGTATTTCCATGAAGCTCCTCCTCCATGACTGACACACAACTTTCTCTAGCACACGTTCACGTTTGATCGAGATAGAAAAGAAGATTTTTTTTTTTTCGAAAACTTGCTGATAAAATTATAGTAAAACTAGCTGTAACCCGTTAAATGTCGGTACTTTACTTATTATAGCCGACACCCATGAAATAGTAATAACGACTTTTAGTGAAAATATTTTATCATTTTTTTACATTTCCCCTGCCGTCAGTTATAGGTTCCGGAACATGAAATGGTTCGCGTCTTTCTAGTCCTATAAGTCCTATATATATACTTTATTTTTAACGGGTAATGGTAATAGGCTCGGCGATAGCAACATCGCTATCGTTGCCGCCTTCGTGTTTGCTGGCCCGGGGTTCAAGCCCTATCTCCAATCGTTTAATTTGGTTTTACTTCCTTTCTTTTAACTCGTGGCGTCTGCGTGCTTGTTTCCTTGACGAAAAAACTTTGGATCGATTTTTAACTCTTTTCCCGTGATCCAATCGAACTGAAACTTTGCAAGCAGACTCGTGGCGACGATCAAAAAGATTTATCAAATTTTCGTTAAAAAATAATAATTATTAATTGGATTTTTAGAAATTTTACTGGTTTTTTCAAATTGGAATCATTACAAAAGTTTGATTACTACCAACGGCGCCGGCGGCTCGATAACGTCACGGAATATTTAAAATTTGAATTACTCCGTCGGTAGGTATAATAGGTACTTCACTACGAATTTCGTAAATTTATGACAATTGGTTCATAGATGACAGCACACTCGGTTTTTTGGGAAGAAATCAAATAATAAAGAGATATTTTTAGAGATTTTTGACATAGATATTTGTCTAGACATGTTCCATTTTCAGTCAATCAATTATTACATGATAGTAAACTTAATTTACAAAGGGAGTAAAATAAAAACTTGGTTTTTATGGGTTAGTTTTTTTAGCCGTGAATTCGAACGAAATTACGCACACTATACGAAGTTAGGGGACACACAGATAGATAAAGAAATTATTATGTTTGATATGGATCTAAATAAGTGCCAAAAAAAATATAAAAAATTGATCACCACTTTGCATAAAAAATCACCCAATTTTTACCTAAATTTTACTCTCCCAGTTAAATGTGTTTCATAACTTATATCGTATATTAGGAAAATGTATTTTTTACTGAATTGTCAAGTAGTCATCCCTTATTCCGTAATTAAATATCACATTGTGATATTGATAATGAACATTAATTAAGCACGTATTGTACCTTGACATGACTGCGTCTGACTTGTTATTGTGTTTGAACTGCTGAATAGCATCTGACTAACGCTTATTTTTCGGGTTTTCCCAACGGAATTCCATATTTGTTTATTTATAAAAATGGAATAGAAGTTTGAAAAGATAAAACGTCTCGCTTCATCTCTTTCCGTCTCTTCTACGTCTATGCACGTCCAAATATATTTTGTTTTCACATTTTCGTATTTTTAAATGTCCAATTGCCTTGTCTGCTGTGATAAGTCGTTGAATAATTGTTTAATCCGCTGAAAATGAGTCGCGATTTATTATATCTTGTTTGGCCATTAAATCGCCGATTTGTAACCTGTATAAATCACTTGAAATTATTTTTATATGCAGCAAACGTCCTTGCAAATTCAGTATTAACCGCAAACTACGGTAAATGATACATTGCTTCCAATTACCGCTTATTCGCAATATTTTATATTCTGAATTATCTTATCATATGACGCCATACTTAACAATGACATACCGTCGGACATATATCATATTTCAAGGAATTGTCCTGTTTTACGGGCTTATTTGTTGTTTATGTACAGGGTGTCTCATAGCTAGTAGCAAAAACTTTACAGGTGGATTCCTGCCTTGACATTGCGTCGAAAAGGTTCAAGCAACCATGACCACGATTTGATGGTTATTGATGGAGATAAGCAAAATCAAAGTTTGCATTTTTTTCAATATTTCTGACTTATTTTTTGCGAAAAGTTGAACTATCCTAAGCCGACAAGCTGTATAAGCCTTGACACGATCTGTAATAATAAAAATATGTATATATTTAAATAAATAAAAATAATAAAAAAGTAACTTATATCGATTATGAAAAATTCATTGCCTTTAATACAAGTCGAATAAAATGGTAGAAACTTTTTTACATTTTTCACCCATCTTTTATAAAAAGTAGGACAATAACGGAAATAATATGTAATTTTTTTATAAAGTCATTCTCTTCTATAGAATTCAAATTAATTGATAAAAACCATGTTGAAAATTTTACGTTCATGCAGTCGCATCGAAATACTTAGTTGAATTACCTATTACTTTTACAGCTTTACTCCGAAAAATACCTTTTCCTGATATAAAATTATCATTCATCAAAGCTCTTCTGGACGAATTTGGTCGTTTATAATTAGTTATTGATGTCATTTCTATCTCTTGTTTTTAGATTTTTGAATTTTACATTTCAATTTAATTTACTGTCATTTTGATTGCTTCTTGAGTTTCAGATTTGATTTGTTTACAATTATTTCATTTTGTTGCTTCTTGAATTTCAGACATAATTATTTTAATTTGTTGTACTTTTATTGATTGTTGACTTTCATATTTGATTTGATAACTCTTATTTCATTTGATGTAATTTTGTTATACTTTATGTTATTCACTTAATGTTTTATTTTTCTTTATATATCACTTTATTAATTGTTTTTGATAGAATTATACCTTATCTCCTTTTTTTATTATTACCTATCAATCTTAACATCTTTATCTACATTGTTTTTTAATGGTACGTTGTACCGTGTATTAAATAAATAAATAAAAAAAATAAAAAATTTCGTGTTATGGATACGCCGGAATTGATTGTTAAAGTATTCTAAACTTTATTTAAATTTAAATAAAATTGTCGATTTGAACGTCATAAAGTTTGCACCTGAAGATGAGATGGACCGTTATTCTCGAAACTAAGTAGTGATTACTCGTAAATATCTCGACGGATGTTTGTACTAAGTTTAGTTTAGTGAAAATTAAAATAGGTGATCATGTTTCATCACAAAATTACTGCCGTACCTATGAATAGTTTTAGTAGTTTATGTGTTTTTTGTTGTTGTGTAATAAAAAATATACTTTATCCATATAATTTAAAAATATAGAGGTATCATTACCAGCGGCGATATTTATGTATACTTTGTCATGGGAATTACAAAATTTGGACCGGAGATGGCTAAAGAATAGTTCTTTAAAATATTTGAAATATGGCAGGTAAGGAACCGATATATAATTTTCAACATTTTGATAACATTTGGATGTTAGGGTGTACGATCATTTAAGCCAGCTAATATAACCCATAAAGCCCTGTTGCCACCACGTAGAAACTTTCATACATGTTTCGCATATAAATATTGGTTTCTTCGAGACTTCGTAGACTTAATCTAAATCTAATTATTTCATCTATATTTATAATTAAAATTATCATCCTCACTCTTGGCTCTACAACCCCTGGTGGGTCTTGGCCTCCTCAAGAGTCTTCTCCACTCATCTTGGTCTAGTTCCAGCTCTCTCCAGTTCAGGAGCTCCAAGACAGATATGTCTTCGAGGACATTGTCGCTCCATCTTCATTTTGGCCTTACTAAGCTTTTTCACCCTATCCTTGCGTTCAGCGTTGGCCTTGAGTTCAGCAGGGACTTTGGTGCTTGATGCTGTCATTCTTCCACATGACCCAGCCACGGAAGTCTTCCCAGGTTTATAGATTTGGTGACGTTTAGCTTCTTAAGCAGAGTATAGAGCTTATTGTTGTACCGTCTGCGAAAAATTCCATTTTCTAGAACCGGTCCAAACATACGCCTCAAAATGTTCCTTTCAAAAACGCCCAGTTCTCGCTCATTCCTCTTAGTTAGTACCCAAGTCTCAGCTGCGTACGTGAGCACTGGTCTAATAAGATCTAATATCTTAGTGTTTCTATTTATAATTAACACCTTTTTTTTAAATAGACATGTGAATATGGAATTCGTGTCACATCAATATTCTTACTATTTTCAAACTATGCTAAATGCTTGTGGTATGAAAATAAGACTAACTTGCTGGTCTGGAGTGAGATTCGAAATCGCGACCTTCGGATCACGAGGCGAGTGTCCTAACCACAAGACCAACAAGCTACTCATCTACTCTATATTATTTGAAATTCGCAATTCAGGTAAATTCATTGCGTTCCATCGTCACTGTCCCTTTGTGCGTTGAGATCTTCACGACTAAAATACGAAAATATTTGAGTTTAGTTGTATGGCAACATTCTACGATGCTCGGTGCGAATGGGAATTATTTCCAAGAATGACCTAACACGGATGACGCTTAAGGCCCAAAGGTGTGGCCTATACTTAACTGTGCATGTATGAATTATTAACGTTTTGAAAAACGAGTTACGAAACCACAAAATGGCACAAAGATAACGAGAAAATTAAGAGAGAAGTTTTATGGTTTTTTTCCAAGAATTACTATTTATTCCACAGTTTTTTTGTTGAGATCGATCTCGCGGTATTCATGGGTGAGTTAAATAAGATGTTAGGAATTAGCATGAAATAAGGTGGAGATAAATGAAAAAGTTATTTAAAGGTTTTTATGCACGTTGCTGGTAGCAAAAACTTTGGGGGAGTCATCTTCATTCAATTTAGAATAGAAAACATTCTTTACGATTTGGGTATATAAATAAATTGAAAATATTCTTTATTCACGGAGAAAGGCGATATCAATTTTTTTTTCTCAATATTTGTGAATCATGTAATTAATATCAAGTATTAAAAATTTCATTGAAAGATTTGCCAGATACTTCGTGGTGCAACATTATAATTTAACTTACTTTGATAATAATAAATACAATTTACTTTGTAATACATACACAATATGAATTATTAAATTACTCCTCCTAACTCTGATTGTGTGTGTTACAAATTAAGTAAAACATATTTTAAATTATTAAAAATTTATTCACTTTGATACAAGTCAAATCAAATGATGAAAACTTTGCGAAAATTCAAATTTTACCCAAAGTGTAAGGAATATGTTCTGTTTAAAATTGAATGAAGAAGACTCCCCTGAAGTTATTGCTACTGGCTACGAGACACCCTATGTGTCATATTAATATCAATTCGTAATTAAACAACTCTTGTGTGTATGTGTGTTGGTAATAGTAGGTACTATAAAAAGTGTAGCTATTTCGCTAGTTATTGATATTTTAAAAATGATGTCAATGATAATTGGTAATTTTCTATGATAATAGATCATATTGATTGTCTCATCGCCCTGGCGGCCTCCCCTGGACTTTATTTATAAGTCTTATTTTTAACACTACCAAGCGCCAATTATAATTGTGAAAGAATAATGTTTTAAATATTAATTCATTTAAAAAAAAATTGAATTTTTTTTTTTTAACATAAATTGCACACTTTTACGTGCAGAGATTTCATTTGTTTTATGTTGCTTTGCGACGGGAATACATATAAGTGAATTGCAAGCTTGTATGATAACATAATTAATATCGTCATGAGATTCTAAAAAAGAGAAAAACTGCGCATAATCGAAGTTTTCCGAACAGTCTAGAAGATTTTAGAATAAACTAGAAATCGGTAGAAAATGCGACTATATTCGTGAAACTTTCAGAAGTCCTTGATTTCATATGAATTCGCGGGGCGTGCGCGGCAAGTCACTTGTTGTTTTGATTAGAAGCGAAACCACAGAAGCGAACCCACAGGGAGATACCACAGACTAACGTCGCGAGTGGGGTACCTACGCGGTACAAACGACGTGCATCAGTATACCAGACACAAGTGGAATATTCTCGAGAAATATTCTAGCGAATTAAATTAATGCGAATTGCGGAATAACGCTCCATTGGGTAAATGATAAATTTGCACGTAACATATTTACTTCCGCAATGTATAATAAATTGCAATTGTGTAATATTATTAATGCGCGTGTACCTGCGTGAGGCACACCTGTTGGCGCGGAATCATAATGTTAACTAGCGCCTGCATTTTAGATTGCGAGTTATTTACCGTTCAAGCTGCGTGGGAGGCGCTTGTCCAGAATATTGGTCAGATCCCACATGGATGTTGCGTCATTCACTTCAAGCCTTATATATCGATATTTAGCAGGTGCAAGGTATACCCCTTTCCATATAAGAAAGACAATCGAATTAGTATGTGTAAGTCATGCGTACGATGTACATACAAATACTAATTCGATTGTCTTTCTTGAATGAAAAGAGGTCTACTTTGCCACAATACTCGTAGGGTCGATTTATTTTCTATTGTTGTCGGTTATTAGTTGGCCTATCAGCCCTCAAAGGGATGACTTTTGGGACAACCTGTATGCGTTGTATTAAAAATGGAAACGTTCAAGGGTTTTGTCATCATCATCAACTGTTTACTACCCGCTTCTAGATGAAGGCCCTTTCTAAAGTTTCCCACGATTATTTGTCCATTTCTGCTTGACCACTAGACGAATGTCCGACCAACTAGATCATCAATCAAACTATATGAAATTTTCTCGAATAACCTTATCACTGTTAATTTAGGCAGGTATCCAGGGATAAAATACTATATCTGGTGACTTTACATTTTTTCGTACAATATTTTTTTAGAATCATGCTTTCTAATAATATTTCTACATATGGGTGTATACCTTATCGGAAAGTCTCGCTGCCAGGCTTTTATCTGGGATTTAAAAAAAGAGCGGTTCACGTCTCTGCTAAATTATAAATTAATTACTGATAAATTATTTTAGTAATTTGACAGTCACAAGTCATCGGACACGGATTCAATTTAAACACCAATCTGGAATTCACACTATTTTATTTCGCCGATAGTGGCGAAATAAATAAGTGCGACTTCTATGCATGAGAATTGAATGCGATAACGAGAGATAAATAAAGCGTTAGTATTTCGTTACTTCGACCTCCATAAATGTTGAACTTTTTTGACGCAACGCAAGCTGTACTTCGCCCAGAATGCAAATATCGAATATACCGATACCTCGCGTTTGGTCAAAATCGACGTTTGTGAAAAATACATAACTCAAACTATGTTACTTGGACATCGATAAATGTTGAACTTTTTTGACGCAACGCAAGCTGTTCTGCGTCCAGAATGCAAATATCGAATACAACGTAAGAAAGTGTTCATATACGAGTGATATATAACGAAATAGTGTAATTTAAAGAACTGTGTTATGTGAATTTCAATTTAATAATTAATTAATCACTAATTAATAAATCGCTAATTAATTTTACATAACGGTATATTGTATAATGCGGTCATATATTTTTACACTCATCTTCAGGACGCACCTACTGAACATCCTTCAGGGCCGTCACCTTACAGCGCTGCACGCGCAGAGATCGATTGTAGTACATTTGCATGCCATTCGTTAACAGGCGTGATGTCATATCAGCGTTGTTTTCATTAGTCCGAAGATGGAAAATACCAAAGCAACAATGTTTTTCCAAGCAACCAACCACCGCCTATCTTTATTTTTTATAAACAACCCGAGAAGACAAAGAATGTTATTGTTGTACAACAAACGGTTCGAATTAATTACGATTTATAACGCGTACGCTGTACAGTTATATAACGAAGATGCCTGATATTATAAAGGTCCGTAATAAGTAGCTGCTTCATTTTCCCATGCTCGATTCAGGAAGACAACAGAACAAGTCTCACCTTATTGCGACAAAAGTTCCCACAATTAATATCATTTTTTGTAGCGCTTCAAATTTAACAGTTTTACAATGTCACTTTCACAAAATGGATGCAACTGATATTTATGACCGTAGCTCAGAAGGATTTTTTGCACGTGTCGTGTGTAAGGCCTCGCAAATGTGTACCCGGCAGGGGCGTGCGCTCTTTACAAACTAAAAATTATCATATTATTGAAGGATTTGGCGTCTACATTGAAAAGATTATTCATTATGATCATTAAATAATATTCATCTTTTTTAATAATAATATAGAGTTTTAAAATATATATATTTTTTACTATCTATATTTGAAAAAAAAACAGAATCTCTCATCGACAGGTGATGTACCTATCAAACTCACTACTTTTAAATATGGAATTTTTACATTGATTCTGTTCAAATAAAAAATTATTGAGTTCTAATAAAAATAATGAATAGGTACTGAAAGAATGAGCCGAAGTTACTGGAGTACCTAAGGGTGGTTGTAATATAATGTAAGGGTAACTATTAATTTTCTTAACGGCATTACCTTCATTGACTCTTTTCTCAATATTCCCATTACAATCATGAAGGTTGTACCCGCCAACAATTCAGGACGCCATTGCAAGTGTAAAAAATGGTCGCGCTTTTATCACTGTTAAATAATTTCATTTCTTAGTTACATAATTGTTGCAATTAAGTGATATTTAACTTAAGTGACGGTTACTTTATGGCAGTATCTATTCATTTTAATTTTCTCTCTTTCCTAAGTTATAAAAATATTATGCCTTTCTATCTATTAGGGTCATTAACGAAGTTTTGTTTAACTGTACGTTAAAAAATCTTTAACTATTATATAATACAAAATATCCTTGTTTACACTGATTTTGACACATCGTGCTATTTCATTATTTAAAGTATATTATTTTATATCTTGTTTGTTATTTTTCTGTTGTTAATATTGTTTGAACAGTATATTTGTCTTTCTTTTTAAAAAAAACAAACGATTTTTATAGATACATCGTAGCAATATTATCAGCAGCTTAGTACATGCCACTGATCGATAGACAAGAAAAGTGTATGAAGTATACAACAGAAAGAAAATGGCTTTTTTTATTTTATTTGAGATATGTTGTGTGTGAAGATTACATTTGAGATGAGCATCGATTATAATACCTAAATATTTTATTTGATCAGTGTGTTCAATGTAGGGGCATTTACAATTTTTTATATTTTGTGACATGGATTTATTCTATAAAATTTATATATATATATTTATAAATATAAACATGTTTAATCGCTTGTTATTTCTGTTTTAAATTTTCTTTTGTATAAAAAAGTCTTGTCTGTTTTGGATAAAAAAATGAATAATTATATTTGGTATTTATTACATTAATATTTGAAATGATAAAACAAATTTTAGAGGTTTTATATTAATTTAATTGAGATGGCCGTAATGTAGTTTGGAAAAATATTTAATTTATAAAACACTATAGCATTTAGAGCTTGGGCGCTTTCAGCATATAAAGATACGATCTGTTCTCTGTACTGTAACAGTATATAAGTCATTTTTATCAATTTTTGATTTGAACGCTATCTGCATAACTAGGTTATTTATATACATCTTTTTGTTATATTATTATTTTTAAGTCATTTTAATACATCTCGTATTTGTTGAAGATTCTCACAGGGTTTTCTGTTCCTATTGCCCCCAACGTTTACCACCCTCACTCACTCTCTCACTCAATCTTTCCATACATCTAAATGATATTGGCGACTCTTCGTTAATTCTGTCGACTATACTACAATCAACCCTTACTTCTATACAATCTTAAATGTGTAATGAAACAACAAAATAAAGTAGGGAGACTCGATACTTCGTGATTGTTTAAAAAAACATAATCTAGCGTACATCATTAATAAACGTGCATGTTGGTGTAGTGGTTAAGACGCTCGTCTAGTGATCCAGTGGTCGGGGGTTCGGGCCCCACTCCAAGAGAACAGCAAATGCCCTTTTTTCATAGCAAAAGCATTTAAATTAGTTTAATAACATTCAGATATTGATATGAGCGTATTCCGTCTACCCATCTCTATTATTTTAAGAAGAAAAAAAGTAGTCTTATAATGCCTTTGAGAGCGAGCAGGTAGCTCTGAATTAATCAGAATCCCCAATAATAATAATTTCGACTGTCCGTCTGTAACTCCCTATCCAATAGCAGCCAATTTTTTTTTATATGTAGATTTTTTTAAATACTTCAGTTCAATGAAAATTAAAACTAATAATTGGATCCATTACATATATATCGCACATGTTATTAGAATCAATCTTCAATCAAAATATATAGGTTATAATTCTAACGCAGATGGCCCAAATAATACTGAGATAATAATCAGAATCAAAAGGTATAAAAAGCAAAAATATCATAATTCTCTATTTAATAACGTGCATCACTACCGTCATCTAGACGCTACGCTACTCTAGATAGCGCTGTTCTCATATCATTAACTGGCGACCGAAATATGTAATAAAAGTACGCCACTTTTGACGGGTTATAGCTAGTTACAAAATAAAACTGATTAAATTTAATTTAGTGCTTTAGTGTTTTACTTGTCTAGTATTTCAAGCTCACACAAAAAACAATTGTTTAATTTAAAATGTATTCGATATACCTACACATTTGATTTCATTTAGTCAAAAATAAGAAATAAAAAATTCCCGGGAATATCTCGAATTTTTTGTGGCCATCACAATAAAGACTAACGAAAAAAGATGGCGATCTTTCTGGTAATTTAATATATATAAGTAAATTATTTTCACAAGTACATCTCATTTTGACGATAAGCCGGATTATTTTATCGGCCACATTTAGATTCCATCATTCCGAGTAGGATTTACGTACGCTGGAAGAGCGGTGGGCTGGAGATTAATTCATATGATTTCGGTTTGAATTATTGTTACGTCGGATAAAGTAGTCTTAATTTGCTTAATTGCTTATGAAATTGGCGCGTTATGCGAGCTGTGCACTTGTTTCATCATCAAGTACCTACCATACGCGTACTAGGTAGATTCCTACAGCCGCGTACAGTTCATTTATAATATTTCTCGTATGAAAACCAATATTTAAGATATTTGCGCTGTGGTTGGTGGTCAATATTGACCCTCTCGGAGTCCAATGTGTTTATCCGTAACTTATTTTTTTAATTTTGAAAACATTCTTTATTACCGAAAAAGATAATGTCCAGTACCATAAGTATATAAAAAAAGTAACCCATAAAAATGAAGTTTTTATTATACTCCCTTTCTTTGTAAAATATAACAACAATTAAAGACGAATTAAAACATATAGCATAACACTAAACTTACAGTAATTTAATATATTTCTAAAATGTCAGATGTTTTGAGCTTTGATAAGACACTTCGTGCTTTGAAGATTAAATTCTAAAAACATTTGTCAGTCAATTTAAATTTTCGACATTCGTAGTGAAGTACCTATTATGTATACCGACAGAGTTATTCAAATTTAGAAAATATTCCGCGACGTTATCGGGCCGCCGTTGTTGTAATCAATCTTTTCAAATGATTCCAATTTGAAAAAACCAATAAAATTTCTAAAAATCCGAAATTACACTATAATTATTAAATTTCTTTAACGAAAATTTGATAGATCTTCTTGATCATCGCCTCGAGTCTACTTGCCAAGTTTCAGCACGATTGGATCACGGGAAAAGGGTTAAAAATCGATCCAAAGTTTTTTCGACGGCATCCCGGTAAGCAAGCAGACGCCACGAGTTAATATAATTGGAGTAATAAACTTAGTTTCACCACTTTTGTATTGAAAAATATCAACATGTTTCGAAGAGGCCACGGACTATGGCTGAAACATGTTGATATTTTTCAATACAAAAGTGGTGAAAGCTAAGTTTATTTTTATTAATTATATTATTTTTTACCAAAAAAGATAATGTCCAGTACCATAGATAGAAAATCAATATTATTGCCAATAGAAAAAACGATTCACATAGAACACACACGATTCGCAATAAAAATCGCTTCCTTGGTGTTTTATCTTACTAGCAATAAACACAATGCAGGTATAGGTCTTTTCATATAAGTTTGCAATAGAGTTAGTGTGGATACAGTGCGTAATACGCGCATTGTTTCGTTGTTCTAAATTTACGGATACGCCCCTCTCGTATCCATAAACAACGAAACAATGCGCGTACTACGCACTGTAATCACACTAACTCAATAATAATTTCGCTTTCTCTCTGTCTGTCCGCAACTGCCTGTAACGTCCGTAACTTCTTTTATATTTTTTTCTTTTTTTCCATTTATTTTTTATTTTTTTAAATAAATACTTATTCCTTAGGAACCGACATATAAAAGTACCGTGGTTGTTGATTAATTATTATAGTATCTACTGTTTGGGTTCTTATATTTCTTAAATGGGTTTAAAAATTCGGCTCGAGCTCTACAAAAAACTATAACAATTCACTTCTCTCTTTCTAATTAATAAACTATAACTCTTTTTTAAAATAAATGATCGGTATACCCCTATAATAATATTTTGATATGTAGTTATAAGTATATTCATGTGTCAAATGTAATATTTGGTCATTAGAATTTAGATAACCGAGTACATCTCATAACATCCGACATAAATAATTAAGAAAAATTGTCATAAAATTTGAACGGATTTTAGAATGAAGATGAGATGCTTGTTTGGTGTCCTGTCACTATACTAGTCGAACAATCATATTCTTTTTCAATTTACAAGATGTCATAACATAAACAAGTTTACCTTTTTTATATTTGATAGACATATCTTAGGAATTGTTGAGAATCATTGTTAAAAATAAAAAATAAAAAAAGTTAAAAAATTTGAAATGTCATCCAATTTTGGTTTTGCCTAGGGCCGGGCGCCCGAAGTCCTCGAGGCGGCCCTTGCGGCGCGCCGTTTACCAAATTGATTTTACCAACAGTTCTTCTTCTGTGTACCGTTCCATTCTACAGCCAGTTTAGCAAATAATATATGAATTTTCTTCGTTTCTGATGCTAATGAGGTTTGTATAACACAATACAGTGCCGACCATCTGCCCGGCAGTCAGCACCCGTACTACGTTGTTCGGTTTTAGGCGTTATTAAATACACACATTCGTATTTAGGTGGGAACTGAATACACTCATACTTTGGTATACAAGAAAAAACGTATTCAACAATCTTATTTTCAATATTTTTTTAATATGTTCTAAGGACACAATTGCTGGATCTTGTCCATGGAGGGAAAATTATTAATTTTTATTCAGAATATTTTGAGTTTGTTCAAATCTTTCAGAACAGTACTGGATTTCATGTCTCAGAGACATTATTAATCAATTAATGTGTATTATTGATGTCTCTTAGAGACCAAACTGTAGTTTTTTATAGGAAAGTACTTTCCCATAAAAAACTACAGTTTCGTCTCTGTGAGACTTCTATAATGTACATTAATTCATTAATTTTTATTTTTATTTTTTATATAATGGATAAATACATATTATTTTTTTACAATGATAACAAATAGATATTAATAATCAAATTATTATATATGTAATACCTCACCAAAAAGAAGCGAGGTTCTTATGTGTGGTGAAGGATAATTATTATTATTATTATTATAGGCATATTGCAAAACTTTATGCGCAGTGTATACGCAAGAATACATTACAGTACAATAATATATGTTTAGACTACTTTACTTTAAGAATAATATAATACAATACTAAAATAATACATATTATGTTACCACAATTTTTCCTAGTTCACTGAAGTATTTCTTTAATAATTTTTGTATATTTTTTGTCCGGTTTCATTTTTTATCTTGTCTGGTGGTTGGTTAAATATGTAGTTTTGGAATTACGTTCTGTTTGGTCCTGTCTCCATAATTATTTTATTTTTATTTCTTGTTTCTTATTTGTTATTTGTCGTATCGTTTATTAAAAATGTGTGCTTGATCTCGGATGGAACCGGCGAATGTTACATCGTGTAGAGTGACCAATTAAGATAGCCTTAAGACAGATCATTAGCCCTATAGACGTCCAATAAATAGCTTCGTCTCTGTGAGACACATATAATTAATATTTTTTCTTTTTATGTGCAAACCTACCACAATTTGTCTGCCATACACCAACGTTTCTTTCTTCTTCTTCTTTTTCGTCGCTTCCTCACAAGATGAAGTTCCTTATTCTTGCCTGCTCATCTGTTGAACAGGCGTTGGCTATCATCGCCATTTACCGCTTCTCAGAAAGGCTTTACAGAGGTCTGGCTAAACCATTGCATCAAGATCTTCGGCTATGATGTTGTTCTTCATCCTACAGGACTACAACACCCAGCAATTTGTTTCTGCATTATAAGATGCAAGATCTGGAAGTTGATACGTTAGCCAAAATGCACTTCAGTCGATCGAATCATTTTGAGGTTTAATGGTCTAGTTTGAAGGACGCGATTTTCTTTAAAATTAGTTCAGCCTACAGTCGGTCTTCGGTCGTGCGATCGCATATCATATCTAGCAGCCAAACTGTTTTTTGTCTGTTTTTTATTGTCTTTTATGAGCATGTATCAAATACTTTTCTAAATATTTAAGTGATAACACCATCTTGAAGCATCAAAAAATAGTATCAATTTTTTTTTGCACATACATAATTCGTTCTATTGATGTGTAATAACTTTGCGCTCGGTTTATGGGAGTAATTTCGTGAATTGGATGACGGAAACGCGTAACAGGAAGTAGGAGTGAAAATATTTTAAATTCATTAATTTTATTCGGCATATTCAATTTTGACATTAGGCGCCGGAAGAAAATTAATATTCGATAAATTATGTTGAGTTTAGGTTTTTTAATATCTTTGGATAACATTGGTTTAGAAGAAATATTAGACAAAAATAATGTACAACAATCGAGGGTACAAAGCCAAAAGAGCGTTAATGATTATTTCGAACATTACAGGAAAGTAAAAGAAAGTTCTATCAATCTGATTTTGTCAATGTTTATTTTTCTATTAAACAATTTCCACGGAAATCGTTTAATAATAAAAGAAATATTGACAAAATCAGATTGACAAAACATTCTGTTGGTCTCCTGTAAAGTTCGAAATAACCACTAACGCCATTTTTGCTTTCTAACCTCGAAATATTTTATTGATTCTGACAAAAAATATCGGTTGCAAAAGAATTTGATCCTCAATGAAGCGATTTAATAATACCTACCTGTTTAGTAAAAATATTAATAAAACTGCCGTTTATTTGTCATATGAGTACTTTTCAAATATAAGGTTTTATGCGATTCACATGTATGTTTAATGGTAACTACCAATCTTTTTGGTTCGAAATTATTTTTTTGTTTTTTTTTTCACATGATTTTACGGTTTTCTCTGCTAGTATAAATAAATAATTTTTTCAATTATTTTGAAATTTTCGATGTTTACGCTGGGTTCATCGGAAGCCGCAAACTTGTTTTCCGACTAGTCGTTATTGAGCGTTACTGAGAAACAAACGAAGCGTTACTGAGAAAAGACAGATCATTTGCGACTACTGTTAAGACTCGCTCAATTTTGTTATGATTGTTTATATTGCTTAAAAATATTTTTAATTAAAAAAAATATTTTAACATATCAAAATGGCAGAGTTATGTGCTGTACCGTAAAGATCCTTCTCCGTGACGCGCGCAGCTGGTGGAGATATTCATGTTGCCAGGGTTTGAGTGAAGTGGAAAAGTTTATTATAATGTCTACGATGTAGCATGTCAAAAAAAGTGAGATCAGTTTGAAAATAATTTTCTTTTTTTCTCTAAAAAAATCGAAGTTAAAAATTCATAATAAGCAAATGGCTCATTGAATCGAAATAATCATATCATGGCTATTGTGATTTGTAAAATGTGTGCAAAATTTGAACAGAGTTTCGAGATATTTTCTCCATCAATCTGAATTTCGAGAAAAACGCAAAAAATAATGAAATTCGTTTAAAAATTCATCTACAACGGTAGCTTAGAATTGTTATAACTCAGCCAATTTTTAGAATTTTTCAATTAATCTTAGAGCTTCAAGCTATGTATAAAATAATTTAAAGCAAAAAATATTTTTGTCAAAATGTCAAATAGTAGAACCTCTTTTAATGAACTTGTCTTACTTATTGTTAAATTAAAGTTAGATTTTTCTATACTATAATGCTCATGCGGCCTTCTACTCAGAGATGCCATAAAAATTTATTGGTACATTGAAAATAAGTTTTAACTTTGGTTTTTATAACTTTTATCTACGATTGTTATACATATTTTATACGATAAACGAGAAAATCCTGCCCACCTCATACGGACCCTGACCTAGTGAGGCGGGCAGGGATCCGATGTTAAGAATTTTTAATAAAGCGTAATAAATCAATAAATGATTTCATTGACGATTCACCAGATTGCCGTTAGAAGGGCGGCCTTGCCACAGAAGCAATAACTTAAAGGACATTAAAACAATTCTCACCGTTTATACGTCGGTCACACTTTTAATAACGTTAACTCCAAGCACGCATATTTCAAATAAAATAATTATGCGGTATTTTTTTATAAGACTGATATGATTTTAAATTTCATAGCAACCATAATTTATTTTTATTTTTTATCTATTAATTTATTTTAGTATACTATGACAATTATCCAAAAATGTATTTCTTTTGTTAAATAGTACTTCGCGCCTTATAAATGAGTAAATAAAAACACAACAGTCATCTGCAAAAATATTTCTGAATCACTAAAAGCGGACAACATTTCAATTTATTAGATTCAGGCGACCTGTCACATCCATTTTCCAGTCTGTCTTGTGTCGTGATGGCATTTGTCTGATGACAAATGACAAAAATTCTTCATTTTCCATGTTCTCTTTTTGCGTCCATCACGAGAGATGTCCTCAATTATTCACATACGTGTAAAGCCACACAGACGTCTTCAGCGCGAATGGAAAGTTAAAATTCCTCTTTGTCGCCGATTTAAATTCCAAATCCCCCAGATCGAAAATTGACTTTTAATTACCCGGTTTTCTCCCACAAGCCAGCGCCACTCGACTAGATATCTAGATAATGTACATTTACATTCAATTTCGTCGTAAAAAATAACACTTTCGCGTAATCGAATTCAGACATTAACATTTTTCCAGATAACAGTAATGACAGATTTATTTACACGGTTCGATGCCAGAAATTTTAATTACCGCGTGGAACAAGTTTTCTTTAACACGAAAGGCCCGAGCAAGTTTAAAAAATTCGTAATTATTTTGATATATTGATCGAACTTTGAAATTTTGTAAAATGCTTGCTTGATGCCTGGTAAAAAGAAAAAAGCTGTCTAAGTCATGAATGCATATTATTTTCCGATAACTTTTCTCTTTTTTCTCGTCTAATTAATGAAAAATATGGAACAAAGTGGCGTATTGTTTGATGAAATTTATTGATATTTCAAAGCTTTCTATCTCGCGAAGATGATATTATAAGCTGAAGTTATCGCGAAGACCTAGATAAAGATTTGGTTTTGTAATGTTGGAGAAATAATGGGCGGTGGGGGAAGAGGAAGAATATCATATACACATTAAAAAGAATATTGGTTAATATTCCACTTTAAAAATATAGAGGTATCATTACTAGCTGCGAAATCTATGTATGGCATGGGAAAGGACATAAATGTCTTTAGCATAGTCCACTCGAATATATGAAAAAAACTGATTTTCGAACATATATGTAACTTTGAATTTTTTTTTGATTCTTACGGTGCAATTGCATTGTGTAAAATAATCACTTAAGACAGCTAATACAGGTCATTGGCAACCCTATAAAGACTTGCATACACGCTTTCTCTTTAAATAGCTTCGTCTCTGTGAGACTTCTATAATGCAACTTAATTAATAAAACAAAAGCATTCGCAAATTAAAAAAATCTTTCTCGGTTTACAACGATGTTTGTATTGTGGCAAAGTCTAGATTGATAATCCGATAATTTGGAAGGTTACTAATGTGAGCACTGATAATTTTTTCGCGATCCATGTGAAAAATGATTTATTAAAATTTTATAATTCCACTTCTTACTGTGGTGGAATTTAAAAGTTTTTAGTCTTTATTAGCGCTATAAATGATTGATATAGGTACCTACTAATGCAGGGCGGGTGTTCTTTTCCAACGCCTTATCCAGCGTGGGCCCCAATAGTTGAATAGTATGATTAATTAATATTATTAAAAAATTACATTCATTGCCCCAAAGGCACCGATGTTCATTTATATGCAAATTGATAATTAATTATTCGTATACGGAAGAGGCTTGGTAAATCAACATTTTTTGTCTATAGCGCCCGGTCAGATATTCACTTCATTCTATAATTGCCAAAATGCCCGTCATTTGACGGCGTTTCAAAAACATACGCATACCCTACGCACACATTATTATGTTTTTTTTTTACTAGTTTATTATCATCCATCGCCAAATATCTAGGCAACCTGGTTTAACCTTCGGGTATCGAAAATAGAAACGGGGGCAGGAACGGGGTACAAAGTGACCCCAGTCAAATTTGCGTTTTAATAAAGTAAACATGAATGAAGAAAGAATGGTAAGAAAGATATATGATGCAAGTGTTGACGGCGCAAGAAAGAGAGGGCGACCACGGAAGACGTGGCATGACCAGATTAACCAGATACTGGAAGATGGTCCTGTTAGGAGCCTGAACAACCGTCGAGCTTGCATGCGAAGATGTATGAATGTAGACGAAGCAAAAGTTGTATGTCAGGACAGAAGACTATGGCGCTCTATCCTCTCTGCCTACCCCCATGGGGAAACGGCGTGATGGTAGGTTAGTTAGTTAGTTATAATGGTTTGAAAATGTTCCATAATATTTTTAATTACATTCCTTATACAATTCGAACAAAATTATACTAAATTGGTTGCCATGGTAATATTTTGATGCCTCATAACTAACAAGCATCCGACTGACAGAAGCTTTGCAAGCAGAATGAAGTAACCGCATCGTATAGAATATTGCCGCCTGTTCGTTCCAGCCCCGGGAAAAGAGACTGATCAATGTCCACACGACTCTCAAATCTCTTCCCGGATCCTGGCTGGAACCCGCCGGCAAATCGGAAATAAAATACGAAGATTTTAAACTCCACCTTTGCCGATGAATTTAATTCAATGATACTTTTATCGTTCGAAATAAGGATTAATAAAACACAAAATGAAATCATAAGTTGAGCTACCAAAAGGAATAAAGATTAAAGAACTGGCACGAAGATATGTAGATAGGTATTATTGATTTGAAAAATTACTTTACAAGCTCTCTTACCAACTGATCCGAATAATGCCAAAAAAAATGCTGCTCCTTTTCTGAAAACCTTCCTTTTTATAACTTTTCGACATTTATTTTTGAAAAACAAAATATAAAATTATAAATATCATGTGTGTTCCAAGCATATTCATTCTAAATTTTCAATATTTAAACTATAAATTGGCGAGTTCTTACTCGCATAAAATAATAAATAAAAACATAATTTTATTCAATAAGTAAACAAGTAGGTACATAATATAAAAACAGTTCCAATTTTGAAGACATTTTCACTATATACTGATTTGCCAAATTATTTGTACAATATTTTGGAGGAAACAGCCGTCTATGGAAAAACATAATTTTTTCTACTTTTGACTATCTTACTAGAATTCGGCCGTATTCTGAAAAGAGCAATATTGGGATCTTAAGATTATTATCCCAACACATTATAGACGAAAATAAAAATAATAATAAACGATACGTCGGTGATTGTTTCTTTCAATTTCTACTTAAGAGAGAGGGAGACAACGCGACGCGAGACGTGACGGTTATTCATCAAACGTAAAAATATATATACGAGTCCAACGCGACAATGACAATTTTGCCATAATTTTACATCAGGACGCTGTGGGAGAAGAAATTAATAAGTGCATATGAAATCATCTTTTTTCTATAAGATTTAAATACAGCGTTAGTACTTATTGCAGACATCGGACACCGTAAATAAAGGTATTTAATTTGAGAGACATATGTGAAAATATATCTTTTATTCTCGTCTATTAATTGTTGGGATAACAATATTTGTATCCCAATATTGATATTTTCGGAATACGGCCATTTATCATTTAATTTTCTTCTGGTTTTGTTTTCTTTGGGATATTTATGATGATTACAAAAAATACCAGCTCAATATCATCTATAATTATTAAATAGTTTTAAAAATAAGGTTTTTGGGGTTATGTTGTACCCCGTTACGGAACGGCTGTGTTAAATTAATAATAAATAATACTATACTTACCCTTTTATCTACGTATACAGGTTGTCTCACTATGTTTCGTATAAAATCTGGAATCCAGAAAATTATAAATTAATAATCTTTAATGATTGCATTCAGTTTTTTTTGGATATTGCTGCCTTTGCTTTTATACCGCACATTTGTACTATTGCTTCGGACATACCATTCATAAAAAATATATTCACTTTCTAATTGTTATTTTCCAATTTTGTATTATCATTTATATATCATATTTTGAGGTAAAGTGAAGAATATGCCCTTACTTTGATTTTTTAACACCAAGTATTCTCGATGTAGTTGAGTCTGAATGTATAGTGAAAATTTGGAAACTCTTTAAGTGTAATAACTTTTTAAATACTTATGACCGAATCAATTTTATTTCATATTTGAAATCAGGGCACTCAATTATAGCTGATATGAAATACTTGCCCTTAAAAAATCAGAGTAAGGGCATATTCTTCACTTATGCCATATTTCGTTCCCAAGATTATTTAGTATTTAAATATTAATATGTTGCGTTTTTTGTATTTATCTTTTCTGGCATTTTCGTAAATGAAAAATTGAATATTTTCTAATTCCGGGATATTAAAATCGAATTCCGTAACTAGGAATTGCAACGTCACTCTGGATTTGATTTGCTACACACAATACATCGTCATATCGCCCCTTTAGCGGTAAAACTTAATAAGTGACATAAGAAGGTATAGTTTTGAGATAATAACATTTAAAATTCAAATTAACAAAATGAGATTGAGATATTTAAAATTGAAAATGTTCAAATTATTAGTTTTACCACTAAGTAAATATAAATCGGCACAGAATATTCACTAACTTATTTTTACCTAGAATAGAGATGGAACAAATATGAATGTATTCATAACTCATTTTTACCAATACTGCGATTGGTGAGTTTTATCTCTAAAGGGATGACAACGCGATGCGATGTACTTACATTATACTGTGCAACGCGCAAGTTCTTAAAAGATAACATCCCCATATTATATGGACTTCACATCCCAATTGAAAATATCAACTACACAAGATTACAAATTTTTACTAGATTATTGCCATTATCCAGCAGGAAAGTTGTATCTGATTAGACTTTACTCTACAAAATTATTAACTCGCATTTTGACACCTCTGATTTTGTTTATGTTTCATGCGCCTGATAAAGCTACACGAATACCTACACTATTTTTTTGTGACAACACTAGAACCAACTCACATTTTAACTCTCTTGTACCCAGACTGCATAGACTAGGTGACAGCTATGCGCATATCTTTGATATTTTTAATTCCAGTTTAGTACAATATAAAGATTCGCCACTAAAAACTCTTCATCCTGCCGTCCTGAATTCATATTGCAATCAAATTATTATACATATTTATTAACCTTGTATATATTTCATATTTATTAACTATGTATAAATTTTACATCTCCTTTTTCTAAATTATGTTTTATCTTATATACTTCACACCTCAAAATTACTGTTATAACTTTAAACAACCATCTATACTATGTCAATTCTATAATTTTTTGCTGTTCTACTCTTTGGATTTCTTGTATATATATTATTAT
This sequence comes from Agrypnia vestita, assembly GCA_016648135.1. NCBI lineage: Eukaryota > Metazoa > Arthropoda > Insecta > Trichoptera > Phryganeidae > Agrypnia > Agrypnia vestita. The sequence continues at coordinate 46,503 of JADDOH010024723.1, read as the reverse complement.
GTAAAAGGTACTTCTGTGCCGTATATTGAAATAAAAAAATATTACTGATTCGACTACCCGGCACGCGAATTAAGATGGCCGGACCACACCTCGTCGAGTGTCAGACCCAAAACCGACGAAACCTCCCAAATAACGTCAGGTAGGCCGACGGCACCGGCAGCGCACACCGGTCTGTGCGTAACTCGGTAAACAAATATTTCATCACGAGTATCATATTCTTGTTGATTTTTCGGCCACTTTAATAAATAGCTTAAGCAACCGGATTCACAGCCAATTAACGCCAATTTAGATCGCGAAACGTCGCCAGCCGAGCGCCTCTGTATGTATGTAGCGTGTTGTATATAGCCTTTTATATATGTACATAACACTTCGTCGGCAACATGGCTGATATAAAAAATTAGCCACCGTAACAATATTTTCATTTCAAATCAATTCATTAACTTGTCGAATACACTAGATATACCTATCCGACTGCCGGACTGAGAATAATTTATTTATTTATTTATTTCAATATACGCACTTTCAATGTACGAAAAGTGCATAATAGTATATACAAGAAATCAAAAGAGTAATGTTATAGTAAGGCAAACAATTTCAGTAGTAATTAATAATATGGTATAACAGTTGTTTGAAGGTTTTAACAGTTACATAATTCAGAAAAAGAAGGTGTGAAGTATACAAGCTTAAAAAAGAACAAAACTATAGTAATTTGTTTATGAATACATTATGGATTCAGGATGGCAGAGTGTAGAGCGTTTTGTAGTGCATCTTTATAATGTGCTAAACTGGAGTTAACAATATCGGAGATATATGCATAAGTGTTACGTAGCTTGCAGTTTAGGTAGAAGAGAGTTAAAATGCGAGTTAGTTCTAGTGTTGTCACAATAAAATTTTGTAGGTATCCGATAGCTCTTACACGCGTATGTAACATAAACAAACACAGAATATCAGGGATGAGGGATTATGATTTTTGATCACAATAGTACCTGCATAGGTCATTACTTAATATTTTGCAGTGTCCGTTATTAGCTTCTGCGTTTGTGAGATTTACTTATTTGTGTCATTTTTAAAAAAATAATTAGACATTGCATGTATCACAAATTTAGATGAATTATTTAAAAAGAGTTTTACTTAAAGAAAACTATAAAAATTATACCCACTTTGTCTATTACAGAAATGTCATTTATAAAACTTACTTAGTATTATAATTATTTAGATACCTACCTCTTTATTCATTATATATTATGATAACCATCAAAGTAAAATCAAAAAATGTATTATTGAGATTAATATACCCACCAATAATTATTTTTAGGGTTTCATTTTACCCACGCGTCTTTATCTTTTTCACCTGTTTTTTTACTGAGTTTTTTTACACTTTTTGTGATTTAAGTGCATATTTACCAACGTAGACAGGGTAAATCTTTTATTTGAAAATATAAATTTAATAAAAAAATAAAGGTGCATTCTGTTACTTGCTGCTTTTGAACTCAAAAAAGCTACTACACCTGCTTGTGAGAACATCGGTTCATAACTTTTACGTAAATATAAATTTGGGGAAAAATATTGAAATTAAAAGTTTATCTGACATTTCATAATATTCTGTTTTTTCTTCTCCTATAAAGTTGACAAATTTGACTTACGTGCTATCAGAATGAAGGTATATGTCAGAAAATGAACGTTACCATTTTGGCGCGCTTTGCCGCACGCATTACTCGTTGATTTATGAATGTAGCCATCTAGCGGCGGGCCGTGGCGTAATATGAATATATTTACGTGCCTACTTGCGCAGGTTTGTACATTTATTACGATCACAGACCTTGTCGCGTGAAACAAATCGCTTCATCATGTGAAACAGACACCAGATTATAGTAGAGCCTCGTGCGGACGCTGGACCTTGAAACCTGATAAGTGGGTGGCCGATGGGAGGTGTTTGAAGACATTAGGTGTCTACCTGTCCATGTATAAGGCGCTCTGTTGCTTGGGATATTGGTAGGTGTAGTGATTCTCGTTGGTAACGCGTCACACGAATGAAACGTTGCTTTAACAATGTCACTGTTACGTACATTTACACGATGTATTCTAAAAAGTAAAGACCATCTAATATAAAAAAAAATTAAGACAATATTTCATTATTTTATTTTGTGAACTTGCACAGCTATAAAGCCTTTAGAGGCACACATTACAAATAAAAACATTACAAGAAAAATACAATAACAAAAGTCTTGGAAATATATAGTTTGTAGTAGTTTGTAACAGGCAAAATCAGACAGAGGATTCCAATAAATAATCAAACATTTCATTGCAGAACATTGAGAAATTAAATGCGAAAAAAAGAAACTACATACATATATGAAGAAAAAATTATAAAGTATGCACAAAAAGCCCTCCGAACAATTGAAAATCAAGTTAAATATGTAAATTAAATTTTAGGAAGGAATTTTTCAATAAATTAAAATTTGTAATAATTTGATTATTTTTTTAAAAAGTACAATGCCTTAAACTATTTATCAAGAGCTTTAAAACCCCGTTCTTGTATTCATCCAACGCCAGTTCATCAAACCGCAATTCATCATCATCTTTTAAATATCTCTTTACCTCGCACTCTTTAAGTTTAGGAAAAAAAGATGAAGAACGCTGCTTCACTAATCTGTAAATAGACTTTCTGAGGGTACTACATTAAACTTTAAATATAAAATATGATATCATTTGAAGCGCCCTTCTTTGACCTTCTTATCATACGTTAATCATATTTCTCTCAAATCGCCCTCCGAGATCCGAAAACATCATAGTCAGATGGAGCATGGTTAGGGGCGGCTTTATAGGGGATACTGTGAGTCATGAAGTTTCATGACTCACAGTATCTATTTAATCTATTAATTTTTTTAGTTAATTATTCTTTGAATTTCAGGATGTTACATACCATTCGACCTCAAAAGTCTACTGCTCCTCTATGGTGCAAATAGTTAAGATGATCTCCATTTTTTTAAATATGCTGAGCAGTATCAAACCCTTATTTAAACATTTTCTTCCCTGCTCGGGAGTTTGAAATGCATGGGGTATTCGTTACCTAAAATATTTAGTTTACCCACCAATAATTGAAAAGCATTGGGGAAATCGTATTTTTAAATAATCATATTTCGAATTCAATAACCTGCTTTTATACTAATAATAAATTAAAGAATTACAAATATATACTTAAAGAAAAACATATATAAAGATGGTATATTTAAAAAAAATTTGGATTTCTAAATTAATTTGTAATAATTTTAATCATTTTATATAGGAAAAACTAGTAGAAATTGTGATGTTAGAATTAAGGAGCACTTAAGATTTTTAAATAGCAATATCTATTCTTAAATTTTCTAATCATCTTTTGGAAACAACCCATTCTTTTGATATTAGCAAGAGCTTAGAAATTTTACATATAAATAACATAGAATTAAAGTTATATATATTAGAAATTTTTGGAATTATAAAATGTGCTAACAGCAAATTAAACATTATAAATAACCAAATACTTATAGCAAATAGTTACATTCTAAATTTGTTTTCACATTTGTTCCCTAACGTATATAATTATTTTTAATAATGTTCCCTAACGTTCCCATATAATTATTTTTTGTTTTTGTTTATACTCCCAGTTTTAATATTTAGTAGGTATATATGCATTGTACCCTGATGAAGGGATCATTAGTCCCAGAGTATGTCGATTATACAAATAGGGATTTTATACGAAGCATTTTTTTAATAAAATATTTTTATTTTGACAAATTATATTACCAAAAAGAAATCGCAATCTGCGTTAAAGCTGGATATTCACTGCAAATGCATATTTCGGCATTTTTTTTACGAAAATGTGGGTTTTTATTATTCATTTATATCAGAATGACTCTAGACTGAAATTTTTTAGGGCAATAACTTAGATAGAACCTTAGTTATCATATAAAAGTAATAAACTGGACATTATTTACAATAATAAATAAAATATAAGCATTAATCGACAAGCCGCGTTTTTAGTGTCGCATAAATTTTTACGTTTTTTGTGGATTTTAAAACGCATTTTATTTATATAAAAAGATGATTTTAAACAGTAGGTATATTCTATTTATTCCCGTATTTTGAGGCTTTACTTACTTAATAAAAGTTATTTTTTTTAATAAAAACACCTTAATTGATATTTAAAAATAATAATTCCAAAGTATGAAATGTGTCAATAAATGACGTAATTATAAAACAGAATGCCATCGGCAACTGCGTCATTTACTGGCGCATTTCATACTCTGGAATTTTTATTTTTAAAAAAGAATTAAGGTTTAAAATATGTTTTATTTTACTTTGTAATACACACAATATGAGTTATTAAATTACAACTATAGTTTCGAGAGGAGCAGTCCCTCTCATCATCAGGTATAGATAATAACTAATAAATAAGTTATTATCTATACCTGATGATGAGAGGGACTGCTCCTCTCGAAACTATAGTTGTAATTTAATAACTCATATTGTGTGTATTACAAAGTAAAATAAAACATATTTTAAATTATAATGTTGCACCACGAAGTATCTGCCAAATCTTTCAATGAAAGAATTAAGGTGTTTTTATAAAAAAAATAACTTTTATAAAGCGAGTAAAGCCTCAAAATACGAGAATAAATAGAATAAACTGTTTAAAATCATCTCTTTATATAAATAAAAAGCGTTTTAAAATCAACAAAAAACGTAAACATTTCTTGCAAATTTAAAACATTGTAACTATATTAATATTGAATATTTCTTGATTCCCTTAGTAAAAATTCTTGATAATGAAGTATATTTTATACGTATAAAAAACATATTACGCGTACATATAAATATTCATTAAAAATTAGCGCCGCCTAGGACACTAAAAACGATTTTTTGGCCGCGGCCTGTCGATTAATGCTTATATTTTATTAACTATTATAAATAATGTCCAGTCTATTACTTTTATATAATAACTAAGGTTCTATCTAAGTTATTGTCCTAAAAAATTGCAGCCTAGAGTATACATTCTGATATAAATGAATAATAAAAACCCACATTTTCGTAAAAAATAAACGCCCAAATACGCATTTGCAGTGAATGTACCGCCTCAACCCAATAACTGTAAAGTGATTGGTCGGCGGGAAGGGCGCTGCGGTTAGCGAGATCGAACATGGCACAGCCGAGTTGTCACCATTTCATTGTTTGAGGATAATTGTATTAAACGGTCACATCCATTTACATTTACAATTCAGCATTACGCCCATCGATGTTCCGCCGATCGCGCGTTCTGTCTCCTCCCACGCGATCCGCCGCCAACTCCCAGCTCCAAAATATTTGTACACATAAAGTGTGGCGAGTAGGAAGCCAGCGACGCTGCGTCACCAAAAAAATGTTTTATTCGGCTTACTTTTGGCAACGAAGACCTGTGATAGAACAGAAGCCAGCGACCGCCAGTATCAAACCTGAAATATTTTCTGTAGGTGTACACTACAGTAGGTAAGAAGGTTTGGATATTACGACATTTGAGTTCGGGGGATTTTGGCAGATAACAATACAAAAAATGCGTAAGTTAAACGTTAAAATATATGGTATCAGGTTACTATAGCATAAATGACAGTTATGCAGAAAGCGACCAACCCACAAAATGTGAAAAATGAGTTATATACGGCTTTGGACAGCTCAATACGATATTTTTATACGCTTAAATCTTCCAAGGTCTAAGTGATGTAGTTTTTGGTATTATAAAATCAGTATTTTTGTAACACACATCACGACCACCACCGTTAAATTTACTCATAAAATATCCAAGTGGTTTGACCGTTTTCTGCCGCTTCAAATTTATAAATCCTTGCCAAACAAAAATATTTATTGAAAACATCCATGTGGTATGGATGCATTATGCACCTTTTTATTTCATAACATCCAAGAGGGCTAAACGTTTTCTACTCCTCAGATAGTAAATAGGTACTGTTTGTAGAAAGAATCAGACATTTTGTAGAAATAATCCAACCTGTAATACGTGTCATATCTTCATAAATAAAAGTTTTTTTTTTCTTATAATTACATTAAAAACCATAAAAAATATCTATACAATGAACCTTTTAAGAAATGCAATGATGAATTAAATATCGACGTATTACATATTAGTAGATTCAAATTTTTAGAAACCATTTTCTATATTCCATGTTTTTGAGTTTGTCGCTTTCTGCATAACTACGTCCATTAACAGAGCTATATTACTGTATATTACTGTCCTGCTTGACATATTAGAAAATCAGGCTTCTTATTTCAACATCTTACTTCCCCTTTTTTGTACCTGTATAAGGTACCTGTTATCTGCCAAAATCCCCCTAACTGAAATGTCTAAACCTTCTTACCTACTACAGTGTACATGTACAGAAAATATTTCAGGTTTGATACTATAAAGTTAGTCTGGCTCTCAGTCTATAACGATTCTTTTGGCGAGATGTGCCGATTGACACGATTTCGAAATAGTTTGTCGATCTCTTTAACTCCGCAGTAGAAGAAAAATTGTACGTATGCTCTTAGAAGGATATTTCCACACCTAATAGGAATATTGAGTATTGAGGCCTGTGTTTGGTGGGCGAGAAGCCTACGTTGTGGCATTTTGAGCACATATGTTCGATCAATTCATAATTTGAATATTTACATATTTAAGGCGTTTGTGATCATTTCGCCTCGTAATTATGTTGTCAATTATTCGCAACTGTAGGAACAAGCAAATGCGGATGTATATTTCTGTGTATATTTATGTACAGTATTTTATATTGTATACTTATCTTTATATGCATACATAAGTGTGCGTATTTATCTATGTACATTACATCTTTACGCTGTTTTGACAGAACATAGATTGCTTTATTTTCGGTTCTTTTTCATCTTGCTCTTCTAATATATGGCGTTTATTTCATCATGATTAGGTTCTTTAAAGGTTAGCTTTCATGGCGCTGTTTACCAAGAATTGGTCTATTCCCCAGCCAGTTTCCACCAATTCTTATCCCTTTTAAGCCATTTTCCGGACATCCTACGCAGTTCTAGTCCTCTTCCACACCCCTTCCTTGGTCTTCCTCTTTGACGTTTCCGCTGGGTATCCATTTGGTCATAATCCTTGATATCCCGTTATTATTTCAATAGAGCCAGACCATCGCAGTCTATGGAACCTGCAGAATATACAATTTTCGCTTGCTCAATAAATTTTTTGAGTTCTTTCATGTTTGTGTTTACTGGGGTATTATGCCGTGTTGTTACGACCTTTCAGATCCCATTGCAGGGTCCATCATCAGGGCTGATGTGTTGTCTTGAATGTTGGTGTTGCGGTTAAGTATTGGCTTGCAATACCGTGCCGAAGTCATGATGTGTTGTATTGTGTTGTGTATGTTATCATCATCTGTTGTCTGATCACTATCTCTGCGGAGTCTGCGACGAGAATGACTTTGAAGCGCCGGATACCAAGATGTTTTTAATTTGAGACCATCATCTCTATTAATGTTTATCGGGTGCTTGTAGATTTCTAGTGCTTCCGAGTTTGCATGCCCGTTTGTGCTCGTTTGGAAATTGTACGCGCCGTTTGTCCCACGTATACTTTATCGCAGTCTTGACAAGCGAGTCTATACTGCACACATCAGCCCTGATGATGGACCCTGCAATGGGATCCGAAACGTCGGCCCGAAAGGTCGCAACAACACGGCATAATACCCCAGTAAACACAAACTTGAAGATTCTGAGTGGCCGTGAAAACCTAAAAACATTCTTTTTGAGTTCGTTTTCCGGTTTCTATTTTTAGTGCCTTTTTTTGGTTCATTTTGCGTTCAAAAACTGCCAATTGATGGTATAGTTACCTCTTGTTGGGCTAAGACTAAACATACTTGAATCAATCTTCGACAGATTCTTTATATTACACCATTATTCATCGTGTCCTGTGATAAGGATCCATGTTTCTATAACCTTTTTCTAACTTTGTTTATATCCCTAGTTTTCTACAACTTACTGCAATGCATGATTGAGATTTTTCAGCATCCACCATATCTTCAAAGTAATAAATGAATAATTTAAATCAATTCACAATTGTAAGCCGTTGTTCTCACGTACACCGGCCAACCTACGGCATTCCATCGCCACTTCATTACTTGCTACCTACACATTAATTAAATTAGCAGAGTTTCAATAAGTTTAAATATTTAAACACGTTGGATTATTAAATTATCAATCGGCGTAGTAATTTAATAAGTTGCACCTATAGATCCGTCCGATAATATCCGGCCTCCACGACTATTTTCACGCTCAAGGAATTGTTATTATTTCCCATGTGGATGGAGAAGCTTACATAACACGCTGCTGTTACCAAATCAGCTGACTGGAGCGTTGCACAATTCTCGCGTTAGATCATTACAGGTAGGTAGAGAAATACAGGTGGACAGTGTTTTTATAACACCGACATTGTGAGAAATAAATCTTTGAATGGAAAATCGTGTTATATTTTTTTTGATTTTATTGTGCAAAACACGTGACGCAACACAGTTCACGCCAATTTAAACGAAAATTAGTGAGGATGTACATGGTACCTACCTACAATTTTTTTATTTAACTCGCAATAAAATATAACTAGAGAGATAAAATAAAAAGAGAAACACGTATATTTTAAACGTGCAGGGGTAGGTTCGAAGCACGTGATTTTTTTTTTTAGTTTTATGTACTATCCAAGATGAAATTAACTACGTTTAGGTGAATATCTACTGATTCCTGAGATATCCTTAATTGTATCCAACTCTTCTGTCTATCTTTTGTATCTTTCTAAAGGTTGCTCTATTCTTTCTCGTATTTCAAAATTCGTTGCTACAACAGCATACATGGACACGACCAGCTTTATCTGCAGAATCTTGTTGTGAAGGTATGTACTCATACGATTGTTTCGGACCGTAGCGTATCGCATTGTTGGATATTAGGACAGTCGAAAAGTAGGTACTGGTTGAATCTAATCTTTGATGGAGCGGCGTTTTCTTTTGACCTGGTACACCTGTGACCTGCATACGGTTTTCATATATTCAATTCGTCCCCATTACCCCTCGCTGAGGACCAATCACCATAGCGAGAACTTACACCGTACACATTATATCAAATTAATAATCAGAACAATAATACTGGTCGTAGGTAGAATTTGAACAGGTAGTAAGGCGCTCTGAGTCAATGCAACGTGTAACCAGCTATCCATGTCTGTTTTAATCAAATCGTTGCACTATGGAACACATAGGCCTGTTTCGGACCAAAAGTCAATAACTCTTTTATTTCTAGACGTATTTACATAAAATTTTGCACACATATAAAGTAGTCTATATAGCTTGAAATGGATATCATTTTATTCAAAATATTTTTTATTAATTAATTATTAATATATTAAAAATAATCAGAACAAAATTAAAAATTGCTTTCATTTTTATTTATAAAAATGACAATTTTACTTATTTTGTATATAGAATAAAATTATATTCTTTTTAAGCTATATATACTCCTTTATATGTGTGCAAAATTTTATGAATATACCTTTAGAGCTAAAAGAGTAATAGATTTTTGATCCGAAACAGACGGTTTTCCAAAGTATTATAGAAAATCGATTTCTGTTTCAGATCAAAAATCAATAACTCTTTTATTTCTCAAAATATATTAATCAAATTTTGCATATGATATGGTCTATAAGGCTTCAAATAAGATAATTTTGAATAACACATTTATATTTTGATATAATATTGTATTTAAAATAGTTATGAAAACATAAAAAATGGTCATTCTTCACATTTTTCCCAATAACTTCGAAATTAGCAAAAATTTGGAAATATTTTTTATAAATGTTTCTTATGAATAGGCTATAATAAATAAATAAATATTAAATGTAAAGCGTGGGGAGACATGGGTAACTGTCAAATGTCTCAATGAACTAAAAAAATAAAACTTTTTCCTGATTTTACTGTCTACTCATTTAAACGTAAATTTTAACACAAAATCAAAAAGATTTTAGTTGTTCTTAAATTCTTAAATAATGAGCTTTTCAGAAATGTATAATACTTTATATCTTTTCCTACAAAGTTTAACAATAAATTAACTTTTAAAGTGATATAGTGAACAGACTTGACATGGACATCTAAGTGAGGAAGCACTTTACATTTCATGTTTTTCTGTATTTTCTTTATTGATTATGGATTTATTAAGTATATAATATAATATTATAATTAGTTTTTAAACACGATATAAGTAAAATTGTCATTTTTATAAATAAAAATGAAAGCAATTTTTAATTTTGTCATGATTATTTTTAATATATTAATAATTAATTAATAAACAAAATATTTTGAATAAAATGATATCCATTTTAAGCTACATAGACAACTTTATAGGTGTGCAAAATTTTATGTAAATACGTCCAGAAATAAAAGAGTTATTGACTTTTGGTCCGAAACAGGCCTAAATTTTTCATAGTGCATTGCTCTGAGTGGGAGATATGTAGTATCACTCAGTTGAGAGACTACTTATCAGTATCAAAATGTTGCTCGATAATGGCATGACATGGACTGCTAGGGAGGTCAATTGGCTTATCGTGAAAGAAGTACTAAAGTCAAACACATTGATTTTCATGCACAAAGTTTTGGATGATAGAATGCTAAAATACTTCAAAAATAATATTTCATACAGCACAGTTGTTTATGGATATAATACATGAAATGGAAACGAACTTAGAATTCCAAATACATATTCCATTTTGAGGGCCTGTAGTTAAATAAAATAACAAATGTATCATAAAAGTGAAAAATTTTCTTTCGAATGAAACCTTTACCAATTTGCTTTACTTTTGGCGCTCATTTTAAAATTTGAAAAAAAATAAACACACGTTACTTTAACACCTAATATATAACAACATTTTAATATGTAGGTATGTTCTGAGAACATAGTTATAGGATTTTGTCCCCAGAGGGATGATTTATTGATTATGATATATTTATACTAGAAGCGTACATCCGTTTTAAAAATTATAGAGGTATGATTACTAGCTGCGAAATCTTGTATAACTAGTTCATGAGAAAAAGACTACAGATGTCTCTAACATAGTTCATTCAAAAAAGGTTCCCAGATTTGGAACATTTGTAGAACTTTAAAAAAATGGATAATGTGTGGATGTTTCTACGATGGAAATGGTGAACGTTGCATTGTGTAGAGTTATCACTTAAGCCAGCTCGGAAAGGTTGTGAGCCCCGGGGCATAGTATAAAAAAGACTTCCATAGATTTTTCTCGTACAAATAGCTTCGTCTCTGTGAGATTTCTATAATTTATTTTAATTAATTAATGTATATTTATTTTTGCATAGCTTATTTTAGCGTACAAATTGCACATGCTCTTAACTGAGTAATTTATTATTTATCTATATAATTTTGTACGCACATTAATCAGTGACATATTGTTAAAATTATAGTGTGTTGAAAAATGCGGAAAATATAATAAACTGCAAGATATCCAATCTCAATTCGCAATTGTCAATTTAACCCTTTCCTAGCCACGTCTTCGTAAGGATATTTTTTTGTCATGGTATGGTAAGAGTTAATCAAAAAGTCGAGCGTATCGGTTCAGTTTCAGAAAGACACCTGCGCGCCTTCGTAGTGGCCGGTCTCAGCGGCAGTGAGTGAAAGCCTTGTTGACGGCCCAAACACCTCGATTCACCATTGTCACACCAACTGGATAGTTCAAGACACTTTCGACGGCAAATTTTAACAAAAAAATCAATTCAATTAGCGCAAGGATTTATGTCAAATATGTGTAAAAAACAACTTTAAAAAGAAATCATCCTTTGCGAGGAAGCATATTTTCAACATAGTATCAACAAAACGTTAACTATATATTTTTTGAGTTATGTTCAAATATTTAGAAACATAATTACTCGATTTTATCCCAGGAGGGATACATTTTTAACTAAAATATGTGTAATGTCTTACAGAGCCGAGCTATTTATACGGGAGAGTAGGTATGGAAGTTTTTGGATGTTTATAGGGCTTACGATCTATCGCTGGCCTAAGTGACACTGTGGCTTATCGCTCCGTCGCCAACGTCACGCCTATAGAAATGTCAAACAGATTCAGACAGCACACAATTCTTGTTTATCATTTCGTTACAATACATACAGAAGTCTCATTAATCAGCAGCGATATTTATATAGTGTTTCATGGGAATAATGAATAAAAAAAAAATAGAACGTTAGCAAAATGGCTATAAAAATTGAAAACATGGTCGATATAACTTCAAAAAACTTGATATACGTGTAGTGTGATATTTGTGGGCGATCTTGGGTGGAATCTGTCCACGTTATATTTCATAAAGTGATCACTTAAGCCAGCCACATGATGGGTCGTTAACCCTATAAACACCTAAATATTTCCATAACTACTTTCCCGTATAGATAGCTTCTGTCTCTGTGAGACATCGATCTATCTTAAAACATTAACTCGCATGATGCGAGTGTTAATGGCATTCGAAGCCAGATACTCCGTGCAGGTATTAAACGTTTTAGTTTATAATATACTCGTATCTTAAATCATTACTGTTTAATCAATATTTCATAGATAACTCACAGAGACAAAATTATATTTTTATGGGAAAGTAGGTATAAAAGTCTTTGGGTGAACATAGGGGCTTATTAGGGTAGTAGTGGCATAAGTGATCACTTTACACAATGTAACGTTCGCCATTTCCACCCATGACAGAATACCATGTTTACTAAATTTTGAAAGTTGTATATATTCAAATTATACGGCATGTTTCGTATATGTGTTGCAACAATCCTCAGCGCGGCCGGCAACCAAAGCTTTTTCATTCTCCTTGACCACAGATGTCACTAATGAGACATCTATTTTTTGGAGTTTATTAGCAATATCCTTTATATCATCATAATCGTAGAATAACGGGGCATATGATTTTTCTGAAGTTTGCAGGAGAGCAGTTAGAAGTTTTATTTACAGACACTTTATGTCATAGCTCGATAACTACAAAAGATTTTCCTATGAAACTTGGGTTAGTTATTTAAAGTGGATACCTTTAAAACCTCAAATATATTCAGCGCAGTTCAACGATATTTTTACTTATGCTGCATTGTTCTACGATCGCAAATCAGAACCCTCGTTATACCGACTTTTTTTAACGACGGTTAAATTAATGAGAAAAAATACACTTTTTTTTTCACTTTTTTAACGATCCAAAAAAGTCAATATGAATTTTTCGCACATCCGTCATTGTTCTACGATCATGACGACATGTGTAAAGAGATTCTTCCGAATTATTAGCATTACACTAGAATACATCTGAAATATTATTTCAAATTTATTAAACTCTTTTTTTTACCAGTATTTTATATATTGATTGATTAATGATGTCTCTGTGACAAAAATCCAGTACTGTTCTGAAAAATTTGGACATACTCAAAATATTAATTACTTTATTATTTATTGTTTAGTTAGTCTGGCAGCCCTGTATGGGGACTATATGGATGCGCCGTATGTTCTGATTGTCGAGGGGAGGCAGAGGGCGGGGCTCCACTGCCAGTTTCACTTTCCTCGCGGAAATTTCTCTTCCACCCAGTTCGTCTCGTCTAACTCAGCCGAGAGTGCCATCGAACCAGTTCCGGCTGCCGGTTCACCGAGATGCGATTAGTTCAACTTTCTGCGTAGCGGTGGAAGTAAAGCAAAAACTTACCAACAGCAAAAGCCTGTTACGGCGAGGATCTGTGTCTCGGAATCGGCCGCAAAACGTAGTTTATAAACCGTTCATTAAGATTATAATAACTGGGTAACTCTACGAGTTAAATCGGAATAATAAGTAGGAAACTGTTCATTAAAAATTTAATAACTAGGAAACTCTACTTTTCATAATTAACTCACACTTATTACTAATTAAGAAAACTTAAACTAGATAATATACCATAGTGAAAAAATCATTTTTGCACGCTGTACGTAACTAGAATTAATGATTCAAATCCAAATGAGTTACTTTTAACATAGACGAGAAAAATCAATACATTGTATGTGGGGTATAAAGGCAAAGGTAGCAATATCCAAAAAGATAAAAAAATGTTTTGAATGTCACCGAGGCTTCTGTGTATAATTTTCTGGGATATTCTGCCGTGTATATGTGACCTCTCTGGCCAACGTTTCGAGTCCCATTGCAGGATCCATCATCAGGGCTGATGTGGAGGATCACATCAGCCCTGATAATGGACCCTGCGATAGGATCCGAAACGTTGGCCAGAGAGGTCACATATACACGGCAGAATATCCCAGAAAACTGTACACAGAAGATTCTGAACGGCCGTGAAAACCTAAGGACAGTCACCGAAAATTACTAATTTAAAATGTACTGGATTCTAGATTTTATGTGTCTATCGCTTCTAAAATCACGTTTTATATAAATTTATAGGCTACATTTCATATAAAATCTCGATTTCAGTAAATTACAAATTAGCAATCCTCGATGACTGCATTCAAATTTTATTGGATATTGCTGCGTTTGCTTTTATATCCCACATATCATCTTTAGATATACTAACTAATCACCACGATGTTTCCCGCAGGGGTAAGCAGAGAAGATAAACGCCACATTCTTCTATCTTGGTACACAACTTTTACTTTGGCTACATTCATACATATTCCCATGCATGCACCACGGTTGTTGAGGCTTTTAATAGGGCCATCCTCAAAAATTTGTAATAACTCTTCGTGCCAGATCTTTCGCAGAAGCTCTCTGTATGCCTGCTACCTTCAACACTCGATTTATATATTTTCTTTACTATCCTCACATGACCAAACCGTCTCAGCGAGCCTTTATTGTATCTACAGCCAGCATTACATTCACTTCTAATTTGTTCATTCCTTACTCCATCGACTAAAGATTTTCAACACCGCATTCAGTCTACTTTTATTCCTTTTTTGCCAATTCCAGGCTTCACTTCCCAAAGATTAAATAAATTATCTTATAACAACACGCATAGATAAATATGTTTTAAAAATTTGGTATGTACAATTGTTTCTCTAGATCTTTTTATTGCCATTCTTGTAATTTACTTCAGTAAAATGAAATCATTTTGAATATTTTTTGTGTCGAACACTTTATGTTCCTAGATATAAAAACAAATAACAACACATTGAAAAAATATAAACAAAAATTGCACTGGGTTCAATAAAAATGATTTTGATATCTGATGATCTTTAATACCATACCTACTCATCACTGAAGGAACTTTAAAATTATATTTAAAACCTACATACATGGCTTTTTGGTTCCAAATATGATGTAGTCAGGACTTAGATAATTAAGTATGATTGATGTAGTGGTGCAAGTGGTCCACCACAGTAAGAATTAACGCGAATAAATACTTGTAATAACAAATACCGATAATTTAATTTACCGTTCACGCGACACACGTGCCGCCTGGCCACCTGAATCTCACGTAGCGGCCCTATTATTATCGGCCTGCTTTAAAATAATCCAATCAACAAACCGAATGGTTTGAGACTTAGCAAAATATACACACATGATTCCATTAGATTCGATTGAAATGCTACTGCTCGCAAAAGACGGGATACCAGCAGTTTTGCAACAATTTAATATGAACAACATATAATATATAAAAGCAAAGGCAGCAATATACCACAAAGGTCTTTCTGAGATAAATACAGAGAAGAAGAACCTACCACACACCCAGGGCCGTTTTATGAGTCCCACTCCCATATCGACCCAACACTTTCACCGCCCCATTCGGCATTTTTTATACCAAAGTGGTCATCCTTCTCACGCCACAAAACCGCTTCATTGTCAACAATAGTAAACAATACAAGAAATAGAATGAGACATGATATACATTTGTGTGAAGAAATAAAAATTAAACAACAGAATATGAGTCGTAAGAAAATGAGGTGAAGAAAAAGTCAAGTATATGAAATGAAAATGAGTACAAGATTGAACCGTTGATACAGTTAAACAAAGTACAATAGTCACTCCCCTATGGGAAAAATAAAATAAAAAGTCAGAAAAAAACACAAACGAACTGAGGACTCGTCAGTTCGGAAAACCATTGCCGGCAGATATAAATACAAACTACAATAAATACAAAAAAAAAATGTCATTACTCAAGAAAATTTCTCTGGAATCTATGAAACCTACATCTTATTGGAAATATGTCTTTAAAGCAAGTATCATCTCAATTTTTCTTGTATATACGTGTATAGAAAAATATTTTACTTTTAAATATGGATATTGCTGTGTTTGTTATCAAATAGTGTCCATCGCTGCTTTTGCTATTTGTTTTATTTTTTTATTTTTTTTAAATAGAGATGTGAACACGGAATACGTGTCACATCAATATTCTTACTATTTTCAAACTATTGATTTGATAATATGTGGATTTTCTTACGATGGCATTGGTGACTGTTGCGTTGTGTAGAGTGATCACTTAGGCTAGCTCATACAGGTCGTAAGCCCTGAGCTATCGTTCAAAAGATTTCCATACACGTTTCTCATATAAAAAGCTTCGCCTCTGTGAGACTCCTTTATTTATATTATCCAATGAATCCAAAAATGATCCAAATTAAAATCTTTCATTTGAAGGGACTATGCTAGAGACATCTGTAGTCCTTTCATGAAATAATAGACATAGATTTCGCAGCTGGCAATGATACCTTTATATTTTTAATGTGAACATACGTAAAAAAATAATACACTTGTTTCAATCGTCTAAAACCGTTTTGATATAACAATATTTTTATATGGAGGTATGTTCTAAGAATAAAATAACTGGATTTTGTAATTAAAATACGGAGGTATTATTACCAGCTGCGAAAATCTATGTATACTAACTAGTTAATGAGAAAAGACTACAGACATCTCTAGCATAGTCGATTCAAATAAACGAAAGATTCTCAGATTTGAACATATACAGAACTTTCAAAATTTGATAATGTGTGGATGTTCTTACGATGGAGTGATCGCTTAAGCCAGCTCACGCAGGTTGTAAGCCCTGGCCCATCGGATAAAAAAAGACTTCCACACACGTTTCTCATATTCATAGCTTCGTCTCTGTGACACTTCTTTAATTTATCTTAATTTCTCTTTTAATATATTTCTCCAGAATGATTTATAACTATGCGTGATATTCTGCGACGTTCTGTCAGGTTCTAGATATTTAATTCAAGGTTCAGAAAAGATTCTGAAGACGAGGAAGTCGTAGATCATATACAATTAAGAAATGCTATTTTTTCAGTCGAGGATGCAGTCGGACAATAAATTAAACTTATTCGCTTATTATTAATCATTTCGCTTATTATTAATAAGTCTTATAAATCTTATTAATAAGTTTTGCGACTTGGGCACGCACACCCAGGACTATTAATCTAACGCTGGACAGCGGACAATAATTAAATGTGGTTAGCAAACTTCATGAAGATATCTCACTTGTCCGCAAGATAGATTAGCCGCTTGTCCGCTAATAGATTTTAACTCCATTTATGGATAGATTACGAAACACTGTCATAATATGGGATGATCTTACATACGAGTGGAAATATATAGAGAAATTGACTTTTCTGCAAAATTTTCATAGAAAATTAATCTTGTTTTGACTGTATAAGCAACCTACTTAGCTATATATGAGATATCATTCTATCTTAATCTTTAGATTAGTAAGTATTAGATTTTTCTGAAAATTAATGCTGATTTTTTAATATTACATATGTGGGGTATACAAGCAAAGGCAGCAATATCCAAAAAATAATATTTTGAATTATAGATTTTATGTACCTATCCCTTCCAAAATCATTTTTCCTATTATTTTAAATGCTACATTTACTATAAAATATCAAATTCAGTACATTCTAAATTAATATGAGTAGCTTGTCGGTCTTGTGGTTAGGACTCTCACTTCTTAATCCAAAGGTCGTTGGTTCAAATCTCACTCCAGACCAGCACGTTATTTCTATTATCATAGCACAAGCGTTTAGCTTAATTTGAAAATAGTAAGAATATTGATGTGACACGTATTCCGTGTTCGCATCTCTATTTAAAAAAATAAATAAAAATAATAATAATCTCAGGAAGCTACTACGTTTATTTATTATTTCAGGAATTTAATCTAAATCTCGCACTTAATGTAAATCTAAATCTGTCACCAATCATTAGAAAATCCTTCACTTGTATCTATAAAATTTTGATTCAAGTCGTTCGTATCACTCTGATCATTATCGAACGCTTCTCACACGTCGGTAGGTACTTTTTCGTTGGTCAAGTATCCGCACTAACATATACATAGCATGTGCTCCGAGTGCAATATAATGGAGTTCTGGTGCCATGTCTGATGTATAGAAGTGTAGCCTGTAATTGGAAAAAAAAAAAGAACAAAAGTAGATTGATAGCCGTAAATTTTTTTATATACTATATTTACAATTTTTGGTCAATGGAACTTACATATATGCTATTAAAAATCATATAACTTTCCCGAGAACCTTAATCTAAATAATTCAGTTTGCAACGTTGTGTCCATCATGAGATATGGAGCCTTAAAATATCCAAATATCTATCACATAATAACACGCTATATTGTTTATTTTCAGAAAGAAATAAGATTTGGAAAATAGTGTTTGGATAAAATTTATTTGAATGTGTTGAAACAAGCTTTAAATTAATAACTTGTGGCTTGATCCGTTTCGACATTTTTTTTCTTGCAAGCATAATTTTTTTCTGTGAAATATGACAGAATATGATTAAATTAATATGCATACCTATGTAGGGTATCTAATGTGATTAAATTAATATACATACTTATAAAGGGTATCTAATATAATTAAATTAATATACATACCTATATAGGGTATCTCGTAACTAGTAGCCAAAATTTCGGAGGATTTCATTTTCATTCAATTTTGAATAGAAAATATTTGATACTGTTGTAATCAGCTATTACTTTATGGTTTTTCATTTTAAATTAAATTAAACACAATTCACATTTAAAGCACTTTATTATTGGTAACACTAACTAACCTTGCAGAAATTTAAAAAAAAAATCTTAATTTTATTTGATTTGTGTTAAAGCGAACGAATTTTAAGCATTCATATAATTTACTGTAGTGATAGTCCCACATTTTACAGAAAAATAGATAGAAATATTGAAAAAATACATACTTTGATATCGCTTATCTCCGTCGACAATTCACCCAAAGTGTAAAGAATATTTTCTATTCAAAATTATACGGAGACTCCTAGAAATTTTTTCTACCAGCTACGAGACATCCTGTAGTAGAAATTAAGAGGTATTGAAGCTAGTTTATTAATAAATAAATAAAAATAGAGGAGTGCACTCATGTATGCGCGGTAGAAATTATACTTCTTTGGCGTGATGTGATAATTGATGTTTACATATTGGTTAAAATGTATATTAATACAATAAAAAGATGTCTAGGGAGACGATAAATATAATTGATACCACTTTAATGTAGTTAAATTATCAATATTTGTTTTTGAAGTGCTACAAATGTAACTATTGTACTTCTTTGGCGTGATGTGATAATTGATGTTTACATATTGGTTAAAATTTATATTAATACAATAAAAAGATATTTAGGGAGACGATAAATTATAATTGAAACCACTTTAATGTAGTTAAATTATCAATATTTGTTTTTGAAGTGCTACAAATGTAACTATTGGTTTGTAATAGCTAAAATGAGATATGAATGTCTTCGAATCGACGTCTCACGATGATTTCACGAAATTTCGAAACTATACATCTTTGAGAAACGCATTGAGTCTAATGAATGAATGTGTTTTTTGTTTTGAAAACGAATATCTGATAATTACTCATTTTTGCAAAAAACATCGATAATAACATGAAATCCTAATATAAACCTAAAATTATAATTCAAAAAATAGTTCTAATTTTCAATTCAATAACCAATCATTCGTCAGCTTTTCATTTGAGCCTCTTTATGATTGGTTCTCGACTTGGTTTGTCTTTGATATCCGATTTGGATTGGTCGACAATACATTATTTATATTACTGGAACTCTAATTTCAAGTGAATACATTTTTGACAGTTAATGGATGCGCGCGCATTTCGTGGTCTTGCATTTCCGCTACAATTTCCGTTACAATAAAAAATTTACTCTCAATGCGCCAAAAAACATAACCATTTGAAGGAGAACATCCTTTCGCAGCGAGCCTGTACCAATACCGAGTCGTTTGTCGACTTTTTTGTGGAAAAACTGATTTGTAACGGTTGTGTGTTTCCCACACAGATATGGATGCGGAGGTGACGCAACGAGACTGGAAATCGCCTTAAAAGATCTGAGACGCGATGCGAAAAATGACTTCCTGTCCCGAGAGAAAGCCTTCGTCGTATTTTCCATACAAGGTCCCGTATGCTCGACGGAATTTACAATTTAAATTCCCCTCTATAAGACAATATTCCTTTATTTCAAATTACATTATGTAACGCGAGTGTGTTATTACGCGTGGGTGCGGATCGGGCTATCTGACTCGCGGACATTCTTCACCATAAACAATAATCAGTTATGGCCACAGCGCGAGCGGCCCGATGTAAGGAATCCATTTATGGATTCGATTTTGCACTTCCTTTGGATTTAATTCATTTTGTAATGTCAATATATATTTCAGGAGCGTGTAGATTGAAGCGAGGAGATTGAAGCATTAATATTACGTAAACATAAATTTTGGTAACAAAAAGTGATGTCAGATACGCGTCTGGCAGAATATAATGGTATGTTAAAATCTGAATAATAAATATGATAGGTACTTTATTTGTGGGGTATAAAAAGAAGCAGCAATATCAAAAAAAAAAAAATTAATTCAGTCATCGAGGATAACTTATTTATAATGTACCTAATGAATTCGAGATTTTAAAGGAAACATAGCCGATAAATTGTTAAAAAAAAGATATTGGAAGGGATGGATACATAAAATCCAGCATTCAGTAAATTTTAAATTAGTAATGCTTCTTTTTTTTTAAATAGAGATGCGAACACGGAATATGTGTCACATCAATATTCTTACTATTTTGAAACTAAGCTAAACGCTTGTGCTATGAAAATAGGACTAACTTGCTGATCTGGAGTGAGGTTCGAACCCGCGACCTTTGGATCACGTGTCCTTACCACAAGACCAACAAGCTACTCATCCTTGGGTGACTGCAATAATAACATTTTAAAAAGTGTTTCCATGTTGCTGTCTCTGAGATAACCTATTCAAAGATATATCATATTTCGTAAAAATTCTAGTTGGTAGAGCGATATATTTCGTAATAAGTCTACACAAATTGCCATCATCAGTTTAAACTAACATACCATCACGCAGTGTCCCCGCAAGGGTAGGCGCAGTGGATATATCCCCACGGTTCTGACACACCGTTGTGTCTTATCTACTTTCATACAAATTAACATGTACGTTTTCGGTTATTAAAGCTTTTAATAGGGTCGTGTTCCAGTGTTTGGTTTATCTGATCTTGCCAGGTCTTTCGCGGACGCCTTTTGTCCTTGCTACCTTCAACACTCGCCATATACTTGTACATTTTCTTTACCTTATTGCTTGCGCTTACACGTTTCATATAACCGAACCATCTTAGATTATACTCTTAAGCAACTGTTTTTCCACTGCATTCAATCTACTTTCGTTATTTTTACCAATTCCAAGCCTACTCCCATAAGTTAGTGCATCAGATAATGTGTATTAATAATTTGTCATAATCAGTATATATTTCGTATAATATAATATCAATATTTTGAAGATTTCGGGAGGAGGAAGACTGCAGGAATAAAGTGAATGGGGCTATGAATGAAGTATTAAATGTATACTGTGTAGGTGCTTCGGCTTCAGGCTGTTATATGTGAGCGAAAAACAAATAAGGAAACACAGTTCTCGGATCACATCAGAACACGATATAATTCGCGACAAAATGACCGCCTGCATAAATGTATCCAATATTGATGAGTTGCTCTCGCTTCAGACTTCTAAAGCTAGATTTTGAAATAACTTTCTATATTGTAGTTACACGTCTATTATTAGCGAAAATAACATTATTTCAGTAATAAATTAAGTTTTTATTATTATAATATAATATAATATATTATAAAAAGCAAATAATTGCATTTTCATTTACATATTTTTAATTTCGAGCAAAAACGCCCGCAGCTGTCATTTCTTCTACGTTGATGTCAAGCCTTAGTAAAAATTGCATTGTGTCTATAGCAGCGGTTCTTAGACACGGTGATGGGTTCTGAGGCGTGACGTCATTCGCTCTGACCGGTGTTTCAGTTAAAATGGCGGATTGAACAATTTTATAATTTTTTAATTGAAAATCTTATTAATCTCAATGATCGTTTTTTAGAATCTTTCAAAATATTTTCTTCTCTAAAAATCACTTATTCTTTAATACTGTCATCATGCCTATTGTTCATTTTTGAGTACCTTATTGCGTATGATTACAAAAATAATATAAAGCAAATTACTTTCGATGGTGGTAAAACTTATTATGGAAATAACGATGCAGTATTTTTACAATCAAAATTATCCAAAAATCAGTGCATTACCAATGGGCGAGCGAAGGGAACCGGGCGCCAAAATCAGGGGACGTCAAAATGGCCATTACACCGGACGAAGGACGAGGGGATGACGCAGGTTTTGCCGCGGGCGAAGCCTTTTCTTCGCACGTCCCTGCCGAAAATATTTATAATGTGCATATAAGGCGCCTGCACATGTCTCACTGGAGAATAAGGCTGAACGCAAAAGGAATTCATCAAAGACAAAAAAGGTCTATCAAAAGTCTATATCTACTTTTTGCGATAAGACATGGGATATTGATAATTTTGTGATAACGATTCTTGTAACCGAATTAGCCTACTACTATATTTCTATAATTATTATTTTTTATTTATGATTGAAAACCATTGAATGAATCGACATATATTAGAAATGTATTTACATTATATTCCTCGAAAAATTTAATTTAAACAATTGTTCGAAGTTTTTATGTGGAAAAGTAAATCGGATACTTTTTTTTTTTAACAATTTTATCATGGCTATATAATTTTAAACAATGGCTTGTTTGATACGTCGTCATTTTTAATGCCTACAAGGATGTTAGATGTTATTGTTTATATATTTTGTTATAGATTTACCATTTATGTCTAAATAAGCTACGCCTGTGTAAAATTCACGGATTTTTGTTACATTAATATAATTTAATATTTTCGTTTTATGTTCAGTTAATTACCTATTCATATTTTAAATAAGCATAGTTGTAATTAGTATTAAAAAATCATTATTGAACACAATTTGTTGTGTAATTTTTTGTTGGACTTTTATTTTTTTATATACAATCGAATTAACTAAAAAATTTTAAAAATCGCGCATTTCGGAGTTATTTATGGGCCATACTTTTTTGTTAATATTTTTAATATAATACAGAGCTCAATCAGAAAACAACTGCACGTGTATGCATTTGTTTTCTGTGTTGTGTGTCATTTCCAATAATCGCACAATAAATTCTTCTGTCATTATAAAATAATATTTTTTAATGAGCATGCTACTTCTGTAATAACTATGTGTAGAAAGAACGGATGACATAGTTGTTAAAGTAATGTAGTGCTGTAGGAAATTACCACATCATATGAACGTACGTAACTAGCCCCGAGGCACGATTCTACTTATCCGTATTCTGTTTGTTTTATTTTCAATTAAATTTATATATTGAGTAACATGTATTTATACTAGAAAAAGTTTTTTAAAGATAACTATATTTTATAAAATTTTAGATCATAATGAAAAATCTGTTCACCTTTTTAATAGCAATAAAAGAATTGCCGACTTACCTTTAATTAATTATTATGGAACTCTGATACAATACCGATTCCTTAATACAAGGTGTAACAAAGCTAGTCAATAATACTTCACAGGTAGATTCCTGCCTAAGTTTGAACTAAACTAAATCTACAAGTCGAAAATGTTCAAGCAACAGTGTCTTAACATCATAATTATGGAGATAAGAGACTTCAAAGCTTGCATTTTTTTCAATATTTCCGTATTATGTTCTTCAAAACGCTGGACTATCATTAAAGTAATTTATATCTTATATTATATTAAAAATTCATTAGTTTTAATACGCGTCAAATAAAATGATTAAAAGATTGCATAAATTTTCTGTTTCTTTCATTTCACTGTCTCAAAGACAAAACCATCATTTAAAAAATTCTTAATCTGTGATTAATACGATTTGCAAACTTATTGTTATTAGCAAATATGCAAACTTCGCTTACCTCCATAACTTCTGATATAAGAACATATTTTTTTAAGGTTTTCGATTCATAATTTTTAGTAGAAATCTACCTGTAAAGTAGTATGGACTAGCTCTGTTTATAGTATGAATATTGATATAAAATATAACAAAATGTTCATTATATTTTATTGGCTTAAAATATGGTGAGTATGATATCTCCAAGCCACAGATGGTGTGTGCCAGCGTAGTAGACTTATATAGTGCGGTCACACATGTGTGTCACGCTTACGCCAGCCGCGAAGGAAAGGTTAATAAATATTTCATCGTGTGTAAATAATTTCCCATTTTTTGTCCATTCTTCATAGCGACAGTTATCAGTCTTCATTTTTATGTGCTGGGTAGTAACCATGTTTCATTTAGATTATATAACAGCTAGCAGAAAGCAAACGTCAACTGAATGAGGAAGCAATCAATATGGGTAATTCGTGGTCATTGGTGATCGCTGAACGTCCTTTGTTCATGTAATTGGGGAATTTTGTTATTTTATTGAAATACACAAGAACGTTACAAAGGAAAGGTATTTGACATAATATATATAAAAATGACTGCAAATAATAGTTCATATTTCATAAAAACAAATAATTGAAATTATAGCTTAAAAAAAGGCAATATGAAATAATTTATTATAAATGCACTAACAGGAACATTTTTTTACAGTTTTTACAGTTTTACAGTTTTTATACGAAAGTTTTTATACGAAAAGTATACAACGCAATTGTCTCGTGTCTTGTGACGTCATATTATGAAAATGACACTAAAATAAAATTATTTTGTGTAACAATATCACCAAGATAGTTTCATGATAGTCATTTAACCAAAGATAAATCAGAAATATTGCAAAAAATGTATACTTTTATTTCGCTTATCTCCTCAACTGTTAACATTTTACACAAAGTGTAAAGAATACATTCTATTCAAAATTAAATGAACAAGACTCCCCCAAAGTTTTTGGTACTAGCTACGAGACACCCTGTACAAGTATAAAATTGATGAATGGTAACGCATTCTATCGGCAAGAGAAAGTTCCGGTTTTGTATCCCGTTGGTACCTATCTATATAGTTTTTCAGTTTGAAAATTTTTAGTACATATTTTTACTTATTCCATCTATATCATTCCAAGGGTTTAAATATCAACGTGTCGTTTGAAGAATGTTCTTCTTAATATCTTCTTTGTGCTGCCTTTCATGGTCTTCGTATCAACTGTTTGATGACCTTTATGAAGTGTTGTTGTGTGTTCTTCTTCAGCATTCATCTCTCCACTGCTAGATACAGGCCTCTTTCATACTCTTCCTTCCTAGTTGTAGCCATTTTTTCCCCCACAGCGGCTATATCGCCGGCCCATCTCTTGTGAGATCTTCCAACGCTTCTTTTATTCTCCCAACTTCTCCACTTCAGAACTCTGGGAGTACATCTTGTATTGCCATTTTAGCTTCGCTACACGATCCATGATATCTGTTACTCTAGTTCTGCGCCCAATTTCGTCATTTCTAATCTCTTAGGCTTACGTCAAGCATGGATCACTCCATAGATCGTGCATTTGAGCTTTTCTACACTTTTCTTTGTAAGGGCCATCGTTTCTACTCCATACGTCATCACTGGCAATAAGCAAAAGCTTTTATTTTTAATAATACATCGTCGCTGTATGTATAATAAAGCCAATATGCCGTTTAGTACATTCTGAGATGAACGAATCAATTTGTCAATTTTTCATTTAAATAATGGATACATACTAAAAAAACATTGCCGTTCATCTGGAAAGTCTGCGTAGTAATTATTTAAAATATTTTTTATAAATCTACTCTGTGCAATTATTTTTTAAAACAGTTTCGTTCGTTTATCTCAGAATGTACTAAAACGGCACATAGGCTTAATTATATATACAGCGACGACATAATAATTATACCTATACACAGTAGGTACTACTAACACCTTTATCTACGGTAGCTTGTGTTATTGCTTAATATTATAAAACCTTCCCAATATTGTATGTTAAAGCCTTAAAGGGCGAAAATAAAAAATAAAAAAATATTTTTGAAATCTTTCCAATTGCGTGCCAAGCTGTCCACGCATACAAATAAAGTGATTGACTCTAAAATTGCAGCAATGCAGTAGCCAGCTGAAGTGATACTTATTTAATCTAATGCACTCCGGCGTTTACCGCATTCTGTTCGGCTTTCATCCGCGCTACGTTTTCCTTCTTGGCAATGATTTTGTGCGGCGCGTTTTCCTTTCGCATGCAAATCCACGCTGTCTCCAGCCCCGCCGACAGTCAAGCTGTCTCGTGTCTCGTCTAATCTCGGCAGAATTCCAAGACGATAGTGAAAGTATTCGCCCCCGTCAAGATGTCGCACGCCAATTCAGTGTCCGATCTGTGGCGAGTGTAGATCGGCTGTTAATGGCAGATTTCTAATTTAAATTGTCATCGCCAAGTACGAATTAATTGATTTGTTTCTATTAACGGCTTCGATAAGCTAATAATACTCATCAGATTAACCTACTTCGAGGTAGTTAAGTTAACAGATATCCGCGGGTACCATCTGTATTTGTTAAATTTTTATTATAAATGAGAAAAACAAACTGGTTATAAGATACCTATTTGTAAGCATTTTTTTATTAAGTTGTAAAATGAGCACTTTTTTAAACCCAGACTAACTTTTAACAATAATAAGATATCACGATCATCCCATCCAAATTATAATAATATCGTTGTGTGTCTGTCCGTCCGTCCGCGTAACTTCGTGTAACGTCCTTAACCTTTTTATAGTAAATTTCTTTTTCAAAAAATTTTTTTTGCAAAATCTTATTTTTCGAATTTTTTTTCAATTTTTTTTCAGAATTTTTTTTCTCTAAAAATTTTTTTTAAAAATTAAATAAATACATACTTATTCCTTAGGAACCGACGTGTTAAAGTACCATAATTTTTGACGGGTTATAGCTAGTATTATATAATTTACATATTGTGCATTTAGTCATTTGTTGGAAGTTCATTGAGCATAAAATCTTTATACATACATTGTATAAATTATTTTTCCGTTGCTATCAGTTTTTAATGTTCTTAGGTTTCCTCGTTATTGCAAGCCAATAACCACAACATCATCAACAAATATTGCAACACATCAGTCCTGATTATGGAACTTAAAATGGGATCCGAAACTTCGGCTAAAAATGTCGTAGAAACACAGCAGAATATCTCAGAATGTTCAAACAAATTTGCGTCAATAAATTACCACTGTTAATCGTGAGCATAAATTACACCCTGTTTTCATCTACCTATGCTGCCTCTGCTGAAACATTTCACGCATTGAATGCTCACTCACACAATACAGTCATGTGTCGACACGAAGGATGTGTCTCTGGACGGGTGGACATTTTCTTCTTCTCAGAACACATACCCTGCCAAAAAATGATGTATACATAAATAAGCACTTCCTGTTTATTTTTAAGGTGTTATTCTGAGAACTCAGATTACCCATTCATAATCCAACGAGCAATTATCGATACACTAGAAAGAACGTTTAGACCTTAAATAAATTTGCAATAATAGTTGCAATCGTTCACCAATCACATAATCACAGTTTATCTCATTGTTACTTTTAAAGGCAACATCCTTCATTGTCATTCAATGATAGTTCCAACATGGAAATAAAAATAAATAAATTAGTCTATGCCATGTACGTGTACCTATATAAGTATATATAGACGCATATATGTGAAAGCGTGCTAGAGAGAAATGAAGGAGGAATTTATGAAAGAAAGAGGGAACTTCATGGTTTTCTTCTTCCATATTTATAGCCCTGCGTGATCACTCCTGAATTATTGTACTACATTAAATAAAATAAACAATGAGTGCAAAAAATGTTCGCTTAGGTTGTATTCTGTTTGTAACAATGTCCGTCACTAACGTTACCAAGACGCTATGCCACGCTATGGCGCTGTTCTCATAGCCTTAACTCACGAAATACATAATAAAAGTACGTCATTTCTGACGGGTTGTGCTCCTAATCCATAAATCAGAAGGGAGACGGATCGTTGGGAAATTGGGACTCCGTTGGTTGTACAGCATCCTCCCGGATGTTCCTGGAACCATGGCGGCCATGTGCCGCCAACATCAAAAATATTTTTAACTACATATTTTTTAAATGATAATCGATATCGATATGAATATTTTATTCATTGGAATAAATTAATACATAATATACTCTAATTTATCGCGTTCGGTAAATTGGTTTTTCATCATTTCCGCAACGACCATTTTGCTTTCTAAATTTGACCATTACATACTTTCTAAATTTTAAAACAGAAAAAATACTCGTATATCTACATGTATTATAATTAATGTTATATGATTTTCCGATCGTTATATTGTTATTGTTTAAAAAGTTTATAATTAAATATTTCATACGCATCGTATAAAACATTGTGGTTGATTTTATAATAGTCTAACATATCTCCATATATCTTCTTCTTCTTCTTCTACCCCTCATCCTATTGGGTCAGGGTCCCTGCACCGCATAGGAGGTTCCAACTCTTCCTGTCTTGGGCTGCGCTCTCCACGTTAGCCCAATCTAATTGCAACCTCGCTTCGCAGCAGTATTCCAACTGTTTCCTCCTAGAACGGCCCCTTGGTCTTCTGCCTTCTGGTATTGCCTGGAATACCGCTTTGGCAGTCTATCTGCCGGCATCCGCAAGATATGTCCCAGCTCCATATATAATTACTTTAAATATTTAGTTCAAAGTGTTTTTGAAATTATTTATAAAAAAGCAGGGATCGAAACTTCATCCTTCATGCTCGTGTGCAAGCTTACAACAACTTTTATCATAATTACAAGTGGAGCCTTAATTAATCTTCCTTTTTCAAATAATAAGTCTATTGCAATGGTCGTTTAACTTGGATTTCTTTAAACCGTTGGTAAAAGATGCTCCCTGAATGTCCTTGAAGATTTTCCTTCACCTTAGTTCAGACAGCGAATAGCATTCTTGATCTGGTTGGTCTAATATAAAAGTTAATTCATAATTTAAAGGTAACATAAGTAATCTTATTTTATGTCGTCTTTGGTTGTGTATTCAAAGTAAATACGCGAGGTAGAATTGGACACAATGGTGTCTCCATAGAATACATTATTCTGTCTCCATCTCCAGAAAAATATAATGATACTTCTTCTTCAAATATAGAAAATTTATTTTGTGGTAACATAATTATAATTGATATAAATTAACTTTGTTAAAACCACTTATTTATTGAAAAAAATTCAACATGTTTCGAAGCCAATGGCTTCTTCGTCAGGATAACAAAAATAATATTTAAAAATCGAAGTATAGATCAAAATATTAAAAGTTATATATGGAAAATATAATATAATATTTCCATATAAAACTTTTTAATATTTTGATCTATACTTCGATTTTTAAATATTATTTTTGTTATCCTGACGAAGAAGCCATTGGCTTCGAAACATGTTGAATTTTTTTCAATAAATAAGTGGTTTTAACAAAGTTAATTTATATCAATTAATATAATGGTAGTTTGAATAATTTTATTTGACTTGTATCAAAGCAAATGAATTTAAGTATGAAGTATAATAGAAATAGTTTGAAGAGTGTGATTGTGATCGAAATCGGGCGTGGAATGTAAATATCGCAATATTATTTTGATCAATGAAATAAATAGTCCTTGAAACTGGTAGCTCGTAATGCTAAAAGGTATAAAAAGCTGAATGTTGGTAAGCGTGTCGACAGAGTAAGTTTATTTTTTGTACATATAGTATCTGAGAAATAGTGAATGTGAAAGGAAATATATAAGTACTACTTGTTCTTATATCTTATACATCTAAAAATATTATAAATGTATCAGTGATCACTTATTATAACATTATCATACGTAACTACCTATCCTACACCAATTCATATATTGACTTATGTAAACATATTCGTATATAAAAAATCATCGCGTTAAACTTTGTATAACATATCATTAACCAATATTCGTGGGTACATGTTTATTCTCATGCACACATGTAAATATTGTATTTTAAACTAAATGTAATCTACATAAATTTAAATAATTTTAAGAATATCAATTACATAGTACTTAGCAGATTTAAACTAGTGATAAATAATATCTAATAGATTCATTTTTCAAATATGAATTTATTGACTTTTGTGTGTATTTTTTTTAATTCTCAAATAATTGTTTTTGTTAAAATTTTAGTTCAAGTATATTAATTGTGGGGTATAGATATCCAAAAAAAATCAATGCAATCATCGAGGATTACTAATTTTAAATGTACTGAATTAGAGAATTTTTAGGAAACATAGCATGTAAATTTATACAAAAGGGTAGGACGATTTTGTAAGGGATAGGTGCATCAAATATAGAATTCAGTACATTTTAAATTAGTAATCCTCGGTGACTGCATTAATTTTTTTTTTTCATTTTATGGGAATTGCTGCCTTTGCTTTTACACCCCACAGTTATTTTTTGATATACATTTTGGTGAGAAAGAAAGAAAAGAAAAAAGAAAGAAAGAAAGAAAGAAAGAAAGAAAGAAAGAAAGAAAAAAAAAAGAAAAAAAAAAAAGAAAACACATGAAATCACACATTTTTTTGACACCGCTTTATTGAGTAATTACAAACGATTTGGGGCTCACAGCTGAGCCTGAATCAGGGTTGAATATATACTAATTAAAAACAGAATTACAAACAATCAAGAAAGCATTAAGGGGAGAAAGAGACAGAACGTCAACTTTATTGGAGGTTAGATGAGAGAGAGGGCATATGGGTAATCTACCTTACCCGTACCCTCAAATGGAACAAATCGCTCTTTAAGGGCGGATTCCTTGTATATTACAAGAAGAAGAATTAATAATTTCACAGAATTCAACACTAAGCAGTCGATTTTTTGTTTAGAATTAATGGTTATACCTATATACGAATTGATGTATTGAAAAGATAAGGATGTTTTATAAAATGAAGAATAAATTATTACAAATCAACATCGCCTTGTATCAGTATAGAGACGTACTAACACGATACACAAGAGCAAGAAATCATATATGAACGGATAGAGAACGGCATGGATTCCTTTATACAGACGTTGAGTTCTATAATGGACTTCCTGGTGATATGAAGGTGATAAATAATATAAGACTCTTCAATAAAAAACTGAAAACACTTGTATTGGAGAAGAGATAGTCCGTAAATCATTATTGTACAAGTGTTAATTTTATTGCGTATAATTCTTCTGTATTATTGTTATTAAGTACATATGTATAGTTTTTGATGTCCCCTTACACCTATATACTTCAGCTGCCTGGGGTCTTGTCATTTTTTCTTCTTGTTTTTGTTATATTCGTAATAATCTATCGAAGAAAATTATTATAATAAATAATTTTAAAAAAAAAGTTATGCTTGTTTAAAATATGCACATAAAAATTAATCAATCGCATAATCCACGCGCATACACCTAATTTTAATAAAATAGAAAATGTAAAACTGACTAAAAACACTGCGTAATATTTAATACATAAAAAACAGTATTTAAAATGACATTACATTTGAATACCGACTCGACACACCTGCTTCGGTGGCGAAGACTCCAACTGTCAGATATGTCATCCAAATCTGAGTGGAATCTAAATGGTCCCATCAGTGAGTGGTGAGGTCCGTGAGGCCTATCGATGTCGGCCGAATGCCTGCGGAGGCCGTCCCGATTTCTTCGGTTACCGAACACTTCCGATGTTCGCCGAGGTCAGCGAACTTCGGAAGAAATGCCGGAAAGTGTTACGGCCGATCGATTACCACATGGAGATTGATCAGGGAAAGGTAGGCCTGGCCAGATCGGATGAGTCGGGAAACGTTGTAAGCAAACAGACATGTTTGGTTATTACTTTTATAAGTACATGGTAAAACAGCTACTCCACAATATTTTACAGCTAGATTTCTGCATAAATCACGAGTCAAAAATATGTTGACATCAATGTCCTCATATCAATAATAGTCATGCAGATAAGCGACATCAAAGTTAACACTTTTTTTTTCAATATATATCACTTATCTTTTGTAAAACGTTGGAGTATCTTTAAGAGTAGGTATCTCATAAAAATAACTTTTATTGATAATTCAAAATTCTTTCGCTTTAATACAAGTAAAATAAAATGATAAAAACCCTGCAAAAAATATATTTGAAATTAATGTAAGATTTTAATAATTTTATTCGACTTGTTTCGGAGCGATCAATTTTTTGATATGCGATACAAGAAGATAAAGAATGTCCAATATTTACAGAAGACATGTCGGAAATACTGGAAAAAAAAAACGCTTGAAAAAATTAAAGTCGCTTATATCCATATCTATTGATATTAGGACATTGTTGCTTGAACATATTCGACTCTTAATTTAAGCAGGAATCTACTACCTGTAAAGTATTGTGGTCTGGCTCTGTTGTACCTGTATTATCAATACTGTAGTTTCGAATGTAGCTGGCCCTCTTATTATAAATTCTATTTAGAGAGAGGGGCGTGGCATCGATTGGGAAGAGACAGGGAATTCATGGACACTAATGAATAACATACATTGAAAGCACACTATATTTAGATTAGTTAATAATTACACCAGATGATGAGAGAGTCTTCTCTCGAAACTATACAAATATCTCAACGTGTGTTTGTTGTTTAATTTAGTGGACATCAAAATAATAATAAGTTTTTTCAATTTAATTTATTTG
The DNA here is from genome assembly GCA_016648135.1 of Agrypnia vestita. NCBI lineage: Eukaryota > Metazoa > Arthropoda > Insecta > Trichoptera > Phryganeidae > Agrypnia > Agrypnia vestita. Next base: position 13,395 of record JADDOH010024723.1, on the reverse strand, counting down.
GTATACAACATTTACATTGTGAACGTACATTTAATTCGTAAATGTTATAACATTTTAACATTTATATGTAAAAAAAATCATATCAATGATATAGGAGAGTCCTGCTTCGGAAAACCCTCTCAGATTTAACAGTTCAAAGTCCAAAGTGATAATGTTCAGCATAGCGGTAGCTCTTCCATAATACCTAACCATTGGCAGGCATTTAATACATCTAAGCCATTTTTTAAACAATTCTCCTGTCCTCATTGACTATAAACAGTCAACAATTTGTATTAAATCATTCATACTATTTTGTATCATTTAAAAACATTTTTTAATATTTTTTGACTTTGACTGAGAGATTGGACACATGTTTTTTTGCAGATTTTAAATTATTTTAATAGAGATGCATACTAGTATTTAACTCATATCTCATTCTCTAGAAGAAATAAAAACTTTTACGAGTATATATGCATGTTTTCGATTTATTTTAATACTTGTTATCTAAAATAAAACAGTTATTTTACGAATATACATAAATATTTATATATTTGACACACAGTATTCCTGCGTAAAGTTTTTTTGCAACAGAAGGCATATAGAATTATTTATCAAGTCAAGTAATTTCAGAGCAATTACATTTACATCATATTAAAAAATATACCCATGTCGTAAAATTTTCATAACGCAATCAACAAAATAAGTATCGCTTTATTATTATCAACATTAAATCTGAATTATTTCAACATTTTATCTTCAATCCATCGCTTACAACGTTTTGCGCTTAAGGCCGTGTGGAGCACTGCCGAGATGTTTATGTAATGCCTTTTGCCATTCCTTAGACCGTATTTTCTATTCGACAGGTTATTCTGGTTGGCTATTGGCTATCATTCATACTCCCGAGTGAGAGTAAAGTTTGGCCAGATCTGGGTTAATATCGCTGTTATTAGTTTATCGCGCATGATTAAAATTATGTGTGTTGAAATAGCGCACTATTTGCGGGTTTAAGTGGACGATATTTATGGAACAATGGAGCATAAATTAATCTTTAAAACATTTCAAACGAGTTTTCGACACGGACAGTTCTGTCCAACTCGCTGCGGTTAAATTTGCAGGTTTATTCGGAGATTTTAATTTATTTTTGGAATGAAACAAAATTCTTAGAATAATATTTCATTATTACAATCCCTACAAAATTAGTAGGTAATAAAAAATACCACTATTTATCAATCAATCCACTATTTACCAATCAATCCACTATTTACGAAACTTATTTTTTTAATTAATATGTGGTCTTACTTGTCCAACCCTGGGTTGTTTGCGTTAAAATAAAAAAACATCGTGCTCGTAAACATACTGAAACAAAGAAGTCGAGCTAAAGAGTACGCATAAGATTCCAAAATATATTAATTTTTCAAAATTAATGTTCATACTAAAACATGGTTAAATAAAAAAATAAAATAGTAATTTACACTATACAATGTTTTACTAATTAAAAATTAAACATTAACTGTACATATATTAAGAATGCGAGTTACGTTACCCCGATTTACGTAAATTCTTAGTTATGTTATTTTCATTTTCCTTCTTTCTATGTAATTTTTTATTATTTTTATTTACACTAAAATAAATTTTGTAATACACGACTTATATTTATCACTACTTTAGTTTCGAATGGTGTGATTATTAATTAAAATCATCAGATGTAATTATTTATTAAAATCTAATTAATTAAAAAATTTCCTCTAGAAACTATAATAGTGATAAATATAAGCATGTTCTTATGTTTTCACGGCCACTCAGAATCTTCAGGTTTGTGTTTTCTGGGGTATTATGTCGTGTTATTACGACCTTTCAGGCCTAACCTTTGCTGGCCGGAAAGGTCGTGATAACAAGGCATAACACCCCAGAAAACACAAACCTGAAGTTGGAAATATAACTCAAAATCTGTATGTTTAATTTAGTGTTAATTGAAATAATCATGTTGCACCACAATGTAACTGCAATATCAATCAGTAATGTATAATGTTTATAGATTTAACTTTATCTGAAAATTTAAACTCCATGTATCAAGTGTGTTCTGACTTTAACGACATAATGCATCATCACACTGAGCCAATTGGGCCCTCTTGTAAAATGCAGTTTAACAGGCTGACACCCTCTCGCATTGCAGCGGCGCCGGGGCGCGAGCGGGCGCAGGCGAACGGGAACGGCAGCGGGAGCGGCAGCGGCAGCGGCAACGGCGCCAACAACGGCGGGCCGGCCGGCTCGCCCGTGCCGCGCGCGCCGCGCTCCCCGCGCGAGGAGCAGCACGCGCACGCGCACGCGCACCACTACGGCCGCTTCGACGCCAGCGCGCTGCACATCGCGCACGCGCTCAAGCAGACCGAGCTGCAGAAGTCCTACGCCAGGGCGAGGGAGAAGCCCATAGACTGCTACCTGGTGAGTACATCATTTGTTTTTCGTCCTCCTCTGTGACCGATATCCAACAATATGGTCGGACCAGGTCCGTAGATGACTCAGTCTCGGATCCCCGACGCACGTGCGGCGCATTCGGGTAAACGAACCACAGAACAAAACAATCAAGGATCCTGCTTTCTACAAATATCACAGTTTAAATTATTAGTCACACAGTATATTAGTTTAAAAATATTATTATATTATACATACGAAATTACGGTTACTGCTTATCGGTTTACCAAAAACCGCTGTGATGTCATAGTACTCAGTAGAGAAGCAAGCTATGTAATGTCTCTTGTCCACGGGATACACATAGGAGATACAGTGAGATAAATCTAAGAACCGTGTACAATTTTGGATCTGAAGATATAGTTAGAGATACCGCTTTAGATTAATAATAATAATTAATAATAATAAACGTACACACGACTTTTGATTAAGAAGCATCTTCTTTAATCATAAATAATATACATATAATTATTTATTCTGAAATTTTAATGTAGCGTACAGACGGGCGACAGACGGACGATCAAAAACTGTATAACATCACTGTAATATTAATGTAGTAAATCTGTAAAGATAACGAGTTTAACTTGGAAATCTCCTGAAACATTCTAAACAAGAAAAACATCTGTACAGTTAGGTAGATAAAACGAAGAAATTAAAAAAAAATTGCTTCAATTCACCCAACTGATGAACGGAACATCAATATTCAATGGGCTGACATTTTATATTTGACAACAAGCGTACAGGGAGGCGCGAAACAGCTAATAAATGGGCATAAAGTTTTTTAATTTCTAAGCGTTACATGTAGTTATTGTTTACTTTTCAGCCTTTTGAAACATTCTAAAATGAAATACATTGGTATTAATGTCCTCATATACTTTTGTATTTTTGCGTTATTGTCGACGCACAGTTGTCGAGACACCGGGCACGAGCAGTGTGCATTATGAGGAGAGTCTGGTTTTTCTTCTCTAAACGAGTCGTATTCCAAACAAAGTTCTTATACCAAACAAAAATTTTCGCGTCCAAACAGGACGTATGTTAGGTCGGTTTTACTCCAACATGGAATGTATCACTGTATGTCATTTTAATCAAGAGAATAAATGCAGTGTTAAGCTTTGTCCCCATTAATCCTAAACTGGAGGTGTGACTTCTATTAGATGCCAATCAGTTGTGTTGTGACAACAATAACCCGCGTGTCAATGGTGAGCCAAATACCACTCCATGAAGTGACATCCGATGTGCGACCGGCCTTATCTGATGTGTCATCTGGCGCGCGAAAGTATGTATTATTCGAACATCGCGGGGAAAACTACCACACCACGCTAGAGCCGTTCTCCATGCCCCGAGCATTTCTCACTCATCCGACTGCACAGCTGTAGAGTTTTGATTGCCGACTTCCACTAGGACTTGCATTAAGTAGTTTGTCGTAAGCATTCGGAACAGTTTGGTATGTAAATTGTGTGTCGTACGAACAAAGCCTATCGTGCTGCGCATGCGCAGAATTGCGGATTCTCACGGAGCGGATGTTTACTGTGGATCCGGTACATATTTGACTGAATTTGCATTTCAAAATGGTCGGGCAAACAAAAGTGTCCGCTCACGCGATGTTTAGTACCGTGTCAACGCCGAAGAAAGACTGCACCGGCAGCAGTGGCGTAGCTACCGCCCGGGCCGCCGCTCCGGGGGTTTGGTCCCCGGGGGGGCCGAAATCGCCGAACGAGTTCAATGTTCGCAACAGTTGCGGAATAAGTTTAACCCTAGAAGGCTATTGTTAGTTTCTCTTTCAAAATATTGAGTGTATCACGTTGATTCTCCGTATCAACTCACTCACCAACAGGACATCTCAAGGGGAGATTGCGTCACGCTGGTAAGAGCCACCATTTTCTATATGAGAAATCTTTTTATTAGTCGAATTTTGGTTTTGTTTTCTTTTGTGGTATTTACTTAGTTTTAATGTTTGAAATGGCTTCGAAACGGTCATGCAGTATAGTACATTGTACAAAGAAGATGATTGAGAGAATACTGAATGAGGAAGAATACCAAAATTATAGTGAAGAGCAATCTGAAGCTGTGAGATTAAGGACTACTTCCAGGTGGAAGAGGACAGTTAGAAAACACAAGTGAATCCAAAATTTCTTCTTTAACCAACAACGGATCTGTTATCATTTCTAGCGATTTTGCCATTCCTCAAAATATTTATCAGTTTATCAGTTTTTTCCATCATCCATTTTGGATAATGAAGCTCGAACTCATTTCAAATTAAACCCACTATCCTAATTGCAAATTTCATCGGCCCGCTTTAGCAATACGTATATCAAAGCAATGCGATCATGTACGTAAAGCGATTTAGCGAGTACAGTTCGAACAAGCAAAAAAATTGCAACAATTATTGAAACAGAGTAACATAATATATATAATTGGTTAAAACAAAGTACATTTTTATTAATTATACGAAAATAATTTTCTATTTTTTTTTTGGTATTTCCGAGGGTCCGACAATTCTTTGCTACGCTACTGGCCTAGGGCATGATATAATGTATTATAACAAAGTGCAACACATAATACAATCACAATAATTTGTGTTGAAAATAGCCGTCGATTATCAAGTTATTAATATTTTCATAGAAAGAGTGCTTGGTTTAGTTTAAAAATAGTACAAATATTGAAGTGTTATGTATATAATCACCTCTACACATAATTTTTTATATAAAAATTATTAAATCCAAAATTTTTTAAATTATTTCCAACACTAAAAGATTGAAGACTCATAATAACTTATAATACATATATACCCCACATGTATGTGAGACATATATGTGGGGTATAAAAGCAAAGGCGGAATTAAAAAATGTTACGAATGCAGTCACCGAGCATTACTAATTTGAGATGTACTGAATTATAGATTTTATGAATTTATCACTTCCTATATCATGTTTCCTATAAATATATAAATTATTTTTTCTATAAAATCTCGAATTCAGTACAATATGAATTAGTAATCCTTGGTGACTGCATTTTTTTTTAAATATTGCTGCGTTTGCTTTTATACCCCACATATTATATGCTAGCTGTGACCCATCAAATAAGACGTACTTTAATAAAATAAATAAATAAAGTTTTTATAAAAAATATTAGTGACGTTACAGGATGTTGTGGACAGAAGGACACACAGACAGACAGTGAAATTATTATTATTAATTGATTGTTGGGATTATTATAAAAACACATATTATATATATTTTTGATATTATAGCGTTAACTTTGTGGTTGGACATAATTATTAATTAATTAAATAACTTTGTATTGACCACTTGGAGTCTACCGGTTACGATACCACTGTATCTTCGTCAGAACGGACGCGTACTAACTATCCATTACTTATTGTAGCAAAGAAATCAATTTTTGAACGGGGGCGTGGCTACAGTTATGGTGGGGATAATTGACAAGCGGACGCAGAAATGGGGAATATATTAAGTAACGGGCTATTCATAAAATTTTATGCAATTTTTGCACACATATAAGAAAAACTTTTTAGTCGAATGCAACGCTCGTAACGCGAAAATTCAAATTAAAAATGTTGAATTTACATATATTAACTATTCAGAAATGGATTCTGATGACATTTTCATACGTCTAATAATCTTTTTTCAATAATGTATCTGTCACTATGCAAGAACTTAATGCAATAATATTTTGACCTTGGCAAAATACTTTTTATTTCTTCATTTTATCTGTTTAAAATTTATTATTATTATGTCTTATTAGAATAAATCTTTGGGTTGATCATCTCAATCTGTCTTCTTCTTTTATATGGATCCAGTGATAGTGCAAATGAAAGGGAAATATATTTTTTATCATGAATCATATGAAATTTCTCGCGGTTATTCCGTTAGGACAAGCTATGTACATTTAAATAAACTGTACCTTCCGTATTTACCCATAACAAAGCCCATTACGTTAAATAAAATCGTCGAGGTTTTGCGAATACCCTACCGTTGAACTCTTTATTATACGGTAGCGGTTTTTCCGATTTTCTTTTCGTTTCCCTACGTGAAGTAGTCTCAATGCATCTATTTTGAGATCGAGATGCGCTGAATGAAAGAAGTTCACTGGAAAGTACTATGCCTCATCAGGAATTATACATTTTAGACGTCAGATATATACCTAAGTACCTATCGGATTTTTTTCTACTTCAAATATGTACATTCTTAAGTACCTACTTTATTACAGCCAATACTCACTTCTACTACGTAAAGTTTTGGTGTGTAGTCGAGGGTGAGATGCACTTTATTACATTTCCGATATATGGTTCTTCTTGATACTGTAACGAGATGGTGAACCTGCTGAATACTGACAACAATACGATCGAACATTCCATAAAATTCTATGATGCTCTACAAAACTACTTTGGAAACGTCTAGAACAAGCATCGTAATTTCTAGAAAGATCCACAAGTCTCTCGAAACATCTTGGAGAAATTTACCTACAAATGGCGTCACGCAACGTGGGGTCACTCATTCGTTACGGTCAACACACGCGATACTACGAACAAAGCGAGCGCAGTATGACCAGCGTATATTCCAGTGACAGTGAATAAAGGAAGTTCTTACCGGAGCAAGAAGTTTTCCATTTTTTTTACTAGAATGGGATCAAAGCAATGCGAGTAGTGCACATCGAGGAACCGTACAATAATAAGTGTGTAAAATATTCTGAAGACATTTAATGACTGTAAAATAAAAAAGGGTAGTTATATTATATTAGTGACTGTAAAATTAAGAAGAATCGCTATAGTAGAATGAGTAGCATGTTGGTGTAGTGGTCACGATGCTTGCCTAGTGATCTAGTGGTCGGTAGTTTGAGCCCCATTGCAGTACACCAGCAAGTTAGTCCTATTTTAATAGCACAGGCTTTTGGCTTAATTTGAGAATAGTAAAAATATTGATGCGACACGTACGACTATAAGGGTCTTTGACTCTTATAGAGAAGTAATAAAAATGTTTTTTTTTTCTTGTATATGTAAAAAAACAATAAATAATAAAATTAATATTAAACTAAACAGGCTCCTATAGAAATCTACGCACTGTTCTTACAAAATGACATGGCTGTGAGAAATGTGAGCATTTTTATTCTCAAGTGTTCTTCAGTTCAAGTTCAAGAGGTTCTTGGAATATTGTCTGGAACGTCTAAAATTCTAGCCTTCCCCTCAATCATCAAAGGGACGATACCTGACAGTACATATTATACTGATTAATTAATTTATTATTAAATAATTCGTGAAAATCTACTTAAATGAAGAAAGTGCATATATTTTTATTTATATATTAACATTTTATCACATAAATTTTGGAAATGAATTTAATTTTTGTGAGTACTAAAGTCGAGTTGCTGTATTTAATTTTATACGTCAAAATAAATAAAGTGCGCCGGCCCCTGGTTATCAGCAGTAGAAAACAGTAAATTATTTACGATTATAATGTTTTGTGAAATGCAGTGAAAGTTGTGACAATGGTCTTTGTCGTTCGTGTTTTATTACACATATTTTACCCGACAGCCTACTGCGGAGGTATCGCTGTTGTGGATACATTGATATCTGAATTGAAAACGTTAACGACACATTCTAAGAATAAGAAGGCAGAGACGATGAGAGCTTTCTATTCCAACAATAGGTGGATGATGTGGGGTTAGGTATTTATCTGTCATCAACATAATTTTACATTTTCTTGAATAATTATGATTCTGATTTATACTTTATGGGATAGCAATGGAAACGAAAATGGCAATAGAAGTAATAAAAGCAATTAAATTGGCTAAAGCAGAATGAAGACACACTGAATATTTAAATACGTAAGAAATCAAAAGTTAGAGAGACAATATAAAACCGAGGAAAATGTAATAACCTCACATTATTATGATGATGATAATATATCTTCTATATTATTTTATACACTAAAGAAGCAGCATTTGAGATGTTGATGTGTAGTAGAATTCTCTATGTTTGCTGGATGGATGATAAAATAATAAATAACTGACAATCAGCCGTATTCTGAAGTGAGCAATATTGCTATTTCGCAGGCGCGTGCAGTGGGAACAAGAAGCATTACTTTTATTTAACCGTATATTTGAGAAAAAATATCCAAATTAAATATTTATCTGGCAGAATATTATGAAATATTAAAATCTGAATAAAATTTCAATTATTGTGATTGGAATATTACGAGATATATCTCTTATTTCGGTTTGTTTTTAAAATATATGCTTAGAAAAAAGTTCTTGTTCCCACTGCACGCCCCTGCTATTTCGGTATCTTCACAGTGACCGTATAACATTGTAATGCCGTCAATTTTGTCGTTTTAAGTTTGACAAGTTTGAAATTAATGAGTTCAATCAATCAGAAAGCTCTAAAACGTAAATAAATAAATTGTGGATAACTTAACTTTGTTTACATAAGGGCTTTTTCAATTCTTCTTCTTCTTCTTCGTTTTCAGCCCTGCTTTTCTAAGTAGGTACGGGATAATACAGGGATCGTGCTACCTGGCTTGCGGCTCCTATCCTCCTATCCAATTCACTTTCTTGCTTTCCATCCTGAGATGTTATCACACCGACGTATTTGAAACTGTTAACCTGTTTTAGAATTTTTATTTTGTTTTTGAATTTGAATTCATTAATTTCAAACTTGTCAAACTTAAAACGACAAATTTAACGGCATTACAATGTTATACGATAACTGTCAGGATACTGAAAAAGCAATATTGCTTATAGGTGCTGATACACTTGCTTATTTAGTGGCACGTGAGCATGCGCAGTATCGACCTTCTTTAGGCCTTGCCATTGCTAGTAATGAGAATGCCACTAGTCATACACCGGCGGTTGATTTATGAGCATGCCACTAATAAGCATGTTTATCTGTACCTTATTTCAAGATACGGCCGAATATAAGTTCCCGGGCAAGTAAAATCAGATACTACAGGGAGAGTTACCTGGAAATTGGGATGCTGGAAGATAAGACGATATAAATGATATAAAAGCTAGAAAATAAGAAGATATCATGGCTGTAGAAACTTAAGCATTGATTTTATAATTCTCTCTGGAGCTTTTCCGGGCCGTAGTAAACAAATTGATGAGAGTAAATGTTCATTGGATCAGTCACGATAAGAGGAACAAGTGTAAAGATACAATAATGAAAAACGGTTAGGCGTTAGTTATTTTCATAGTCATATGAAGATATCTGGTAATAGAAAATCGAAACAGGTGTACAAACAAATGTGGATATTTCAAAGTGAAGATCATTACATACATATTATTCTCCCTACCCAAGGTGGATTCTATGAATTATAGAATATAATAGTAATGAATAAATTTAGATAATTTTCTTTTAATTATGTGAGTCACTTCAAGTACTCATTTATATTTACACAGATGGAAAAACGATTTAAATAAACGCATAGCAACCTTTAGGTGGGAAAAAATCTGGTAAACGTGGGAGTCTCCGATCGAAACCTTGGCATTTAATCACTTGCAATAATTCATAATTAAATACAGAAAAAAAAATTCGGTTTGCTGTCCATTCTTGTTATGACTACCTGTTATCTATAATTATTATGGCACTGCAGTTATACATTATTTTCAGTTGGAATTGTACATAGAGCTTAGGTTTTTTCAATAAGAAAACCATTAAGGTTTTTAAGGGAATAATTACAAATTCTAACAAATAAATGACGCATGAAGAATGATGATATTACACAGATTCTAAGTTAAAATATATTTATGTAGTTAGGTGGGTACTAGATACTATAAACTAAGTGCCTTAAATAGCATTTGATTAGTTATCATTTAATGCATATACCTAAATTGTTACATTTTTGAGTAAACGAAGTATTAAATATAAAGACATCACACAATTATCAACTTTGTTAAATTGATTAAATTACATAAACGTATAATGAATATGCTATCATTATTAGATCATTTAGAATAAATAGCACAATAGTCATTACAAACGTGTGAATGGCAACTGATAGTGGCAATTGATAGTGTGATGTGTCATGGCGACTGGTTCACAACAAATAAGAGAAACACGCGTTGCTTATCAATAACATTTGTAGTAATTATATTAATAAAATTTGCAACAGTTACAATAAGAAGAAGAAGAAACGAATTTATTAATTTTTTTTTTACCGACTCGATAACAATATCCAAATTAAGAGATTATTATTATTTTAACTTAGATAAATATAAGTTTCACAGATACGAAACTATTTATATGATAAACATGTATGGAAGTCTTTTTATAGGATGGCCCAGGGTTTACGACCCGTATGAGCTGGCTTATTCCATCGTAAGATAAATGATACCTCTATATTTTAAAGAATAGGTATCATTACCAGCTGCGAAATCTATGTATACGTTCATGAGAGAAAATACTACAGATGTCTCTAGCATAGTCCCTTCAAATTTCTATATATGTTCCAAATCCGAAAACGAAAGGTTTTCATATTTGTAACATAAACCATAACATATAACTTTAAAAAATTTGTTAATGGGTGGATGTTTTTACGATTGAGTCGGTGAACGTTGCATTGTGTAAAGCGATCACTTAAGCCAGCTCACATAGGTCGTAAACGCTGGGCCATCCTGTAAAAAGATATCCATACATGTTTGTCACATAATTAGTTTCGTCTCTGTGAGACTCCTATAATTTATCTTGATTAATTAACCATCCCTCAGGGGACAAAATCCAGTAACTGTGTTCTCAGAACATACTGACATATAAAAATATTGTTATTTTTATTTTATATTATTTTACTTTTTAAAACTTATAGATAGTCCTTGTGTTACAATCAGAAAAATAACATGTTACAAAATACTCTTTATGGTTGAGAATTAATCAATGTAAAAAATTTAAAAAATAAAATTAAAAATATTCTAACACAAAACTAAGAATATACAGGGTGTCTTGTAGCTAGTAGCAAAAACTTCGGGGATGTTTTCTTCATTCAATTTTGAATAGAAAGTATTATTTACACTTTGGCTAAAATATCGACAGTTACGGAGATAAGCGACATTAAAGCATTTTTTTCAATATTTCTAACTTTTTTCGGTAAAATGTTGGAGTTCACTACAGTAACATATATGATTCAATAATGTATAGCAGCGGCGTGCAGTGAGAACAAGAAGCAAGACTTTTATTTAAATTTAAAATTTATGATAATCTTATTTCGGTTTCGTTTCAAAATATATGCGTAAGAAAAAGTCACGTTTCTTGTTCTCACAGCACGCCCCCGACCCCCGACATATAGTCATCTACTTTGCGTAAACGTTTAAAGTTTCAGAGCTCTAGCTAGTCGGGAAGTTGATGAAAAATCAATTACAAGATTCCGCCACAACAAACAAACAAAGAGAGTTAAATAAAAGCGTGTAAAAATCGGCTTCGATTGGCGCACTTTTACCCGGCCACCTTAGACGATCACCAGAGTCTGCAGGCAAACCGAATTGTCGAGCAGCTGAGCTGGTTCCATCCGAGCGCGCCTCGCCGGGCTCATGGCTCCCCTGTTTAATTGTTCGTGCAGAGCTCGGGTCATCGGCCCCCCGCCGGCCCAGAGCCCCCAGGGTCCGCAGCCGGCGCTGATCAGTACCGGCACAACTCTCCAAGTGCGAGTGCTGCTCGCCACTGCCAGGGACGCGATATCGAATAGAAAGTATCGATACTGTACTCATGAGTAGTATCGGAAAAAAAGTTTCGTACTCGTAAAAGTATCGAAACAAAAGTATCGATACTCCAAAGTATCGAGTACATCGGGAAAATATCGAAATATCATGGGAAATATATCGATGACCAAAAAAAAAGAAGGTCGCCAAGAAAAAAAATGAAAAAGGTAACCAAAAAAAGGTTGTCAAAAATAAAATGAAAAATATACCCAAAAAAAGGTCGCCAGAAAGAAATGAAAAAGGTAACCAAAAAAACCTAACCTAACCACTGTACATCTTAAGTTGGTGAAGTCCATCGTCCTACCAGCGATGTAAACTGGACCACTTAAGGATTTAACTGGGTTTGTGTGAAAATTTAGATGCGTAATACGCACAATGTATATGTGCCACAGAGTATAAAAATTTACAGAGATGCACTAAACTCGTTCTTTACGATAGCGGTTGGATTACAGCGGAGGAGTATCCCCATCGCGTATGCTTAAGATATCTTATCGTTTAATCTTATGTTGTTACGAGATTGTAAATAGAGTTTAGGTACAGAATCCCTCGTAATATGTCCATGACGACAATAAGATCGAAGCCTCTACTACCTTCTAGGACGCACTACCTCACTCTGGAATTAGATATTACATTCGGGAGACTCCTAGCGACAAGAATCTTCTCATAAATACTAGAAAAGAATAGAAAAATCTAGGAGGTTCGAAAAACCAGCGTTTTGCGTGCATAAGCAAGACAAACAGCTGCGCGAGTCGAGTTGTTTTGACATTTAACGCGCGACAGATAAGCGAACCAACCGTAGTGTTACCAACACGTGTATAATACCAGCGATAACAGATTAATCGAAGCGACAGATACGTGTACGTATGTACGTGCAATAGTTTTCTCTAAGATGTTAACAAGCGATAATAAAGTGTTCGTAGACGAGTGATAAATTGCAAAATATTGTGGATTTAGAGTATAATGTACTAATTAAATTCGTGTTCACTGACTTTGTCAAATTATTAAATTAATTAATCACTAATTAATAAATCGTTAAATTGATTTCTAATTTGCCTCCCAAAGCCACGCCCCGTGACAATATTATAGACAAGAAAAAATAACTAAAAATATGTTTCTGAAACAGACTGTTAGGACAAATATATTTAGCCCATTGAATTCTCATGTAAAATGCAATCTATGTAGTCTTTAAGTGCAATATAAAAAAATGTCCAGATTATATATAAAATATTTATATACAGATCCACA